>CM073520.1:32803963-33406776 GCA_037074615.1 Leucaena leucocephala | reverse complement strand
GAAAGAAAAGAAAAGAAAGTCCTTAAATGTGCTTGTTAAAAGGCCAGAAGTCAAGAATCAGAAGAGCACATGCATTAATTTCACAAACTTGTAGGGACTCTAATTTTTCTCCAGTTAATTTGTGCACAATATATGGCAAAGATCATTTCATGAGAGAATTTGAAATAATCTGGCAACTACACAATCGAATGATTTAGTGTTAAATAAATGAAAGTGTCCATAATGTGTCCTTACCCATCTTCAGCAAATATCTTATCTGGAACATTGTAGTCAAAGCATTGGGGTTGCCCACCAACCGCATATAGTGGATCGCCTGGTAAGAGACAAACTCATGTTTAAGCTTTTGCGAAATCAAGATTAATTCAAACAATTATAATTAATAGGTGCCTCACGATTAACCAGCAGTAGCAGAAACTTAATGCAAGATCTCAAAATGTAACGATTTAAGTATTTCTGGCAAGGCAAAGTTGCTGATCGGTGATTGAGGTTTACTTGTATGATTAATGCGGAGCTTCTATTAGAAAAGCAGTCAGGGTTAGCAATAAGGTAAATTGATAAATTTGCTAATCTAATCTACGGCCAAAAAACACGAATATTGACATGTAAATTGAAAATGGTACAGTGGAAAAATGACAAGGACAAAAAGATGCAGGATCAAGCTGAAGAAACTGGAAATCAGATGATATGGATTATGGACACTTCTTTTTTTGTCAGCAATCATGGGCACTGTTTATGCAAGCAACAAGCATATTTACATTATCTTGAGTTCAGGTTGATGGAGACAAGAGTATCGTGTCCCTATAGCATACGGCCAGATTCTCATTTCACTGTAATAAAACATGGAAATACGAACGTGCCTCTGAAACTTAGGCCTACAAAGGACAATGATTTATGTACATGACAAAAAAAAGGAAGTCATACATTTCTTGGCTGACTCAGAACTTGCAAAATTCAACAACTTTTTCATGGGAAGAGTGAGTCAGTTTGTTCTCAGACTAGACTACTGTTTTCCAATAACATGACTTAGAAAATTTCACCTGATTACTCTTCACATGTAGCACAATAAATAACTCAACGAAATGTTCACCTAATAGAGGATGCCCTATGAAAGATAGATGAATGCGGATTGACCTGTCAGACAATCCAATCCGAGAAAATGATAATGCTATAATCAGCACAATTTAAATGCACGCAAGCCAAAGATGTTTACTTTGTTCAGGATGCCTAGGTAGACCTTCGGTCAATCTATATGCATATGACATATTGAACTTCTTTATTTAAAACCCACACGCCCACACCCAGCGGAAATATTTATCAGTCATTACCTAAGACTCTTAAAATGATGCAACATGATTATGATAAAAGATACTGAGGTGCAAATGTGTTTAGATATATGCTTCCTTTGCTGTATACAATAAAATACGTTATTACAATGATCATATTTTATACAACATTTAAAATAAATAAGAATCAGCGGACGTTCATTCTTTCCCTCGTGATGTTGCATGTTCCCCAGAACCCAAGTCTATGGGGTTAGAAATTAGATAGAGGATCATATGTTATCATAAAAATTAAATTTAGCCACCTGGACCAATGTGCAGTTTTCTTGTATATTTCTTTCTAGATCATCCACTACACTGAGAGCTGGTTTTCCTGTCTAAATGAAAAGAACAGAGCATAAGATGATAAGAAGCCAATTAAATGATAGAAAAACAAATGTCAAAATAATGAGAAGAAATTTGTTGTGTAACATATGATTAAATAGCCAATATTATGACAAAAGCCCAATGGTAGCTCAATAAAGACGATGATCCATTAAGTTAACAAAGACCATGATCTTATGCACATTATGGCTTTGAAAGAAGCACTCAAAACCAACCTGATGGGGAAGCAACATGCAGCCCTTTATCAACACCAGGATATTTTATTGTTCCAATTGGCTGCTTGATAATCACCTACAGAGTGAAAAAATCAGTTCGTTGTTAAAGCTACGTAAAAGCTATGTATTTTAAACATTGTAGTTCTAGTAAGTCAGTTTAGAGAAAAAAAGGGTGAAAGGATCCTATACAAGGAGGAATAAACAACTCAATTTCCCAATTGGCTGAAAAGAAAAAGCTTCATTTCCCTTTTGATTCAAAAACATGGGAGTTCTGGTTTCAGTCTGTTTAATACAATCTTGAACAACAACAACAACAACAACAACAAGCCTTATCCCATTAAATGGGGTCGACTACATGGATCATACGACGCCATTGTGCTCTATCAAAAACTAAATCCTTGGATAGGTTATTAACCAAGAGATTCCGCTCAATGACCTCTTTGAGCGTTCTCTTTGGCCTTCCTCTATTCCTTTTAACCGGTGTCCATACTGTTTGATCCACCCTCTTCACTGGCGCATCCCTTGGCCTTCTTTGTACGTGTCCAAACCACCTAAGACGGTTTTCTACTATTTTCTCTTCAATAGGTGCCACTCCAACTCTTCCCCGTATATGTTCATTACGAATCTTATCTTTTCTTGTATGTCCACACATCCATCTCAACATCCTCATCTCAGCTACCCCAACTTTATGCTCGTGCTGTCCTTTTAAAGCCCAGCATTCACTTCCATAAAGCATTGCTGGTCTTATAGCAGTGCGATAAAACTTTCCTTTTACTTTATCTGGTACTTTTCGATCACATATAACCCCAATAGCCTTTCTCCATTTAAACCACCCGGCCTGAATTCTATGATGAACATCTTCCAAAATTTCACCGTCCTTCTGTATAATTGATCCCAAATATTTGAACTTATCTATTTGTGGAATAATTTGATCCCCCAATTTGACCTCCAAGTTACTTCTAACTTGCCTCTTATCAAAATTACAATGCATATATTCAGTCTTACTTCTACTCAGACGGAAACCCTTCGACTCTAAAGTACTTCTCCATAACTCAAGTTTAAAATTAATTTCTTCTCTTGATTCCGCCACCAGAACTATATCGTCTGCAAAAAGCATGCACTTAGGGATTTCCTCTTGAATAGACTTAGTTAGAACATCCACTACTAGATTAAATAAATAAGGATTCAAGGATGATCCCTGATGTAGACCAATCCTTATGAGAAAATCCTTTGTTTCGCCCCCAGACGTTCTTACAGTAGTTGTTACCCCCTCATACATATCTTTTATTATCTTGATATATGCCATGCGTACACCTTTCTTTTCCAAAGCTTTCCAAAGCACCTCCCTTGGCACTCGATCATATGCTTTTTCTAAATCAATGAAGACCATATGCAAGTCTCTTCTTTTAGTCCGGTACCTTTCCATTAACTCCCTTAATAAATAAATCGCCTCTATTGTAGATCTACCCGGCATGAAACCACACTGATTCTCAGTAATATCAGTCTCTAATCTCAATCTGTGTTCAATTACCTTTTCCCACAACTTCATAGTATGACTCATAAGCTTTATCCCTCTGTAGTTTGCACAATTTTGGATATCTCCTTTGTTTTTGTAAATAGGAACTAAAGTACTTTTCCTCCAGTCATCCGGCATTTTCTTAGAGTTTAAGATCACATTAAAAAGTTTAGCAAGCCACACTACCCCCGCTTCACCTAAACACTTCCAAACTTCAATAGGAATACCATCAGGTCCAACAGCTTTACTATTTTCCATTTTCTTAAGCGCTTCTTTAACCTCGCCAACACAGATCATACGGTAAAAAGCTAAATTTGGTTCAACTTCTCCTGTTAAATCCTCTAGCTCAAAACTTGACCCTCCTCCCTCATCATTAAACAATTTGTAAAAATAAATCTCCCACCGTTCTTTAATATCACTATCTGCAACCAAAACATTGCTCTCTTCATCCTTAATACATCGTACTTGATCCAAATCCCTCGATTTCCTTTCCCTGTCTCTTGCAATCTTATAAATCTTTCGTTCTCCCGACTTTGTTTCTAACTCCTTATAAAATTCCTCAAAAGCCTTAAAACGAGCTGCACTCACCGCCTTTTTAGTTTCCTTCTTAGCTAAACGATACTTTTCCCAATTTTCGGTATTATTACATAAGTGTATAGCTTTGAAACAGTCTCTCTTGTACTTAACTTTCTGTTGTACATCCTCGTTCCACCACCAAATCTCCTTATCTCGTCGACCAAAACCTTTAGATTCCCCCAAAATTACTTTAGCAACCGCTCGGACCTTTTCAGCCATTTCCTTCCACATGATATCAGCATTTTCCTGCACCTCCCAAATCCTCTCATTTAACATAGTTCTTTTAAAAGTTTCCCTCTTCTCCCCCTTTAGCTGCCACCACTTGACTCTTGTGTTTAAAACATGTTGCCGCTTTTCATTCCTACACTTAATACGCACGTCAAGGACCATTAACCTATGCTGAGTTGTCACTCCGTCCCCTGGAATCACTTTACAATTTGTACAAAGTCTTCTGTCTTGACTCCTTACCAAAAAGAAATCAATCTGTGATCTGTGGACCCCACTCTTGTATGTGATCAAGTGCTCCTCCCGCTTCTTAAAGCACGTGTTGACAATCTTAAGGTTGTAAGCTAAGGAAAACTCAAGGATAGATTGCCCTTCAATATTAATTTTCCCAAAACCAAAACCACCATGAGCCACTGCATATTGCCCTGCTTCCTTACCAACATGACCATTAAGATCCCCACCAATAAAAATCTTTTCAGTAAGTGGTATGCTCTGAATCAGCCCCTCCAAATCTTCCCAAAACTTTTCTTTAAGATGTGCTTCTGTTCCCACTTGAGGTGCATAAGCACTAATAATGTTGATTGTATCCCTACCAACAATTATTCTTAAAGATATAATTCTGTCATCAATCCTTTTAACATCCACCACATTCGTCTTCCACTCTTTATCCACAATGATACCAACACCATTCCTTGTACTTGTTTTACCTGTATACCAAAATTTTTACTCATTGATCTCCCGAGATTTTTCTCCAACCCATTTAGTTTCCTGAAAGCACAAGATGTTAATCTTTCGCTTTACCATTTCACCCACCACCTCCCACGCTTTTTCGGTCATAGTTCCAATATTCCAAGTGCCAAATCTAATCTTTCTCTCCTGAACTAGCTTCTTTAGCCGCCTCCGTCCATAAGAGAGCGGTAACCCTTGCTCATTTAACACTACATCCGGGCGACGATGCAGCGGCCCTTGCTCACTTCTCACTGTACTCGAGCCATACAGCGCGTTACTTACGGGCAACGACCTAGTATTAGCGCAATTTCTTCATATGTCCATGTTCATAAGATTCGACAAGTTTTACGTTGGCTGTCGGGACCTAACACAACCCTCCTCCTTTACCCGGGCTTGGGACCGGCTACATGCGTAGGTGGAGTTAATCTTGAACAACAATCTAAACAAATATACATAATGAAGAAGGAAGTTGCAAAAAGTACAGAGTTAATTTTGATGGAACTTCATTTAACTACTGAAGCTTTAAAACTAATTACAGAAGTGAAAGACCTCCTGTGGTGGAATAAGTTTGCCAATCACTTGAACAAACAGTTCCTGACCTCCCGAACCTTTAAATCTTATTTAAACTTATATTGCTCTTTTTTTAATCCGTTATTTTAGAGGAGTATTATCAGAAATCTGAGAACAATCACATACCCTCGCCAAACTTTTATAGAAAATATGTCAGCATATTACCTTATCATTGTCAACTATCTCACTTACAAGGGCTCTATAAATCGTTGCAATTTTCCCAAGCTCCTTGTTGGTATCTGTTATTGGAAACAAGAGAATACGATGAGTGAAAAGAGGTGACAACCTTATGTGAAAATTTAACTGAAGAGAATTTAGTAGTTCATCTTTATTCTTTTAATGCAATCATGGTCTTATGTAACAGGATAATACAAACTAAATAACCAGCACCCACTTCTCAGACAAGTGATAGAAGTAGTGAATGGTGATCTCCTTCCAACCAAGCATAACAAACCAAAAATCTCTTTTGAAACCCCTAAACAACTAAGGAAGTTATCAAGGATTTATGGCCAGATATTTGCCAAAACAATGTTGGATTTGGAACTAATTGATAGTTTTTGGTGACATGAATTAATTGATATTATTCTTAAAAGGAATGTACAAATTACAGGACACCAGGTAACCTAGTTTCAATTCCCTCAATCTCCTCATGAACAACCATTATCAAATACCTCCCCAAAGAGTTCCTTTCAGGACATGATTTGAAGTTGGACAATATAAAATTTCCAAATCCCCTTTACAGTATTTTTCCTATCAAAAAAGATCATAAAATACACAGAACCTTCAAGGATCCCTTATATTTCAAAACTACATTACCATTCAGTCCTTTATCGAAATGATACTATCACAAGTGTTTAATTGAGACATAATAAACAGGTCTAAAGCTAGATTAATTGCTTGAATGGTTAAAACTCCCCCAATTTGCTTATAATGGCCTTATAACCATTACTAATTATTAAGAGTAAGTCATATAGCATCAAGATTTAAAAACAACTAGTAAGAATTTTAAATATTGTTAATCAGGGGTGTTTTAGATATCTTACAATCAAATTAACATTTTGATTGGATTTTGATGTTTTAACCAATGACCACTTAAGAATAGTAGAATACTTTCAAAAGAATTAAAAAGTAGTATGTACAAAATTTATATCAATAGGCATTAATATATATACACAATTTATATTTTAAAAATTGAAATGCAAACTTTTTAAGCTGAGACATCTTTATTTTAGTGCAGAAAGAATAAGCACATGCAACAAACCTGCTTCTTTCAATATGAGATGTTCCATCGGCAAAATATGATGCAAGTCTATAAAATTCCTGAGATACTATCAATCAATCTTGAAAAGAGTTAAGAACGGCCAACCTGGTTAAAACATTAGCTAATGTATAGAAAAACAATTTAGTCAGTCATACTTACATAATGTCTCAGGGAGTAACTTAGTAAATACTATTTCCACTTCCAGTTAAACTATCAATTAAGAAACTATTGAAGGGCCTTAAACTCCTCGCAATTGGTATCCATATTTTACTCATATCACTTAATTCAAGATGAGATGTCCTTTTACAGAAATTTAACCTGAAGTTCCCCCCCCCCGCCCCAAAAAACGATGTACTGGAACAGGGTGAGGCCCTTGGCATGTCACATATGTTCCCCGATTGTTTGCTTCCCACTGGAGCTGTGTTAAAACTGTCCTTAGACCTCCAGGTAGAACTTGCAGGCCAGAAGGCTTATTTAGAGTAATCTAAATGCATATCAACTAGTTCATAAACTTGAATAGACAATATCCCAGTTGATGATCAAAACTATTAAAAATAATCTACTAGTTTGCTACTTGAAACAACTTATTGTAGTTGGGAGGATCAGGGAAAGATTCTGAATGATTATGCTCCCTTTAGTAAATTAAAATCTCATATTCCTTGACACAAAAGATATTAGACTATGGGAAATCATGGATTATATATTTGCCACGACATTTGGAAGTTTTTCACCTCTCCTTTGGCCATAAAAATCTTTCAAGTCTAGTATCAAAAACCAGTAACTGAAAATTTCAGGATGTGAGGTCTCCTTTGTTTTATAGTGAATGAAATAACATCAACAAATGCCAGAGCAATTAACGAACAAAAGGAGACAATTTTTCCATCCACTGTTATCTGCAGACAACATGCTAATGAGGATAAGAATCAGCTGTATAGACAATTTGTTCCATATAGCCTACTAATTCAGATTCCTTGATGATCAGACCCGCTCACCCTGAATACGCTGCAACCAACTGCTAAAATTTCAATATGTAATTTTTATTGCGAAGAAGGCCTAGAAGATCAGAATACTGAAATGCTAACTATTTTACAAAGAACGTGCTATAAGAGAATAATTTTACCAAAGATTCTGGGAGAATAAAAATACAAGAGGTTCAGGAACCTTCCTAAAACCAAAAGAAACTTGAAAAATCTTAGAAATGACCAAAAAATTCAAATTATACACAAATTACAAATACTCACAGGGCTAAACAGACGTGTGCAGGAAGAAACATTATTCTATCCCAAAAACGATACTGGAAGAAACCGTTGGGTAAATATCATAATTTCAGGATCAACTTATTGTTTACCATTTTTCCTTGGATTTAGGAGAACATCTGAATAATCTTAGGCACGTTCATCGCGGATGATCTATTTCTGCTTATGGAAAGAAATGCTGTGACACGTTTTTCGCTAGCTTGACTATCACTTTCAAACTCCGTTTGAGTGGAGGAAGCCTAGCATACATAACAGAAGCTGCTGACACTCATTCTCCTTCTACTGATTCTCAATGAAGCATATTCAATTACTTTATTTTTTTTTTTCACAAGGAAAAAAGTGGCTTTTGATGACATTAAGCCTGCCCAACTTACTTTATTTTCCTTCGTTTCTAAGCAGGGCGAGGACCCAACAAGGAAAATAAAGTTAATAAAAAATAGTTATAAATTTTGATGCAGTCTGAGTGTTCCAGCTTACCCTTGCAAGGGAGCTGAACTCTTGTACTTGCTCGAGTAGAACTCTAACAATGTCAACCCTGAAATTGTTGGAGTATGATTAGCAAGTGAATTGAAACATATTTCTGTAAGAATTATCCATACCAAACAAGAAATTGGAGGGAAAAAGAAAGTCTCGTTTGGCTGGAAAAATAATTCCAATTGGATTTTCTTTATTTAAGCTCAGCTGAAAACTTGTAGCATAGAATTAAGAAGCAAGTAAGAACCGGAGTCGGAGGATCGCACGACGTTGTTGTAATAGAGACCATCGTTGAATTCCGCCAAGGATATCCAAACTTCGGAGTATCACGTGGCAATGAAGAGCTCGCTGCCATTGAGCGATTTCGACAAGTTCCAAATTGGAGCGAAACAATCAAGCAACAAGCAGAACAACGATATAACGAATTTGTGAGGATGACACAATAGTAAATTAGGCTTGGCTTCGGAGCCAATTTCTTCATTTAGTTGTGTCCACCGGAAAATCATCCCAACTGTTATGTTTTATTATTAAATTAAGTTATCAGTTTGGAAAATAAATTAAGGGCTAGAGTTCAAATTATTTCTATTAATACGAAGGAAAAAAAAGAACATTAAAGTGTATGATTAAAATATTTTAAAAAAATATATTATATTTATTAATTTAATTAATTTTTTAATTAAATTAAATTAATTAAATAAATGTGTATTAATGATCGATATTATTTATTATTTCAAAAAATTGTAAACCGTGTTAAGTGTTATATTAAAAGAATTTGTGCAAGATAATTTTTTTTGGTTGTCCATCCGATTTATCAAAATTTTATCCTGACTACATTTGAATTTAACCTACGTCGCGTACCTAACTATAGTGGGTGGATCTCCTAACAAGAATTTTTTACATATACCAAAATTCAAACTCAATATCTAGTTTAAACAATAATAAATTATTTATTATTTAAATTAACCTTTATTAGTCCCGCAAGGTAATTACAAATACTTAAAAACTTCAATTCATGGGCTTTACTTAAAAACTTCAATTCATGGGTAGCTTTCTATTGCCCCCTTTGATAGATGGAAGTGTGATAAGTGAAATTGAGATTTTTGTATGATTGATAAAATGCTGTTTGGATGGATTTTTTTTTTTAAAATTTTTTGGATAGCTTTCAAAAATTTTCTAATGAAGAGTTTATAGAAAAATAAATAGTTATGAATAAATAAGTATTTGGATAGTTATTACCAAAAATTTTTTATAATTAATAAATTATCATAAAGAGTAAAAAAAAACATAATAATTTTTTCTTTTTCTTTTCCCCTCTATTTTCTTTGAGTCTTTCATAGCAAGAAGAAGTAGCAGCACATGGAGATGTTGGAGATCTAGACAGTAGAAGAAGTAACAGTAAAAAGATCTGACCTATACTATCGATTCTAGAGATATGATGATAGAAGAAGAAGCAGCAGGAAAAGAGGAGATTTGACCTAATGATGCTCAACAGACCACCAGAGATGACAACGAGAAGAGCCCAGTGACCTTAAAGCATATCCCATAACCAGTGACGTTCGCTTCCTCCTCTAGCAACTTGATGACTTGCCAAACAGAAATTGCAATAGGGAGGAGACATGGGCGCAAAGAGAGGAGAGAGGGAAGAAAAGAGAGAGAAGAGAGGACATAATGTATTAGAAAAAGTAGAGGTAAAATAGTAATTGGGTAGTATATAAGTTTAATGTTCGATAAATTATTCTCAGTAGCTTATCAAAAATCTTAGTTTTAAACTATAATTTTATCTAAAAGCCCTTTTGAACAAATATGAGTGTTTATTTTAAAATTTCTCAAAACTAAAATTTTGGCCAAAAACTATTTTAAAATCTTAGTTTGGATTAAATCTAAACAAGCACAAAAGAAAGCCACTTTCAACTTGGGTTTTTTGGGTTTTTGGATAGAATTTCTTAGAAATCAGATTTCAATTATACCTTCTTATATTTTATTATTTGACAAATTTGCCCCTCCTGCTTCTACTTTATCTCTCTGATTGATTGACTCAACCTCCCCTCTCCCTCTATTACAGGAACAACGGGCTACGTCCACAATAAAGAATGGCGAGGTGGGTAGCGGCTCCCATCACTAAATTAAATTTAAAAACTCCTCATATCTACAATTTTATCGATAATAAATCTCTTCACACAATCTCAACTCTCATTTTGCCCCTCCTGCTTCTACTTTATCTCTCTGATTGATTGACTCAACCTCCCCTCTCCCTCTATTACAGGAACAACGGGCTACGTCCACAATAAAGAATGGCGAGGTGGGTAGCGGCTCCCATCACTAAATTAAATTTAAAAACTCCTCATATCTACAATTTTATCGATAATAAATCTCTTCACACAATCTCAACTCTCATTGTTGTCGTCTGTGTTCATGCTTTTGTCTTTCAACCTTATTTTGCCACCTTCATCTATATGTTCGTGCTTCTATCTTTCAGCTTTATTGTACCACCGTCGTCTATGTTTATGCTCTCCTTCCATGATATCTCTATACAGCTACGACAACCTCCACTGCCTTGTTTGAAAGTGACCTCCCTACGATTAGCCTCTTCCATTCTTCTTCTCTATTCTTTAGATATGGGCTCTGTTCTTTGATTTGTGTATCTTGTATCTAGTTACATTATGTTGGCAAAATCTCCAAAATAACAAAGTATATAGTTTGAGTCACGTCCGAGAATATTATCCTTAAGAGATATTCCATAACCCCTCAATAAATTAGAAAGCGGCACTCGATTAAATAATTTTTTTTATAAGGATATATGGTTATATAACTAGTAGAAGATAACAGTAATTTTAGAATATTGATATATTATTATGTTATTCTCTTTCATCAAGAAACTCTTTTTATAGACTATGAAATGACACGAAATATGTCTTTTAGACATATGTCTCTAAATCTAAAAATCATGTCAAAAAGATGATTCTTTTTTTGACGTACCATTTCATAATATTTATAATATTTCTAATATTTTTAGTTGGTTTTCTTAATTTTGTTTTATTTTTTTGATTTCTGATTTGATTTCTTACTTGTGAGGGTTCAATTTCTTGTAATTGTCTTCCTATATGGCTGTCGTTGGAGGTTGTTGGTGGCTGGTTTGGGTGGAGACTAGGGTTTATTAGATAATTTTAGTTATTTTTTGTTTAAAATTAATAGATTAATTATTATCCCAAATACACTTTCTATCCCACTTCTACTTTAACTTCTTATTTTTTTTCTTTCAAAATTTTTAAAAAGAAATTGGGTTTATCATAAATTAAAGGTAAAACGAAATTTTATTTCTTATATAATATTAATATTGGGTAGGATAAACTGTCAATTATTTTCAGATATAGATCTAGACATCTAGAATTTATGATATTTTTTTAAATACTGTGACTAGAATCATAATAAAATAATATTTTTTATAAATTAAATATATTTAAAATAATAATATATCTCACTCTTGATTAGCTTAATCATGTACAACGAGTAGTTTCATTTCTATTTTCACCGCAGAAGCTCTTCCATGTACCAAACGGGCATAATAGTTCAAGAGTGAGTAATTACATTGGAGCTTTGATTAAAATATATTAAAATAATTATATATAATTATAAAAAGAGTAATATTTAAATAATTTAAAAAAATACAAAAAATACCATTTAAATTTTAGAAGAATTATTATAAAATATATTGTTATTTGTTTTATAAGAGTAGTTAATAACTTATAAAATATAATAAATAAAATAATTTAAAATTTTAAAATTTAAGTGATACTTTTTTAAAATTTTCCTAATCTTTTTTTATTTGACAAAGACTTTTCATTCTTAAGTAAATAAAATTAATAAAAGAAGTAATAAAACATATAAGATTAAAACGACACGATTTTAAATATAAGATCTAAATAAAATATTTATTAAAATTTTAAATATAAAATTTTAATCTAATTTATTTTTTAATTATAAGTGATTTAATAGAAAATATATTTTAGAAAAGCATTTCTGTCTACAACTTATCTTTAGTCTAAATCCATTTCCTAACTTAAAGCGAAAACGTACCAAACAATTATTAGCAACTCATAAAGCACATTTAATAAGTAAATTGATAAGAGTAAAATATCATCAATTATTAGCAACTCATAAAGCACATTTTAGTTTTTTTTATACAAAGCACAGTTTTTTTTACAACAATTTTTATAAAGAGGTTTAGCTCATCTATAATTTAAGGGTAGGGTGAAGCCTCCCTTCCTCCTAAGCGATATTAATATCGGGTAGAGAGAGCCATATATTACGCTCAGGCATAAACCTAAGTATACAAAAGCTAAGATATTTCTCCAAGTATTGCGATTGAAACACGATAAAATAGTACTCTCTAAATTTAACCCACGGACTTTAATTTTTTTTTTGTTGCTCACCCAATTCACTAGAGCTTTACTCTGACTACATCCGGATCTGACTCGCGTCGCGCACTTGGCTATAGTAGGTGAGTTTTCCAACGAAATTTTTTTGCATAAGCCAAGAGTTAAACTCAAGATCTCGTTTAAATAATATCAAATTATTTATCATTTGGACTAACCCTGATGGTTCCCAGGGACTCTTTTTTTTGGTATAAAAATTTTTGGAAAGGGGTTGGGCTCACCCATAATCCAAGGGCAGGGCGAAGTCTCCCTTCCTCTTAGGCGATACCAATATCGGGTAGGGTGAGCTGTCTATTATCCTCAGGCGTAAACCTAAGCACCCAAGAGTTAGGATGCCTCCCCAAGCGCCACGACTGGAACCACAACAAAGTGGTACTCCTCAAGATTCTAATATACTTCAAATGGTAGTATGTCTTACCCCTTTACCAGCTAAACTTATAGATGATGGGTGGTTCCCAGGGACTCTAGTTAAAGGCGATGCACTTTGTTATTAATTTGCACCAAACCCTTTGGGCTACGCTTGAGGGCCCTAATAGCAAGTTAGAGAAATGGGCCCCCCAATAAGATCCATATTCGAGGAGGGTAAAAAATTTCCTCCTTGATGGTTTTATACAGTTAATTAATTACTGTCTTCTTTCTCTAATAACTGAATAGAAACACAAGTACTAATTGGGGTTGATTCAAATAGTAAACGATTTAATATCATTTAAGTGAAGTCTTGAGTTAAAGAATTGACGTATGCAAAGAATCCTTATTAGAAAACTCATCCACTATAGCTAGGTGTATGACAGGTCGGATCTGGATGTAGTCGGGTAAAACTTTGGTGAACTGGGTGGGTAATAAAAAAAATAAAAACACAAGTGAAATCCAGGAAACTACTAGGAAAAGCGAATAAATTCACTTTATTTCACTTGTGTTTCTCGTCACCATTGGAATGACTTACGCCTTCAAATATGGGTGCATCTTTAGTTAATTAACAGGGAAATTTTTGGTGTTTTTAGTCCCTGGTGATTTGTAGGTGGATGATAATACGTTCTTAGGTGAAAAATGCTTTACTTGATGAATAATAATTAACCCCAACAGAGAGAAGCAAGTTGAAATCCTTCATAACGTTGAAGAGGCACGTCGTTTCAATGGACAATTAAGTTCTTTAAGACTATCGCATCCTGCAATGATCTGAATTTACTTTTCACAATCCGATGCATTAATCCAAGGTTGAATTAATCCATTATGTACACATTGACCATATGTCTGCAAAATGCCGTCAGCAAGGTACCAAACCTTCCGGACAAGTTTGAAAATTAGTGGAACCGTAGGTAAGAGTAGTTGTACAACCAACCCATCTTACACATTTTAACCACCATGTTCTTGCGTTGAATAAGCCTAATCTCTTGCATATGAACGTATATTATGTTGTTGAAACAGTGATATATAGCAAGTTATTTTACACTTTTCAGCAATAAATCGGCGAAATTCTTGTGTAGTTCAAACTTGTATTCATTTGCTTTGGTTTCAGGGGTTAACTTGCTGCTTCAGAACAAAAGTGGCAACAGAATTTGGGAGTGAAAACAGCATCACAGAAACTCATAAAATATCCACATTCGCTCTCTTGACAATGAAAAATGGCTTGACAGAGCATTTTAAAAAGCAATACATTCCATTCTTTTTGACACTAATTTATTTCTGTTCAAGGAATTGAAATGTTTTTGAAGTAGAGTATTAATAATAGAAGGAAAGGATACAGCCTCACTGGGAAAACGTGTGTATTTATTTTTCTCATTTACCTAGAGGCATTCATGGTGAAAACGGATCGATACAAACATAATAACAGAAAACACACTCTGCAAACAGATATCAGCGGTTGCACAAAGAACAAACTAATCATCAGCAAAATACATCTGTCGAAGGTCCGGCCAGCTGAAGACTAGCTGCATTCCAGTTCACATTATCGCTGCAGTGTCTCTCATTCGTCGGTTTAATCACTTGTAACTGAGATGAGCTGACAGAGGTTTCGGAGCTCATAGTGATATCAGTGGTTTCTGTGCTCACAGAAATATCAGAGGTTTCTGTTAGAGCCAATTTTCTTGCAGCCAAAGACTTCAGCCTGTACCGCTCTGCCCTAGATCCAATCACCTGACCTAAAACCGATGCAGCAATGGTAAAAGCCATGGCTGATTTAGGCATCAGAACGGACTTCCTTAGCATCGCTATGAATGGAACAGCTGCATGGACAGCAGCAAACCATGATAGTGAAAATTTCTTGGTATGTTCTCTCCAAATTCCCAGGGGAACATTAGCTGCCATTCCCAACATCCCAATCACAAGAACCTTTGTAGGTAGGGACTGAGGCCGGAGGTTCTTTGCGAATGCAGTCCGTGCCAGAGCTGCCCTGGCTGCAACTACTGCCGGTGGGCACTTATATTTCACACCAGCAGGGGGCTGAAGAACCTTTGCAACAAGTGGAAGGACATTGCTAACGGCTCGATATGACTTTGCAATAGGGCAGTTCCCTGATTGCAGCCACTCATCGCCCATTGCCTCATGCTTTGAACCATCCTGAGATACCAGTTTGACATATGTCAGGGGCAATGAAAAAAGTAATCTGAATCATGATATGGGGATCTACCAAACATGCTATTTATAATGTTAAAACTTTATTTGAGGATTTTCCTACAGAAGATGGTTTAGAAAGCGGATGAGACAGCAGGCCAAATAATTATACCTTCGAAGAAGGTTCTTTTTTTGAAGATTTGGATTTTCTTTTCTGATTGTTCCACTTGTCAGAAAATGAATCAAAACCAAAAGGCCACCCAAATCCAAATGATGATAGACTGATAGTTGCTGCCTTTGCTGCTAAGGGATTGAACTGGGATGTAGGAGGCCCGGGCTGTACTTTCTCCGGACGCTGAAAAGACCTTTCAGATAAGGGAACCACACCATCACTGCCATGGAAAAGCCTAAATGCCAGATCAAAATTGGGACCATCTTCAAAAATTGGACCTTTAGTCCCCCGAACCTGTGTAAGAGGAAGAGAGATATTTGTCAGTTGAGAGATAAATGGTCTGAAAGCATATTTAAGCAACATGTTTAAACGATAGTTTCAAAAAATAGTATACATGAGCTAGGGATCAAGAAAATGGAAAGTGTGTTTCCTGGAACAGCAGCTCTAATTACCCATACACATTATTTTGGCTTAAATTGTCAGATAGGTCTTAGAGAATTAAGATGGTTATTTATTATTGTCAACAAACATGCTAGCTAGATTAGAGCAAATGGAGAACTTACAGGCATTGGAAAAGCCAATGATGAAGAGAATGAGAAGTTAGTAGGCTCATTGATGTTCCTCAGGAATGGACATCTAAGAATGGAATCATCATTTATATCTCCGGAGAAGAAATCCATTGTTTTGTTGCAGACTTAGCAGTTCTGCAAATGGCAATGCATAATCAAGAAACTTATTCACCGAAGTAGAGATAATGAGTTTAATCAAAATATTCTATGAATGACAATATGAAAGCCAACATTTTACATGCTTATCAGCAAGCGGTCAAGACACCATTACTAGTTGATTTATTAACATACATCAATAGAATTTTACTTCAACGAAAAGCCAGCTCAATAATCACTTACCCACCTTGGAAAGTAACAGATCATTGAGCAATTAAACAAAAAAGTTCAAATATTGAATATAGTGAGGGTATTTATACATTGACAAAGAAGGAAATTTTCATGAAGCACAGGTGCCGACTGAAGTGCGAAGCCAAATTAAGGAATTCAAACGTACAGCACCTTGTTTCTTAGTGTTTCTCACAAATCAACAATTAGAAACTGATAAAACTTCTTTTTGTACGAAGTTAGCATACAAATTCTCAAATAAAAATAGTTGAGGGCCAATTGAAACAAATTCTCGTAACTTTTATAAATCCGAACAAATGAAATTTTATACCACAAACTCCAAAATACTAAAAATCAGATTGATTTTCCCAAAACATTTTATAAAGATAACATTCAAACTAATGAAAACTCTCAGCCAGTATTCAAAGCCCAATTGCAAACCTATCTGATTACGCATATCTAAAATTTTAGAGTCTTAATTATTTTCTATTTTTTTAAATGATCTCTAAGGTATAGAGAAAACGCTCTGACCCTGTCATGAGATGACCATAATACTTAACCATCAAGGTTGGACTAAATAAGCAAATTGATCATTCCTACTTCCCAAACTGCAATAAAACACGACCCTTGAGGTTCAATTAGCTCTAAGCTTTCATTTCCCCCGAAGTCAACCGAAGGCCGAATTAGAACGAGCTTTCTGAATCCAAGCCCCCCAGATTTTATTAAAACTACCAAAAATATGCATTGACAAAAGAGAAAATCAGATCCCAAAAATTGTGAACTTCTTAGAAATAGTAGCTCCAGAAAAAGATCAAGATCAGTTGAAATGAGAATCACATCACATTACAAAGGCCAATCACACAATCTAAATTTGTAAGAAACAATCGACCCGAAATTCCCATCTCAGAAACGAAAACCAGAACCAACAACAACAAAAAACAATTGGGGGAAAAAGTCGACAACCCAGAAATCAGAAACCGCAGATATGTACCTGTTAGAGGTTAAAAGAGTCACACGCCCAGGAAAGCAATAGAATTTCTGAGAGAGCGAAGAAACCAAAGAAAATGGGAGAGAAAGGGGGAAATAGACAAAAGAAGCAAGGGATAATACCGCGGTAGGTGGAAAAGGAAGAATAAGTTTAGAAATTCTACCGCAGCATGAAGAAGAAGAAATGAGTTTCTTTTATTCCAACTCACATTTGGTTGTTAAGAACGTGTTTTGAGAGAGACAAAGAGAATGAAAAGTCAATGTTGGCTGTGCTTTGCACACGCCAAACTGGACCTACTCAAGGAAGCATGAATTTTGATGATTCCGTTTCCCGTTCGGGCATGATTATCATTTAATGGCTCTTCCTTATTTGGTTTGGTCAAAAATCACCCACATCCCATAGATAATGGCCTTTTTTTTTTTTTTTTTAAAGAAAATCGCATAGATAATTCTAAATGCCATGATTTATATATATATATATATATATATATATATATATATATATATTTGGTTTGGTCAAATATTGAGCTTCTAGACCTATGCGATTATTTATATGCCATTTTATTAGGTCAGTGGAACTTTATTTTTATCCTTTGAATATTCACAATTTTTTTTTTAAACGCTTACATTTTATATAGTCTATTTTTTTTTAAAAAAAATACACTGTATAATCATTTCTCTTTCTTTTGGGTTATTCTTGAACCCAATTTATTTTTGTCCTAAACAATTTAACATCAATTTAATTATATTGTTATATAACACAAATCAAGCGTGTGAGTGTGTTTAATTCTTTTAAATATTAATTGATTTTTTCCTAAGTGCTGGAATGGCAAGACAAGATACTTATTTTTCAAGCATTAATTACAACGTGAATTCTAAACTATCCTACAAACTATGCTTATAAGAGTTTGTGGAGTAGATTCTAATTTTTCTTTATATAAAATTTCAATTAGTAATACAATTATTTTGACGTTGTAAAATACTTTTTTTTTTAAAAAAAAATCCGACTGAACATCCCCTTAACCCTTATAAGTTTGGAATTTAAAATAAAATATAAGAGCCTGAGATGCTCATTTGACTCCTTAACCTTTAGATATCTCTCACAAAAGGCACAAATCTATTCATTTTTAAAATACAGTACATTAAAATGACAATTAAAAAAAAATGCACAAAGGGAGGGAGAGAAAATGTAATTGGCAATACTGAGATCGTGATAAACATGAGACAATTACCAAAGTATTTTCCTACAGCTGGATCCCACCACTAAGAACAAGCAAAATTCATAATTAAATTTTCAATCAAAATCATTTGAGATCTGTCCACGTTTAGATGGATTGGTTGTCAAGAATTATTTTTTATTTTAATAAAATATTGATTATACTTTTAGGAAAAACAGTATCGATAGTTTCTTACAATTTTTAATTTGGCATGCATACGCTTCTCTTTAATAAATTCTTTAATTACTATATTAATACTATTATCCCTTATAACTTTACTTAGTTTTTTTAGTCTCTATACAGAAACTAATTATATTAACACAAATTAAAAAAATTATTAAAGAGAAAAAAATACACATGTATCAAAATTAAAAATTGAAGGAAACTCCAGTTACCTCAAAAATGATTTTCCCATATTTTTATACATTATTTTACTCTTACACACACCCATAAAATCTATGTCGAACAAAATAAAGCTGAGGTGGGTTTGATTAATTAATCTTCAATAAAGTGTTCTTGCCTAAAAAATCTCTTATGTGTGTGAAGCCAAAAGCTGTGCAGCAGGAAGATGAAGAGACAAGTATGGAAGGGTACTGATTCATTCAAATGCTATAATAGAATTCTGAAACAGAGAAAGAAGCCCCATTATCCATTTCTTGCGTTCTTGCACTAAACAAATCAACAGGAAATGAATCAGTGACTTATAGACAGGAACTAAAGGGCCAACAAGGGTGATCAGAGAGCATGATACAATCAACCATCTATCTTGGACTTTTAATCATGATATCTTCTGTATTCGGGCTTCAACTCATATGTGCCTTGATTAGTTCCTTTGTTATTGTAGACACACAAATCTTTAAGTATATCTTTCACCTATTGCTGCAGCAAAGCAACATGTCAGTCCAGCACTTACAGTCAACACAGGCACAGCCAACAGTATAGATGAATGCTAAAGTAAACATAGTTTGTAGATTAGTAGACATAAATCAAACCATATGGACTGGGAAACGTTGAAATGGGTATTATTGAAAAATCTTCTAATATGCTCATGTGTATAGGTTTATTTTATTAATATTTTGTAGGCCGACTTTGACTTAATTCCTGTTTGGATACTCTTAAAATCTAAATTTTAAAAAATTTTCTAGGCCAAACCTAGGTTTAAAGAAATTTTAAAACAAACATATATATTTGATCAAAAGGGTTTTTGGATTAAACTATAATTTAAAATATAGTTTTAGATAAACTATTTGGAATAACTTCTGAAATAGGAAAAAAACTTATAGACTATCCTATTACTATTTTACCCTTACTTTTTCTAGCACTCTCTTTTCTTCTCTCTCCTCTCTTCACTATTGTGAAGACTGTGCTTGCCATCGATGACTGTGTTGTGAAGAGATGACTGTCGGTGACTCTCTTTAAACTCAATCGCCTTTTGGTAATGTTGTTGTGGGTCGTTGGGTAACGTCACGCAGTGGTCTTTGTCTTCTTCCTCTGTCTAGCTTTGTCGTCTTTAGCTCCTCAGTCAAGGTGTCATCATTGCGTCTTTAGCTCCTCCGTCTTCATGGTCGTTTGCTGGAGAGAGAAAAGGAGGGGGACGGTAGAAAGAGTTTGTTGTTTACTGTGACGAGTGAACAGTGATTACAATTGAATTTATTTTTTTATCTCATACCCTTTCTGATAATTTACCAATTATAAGAGTCCTTCTGGTAATAATTATTTAAACACTCATTTATTCAAAACTATTTTTTTTCTATAAGTCCTTATCCAGAAACCATTTTTCAAAAACTGTCTAAAAGTCCCTTTTTTTTTCTATAAGTCCTTTTTCAAAAGTCTATCCAAATAGGCATTAGAATTTCTCACAATCTAAGGACTTTGAGACATTAACTTATTTCAGGTATTCTAAACCATTACTTCATCATCAATCAACGAGATCTGCTAAAACAAAATCAGAAAAGAAGCCATGTGGTATACAGTGAGCTGATTGAATTCCTTCAATGACCTTGGGATTACTCATCAATGGGAACTACTTTCCACATAGAAGCAAGATGGAGGGAGATATCAAGTGTTTCAAAGAGACATGGTGGGCATGGTAGAGGATTTCCTACTATATATAAAAAGATAAAATGATATTTAGGAGTATGAAAAACTACATTTTTTTCTTCTTCTGAAAAATAACTTGAATTTACAAACCCCTAAACTCCATTTATACATCATGTGTCTAGAGTATCTAAAATACATGCATTTCTCCTAGAAGCAACACATTCTTCATAATTAGACTTGGGATATAGAGTGTAGTCCTTTATACAACTGATCATAACTACTGGGTATTTTCTGACAAAACTTACTTTTCCTTAGAGTTCTACTTGTACATATCTCAAACTAATGTCCCATAAATTCGAGTTTAATATTTAAGAGAAACATGTCACAAAGAATACATACTTCAGGTTGGTCAGTTTCTTGTATGAGCTGTTTCAAACTCCAGTTTGGCTTCCGTTCAACGAGCTTAAACAAAATTTCTTCCATCTCTCCATGGTCCCTTCTTGTTCTTTGTTTCAGTTGATTTGGCTGGGGTCTTCTTCTTTTCCTGAATCAAAACAGAAGCCTTTGTTAGATCTAATAAGTACAAAATATTTAAAAAACGCAACCTCGCCTCACCCCTCCTTCCTCCCAGGCTCCCCAAGGAAACATAAGCAGACCTAGTCAATTATCAAACTAAGCATGTCAGCCATACTTTTAAGTGGGCTACACCTCTGTCATACTTGCATACATTTTCATGATTAGCGTAGTCTACACATGTCAAAGAATCTCTAAAAGAACAAGTCCCTCTGAGCATGGTTCAATCTCTGCCAAAAATCTGATTAATAAGGAGAAGTAAGGCATATACACTGGCCCCAGAAGTGGCAAAAGTAATCATCCCAGGCATGGGCCTCATATGAGCCCCATTATCATTGTCAATAAGCTGAAAATGAAATTTAGGAAAAGTCAGCGGAAAAAAAGTTATTGCATGAATTATTAAATCCATGTTACAAAAGCCATAAGAAAACCTGTATCTGTCTACTTTTGACCATATACTTGTTTGTCCTTTCACGGCAGAGTTTCCCATAGAGTTCAAGGTTTTGATTATGAGGCTTCATATCAAATTTGTTGAGTATTTTTCCTTCCACACTAATTTTTCCTACAGTTTGACAAGAAATTTCAACTGTTTCAGTTAAAATTTTTGCCAAAATAGCAGTGCTAGCGGAGATTTTATGACATTTTCAGTCTCAAACCAAACACTGCCAAGGGTAGCGTATTAAAGAATATCCTCAGTATTCTGATCTCCTCCTTTCTTTTATATGTTCCATTAGGAACTATTCAATCTCCACTTGCTCAAGTTAAGGATACAGGGGAAAGGTACCTAGGTGAATCAAAAACCCAAAGGAAAATAAATTACCAAAATAAATGAAATTACAATTAACAGACAATAAACAAATTATTTGGCCATTTGTTTCAACAATTGCCTAAAAAAATACAAAAGGTGGTGTCTACTAATTTACTCGTCGGATATCAATTAAGACATTAACTCCAAGTACAAGAACATATATATTTAAATGTTTTAATTGGCAGTAAATTTTCCTTTTCTTTTATTTGTTTGCTTTTGTTTATAATATCTGATTTGATAGGATTTAGAAAAAATAATCTAAAATAATAGTTCAAAAGACAAAACCATAATCCACCTTGAACCAGAGTAAGGATCAACTTAAATCCAAAACGAGAAAAGCTTAATATTGTAGGGTACTAGGGTACAGATATCATATTTTAAGCCCTAGCTCAAGGATATAGTACATCCTCCCTGTCTAATTAATAATTGTTATACAGTAAAAGGTCTATAGCTTCTATAGCATAATAAGCAGATAATATATGAACAGAGAAATGTAATCAGGTGAAAATATCAAGGGTACGTAAGAATGAATGTTGAAATAATCTCGAAAGCATAATGTCAAAACAAGATATAAATTAAAGCAACTGCTTAATTCCTCATCAAATTTTAGTTCTGTTGAAGATAATCAAATTTCAAAACATTTGGTCACTGAAGGATGCATATTTACCTTGGGATGACTCTGAAAACACGGACATGGGAATGAAATCTTTTGACATATCCATAGCATAACATCAGGGAATATGTCCAACTTCAGTTCCAGCCAACTCCATGGTAAACTGAGAACTTAAACAATCAATTCCAAGGGAAAAAGTACTGTAGAGAAGGACATCACTTTGATTAACCTGAGGAGAAGAATCGCCATTGCAGTTAAGAGGGTCTATAGAAACGACGACCTTGGCGACGGGGCGAGAAGGGTCGACGGCATCAGATGCACGAGGACGGAGGGAGCGATAGACAAGAGGCGGGCACTTCATGAGCCACACGGCTTTGTCTGCTTTAGCAGTGTCCGAGTGCACATTGTTGGCAATGGTTCCGCCACTGCGATTGGGGTTTCCAACTTTGTCGTCCATGGCGCCACACGCTCATAGACGAGACCAGAGAGAGAGAGAGAAGAGTGTATTTGGTGATTTGATTCCAAAATTCGGAAGAAGAAACGGTTTTTCAGGGTGTTCAGTTTAGTGTTTTGCCTTCATATACACAACGACCGGCTGAATGTGTGCTAATGGGTCTCAACAATTTGGTCCATCCAGATTCCAGACCCTTTATGGAAAATATCATTTAATTTTTTTAAATAATCCATTTCTATATTTTACATAGTATTTGCACAATTTGTTACTAGTATATATTTATTCTGACTCTATGTTTATAACTAATAATTTGTTATGATAAAAAATATAACTAAATATGATTTTGAATATGTTATATGAAGAATATATGCTAGGGGTATTCATGGGTGACCCATTCTGGTCTTAGAGAGTTGGAGAAAGATATATCATGTCCTAAAAAAAATCAGAATGAAAAAATATCAGAATGGGACAATATTAGTGTCGGGACGTGATGGTTCTCGCAGGATCCTCAGGTCGTCCCGTCCCGTCCCAAATTAATTTTTTTTATAAATTATATTTAGAATATTTTTATGCTTTATTTCCCTTATATAGATAAACTGTCATTTTAATTTTATATTAGGGAGTAATAATAGTATTTAGAGGAAACTGTTTTAATATTTTATATAGAATGATTTATAAAATAATATTTTTATATAATTATTTTTTTAAAAAAAAGGGTTCAGGAATTCCTGAACTCGTCTTGACCTGTCTCGATCCCAAAAGAGATTAGGATATATTCGGGACAGGACGAGATACGGGACACAAAAGAGATATGGGACGGGGTTATCTCAATTCCAACCTGTCCCGTGTCTACCCCTAATATAAGCTACACTGTATTTTATATTATACATTTCATTATATAAATTAATGATGATAATGATGATGATTAATATTTTAATAAAAAAATTATTTTTGAAAAGAAAACCCCTTATTCATACAAGTTTTTGGAACAAGGCCTTGTCCATAAAATTATTTTTTACTAGTGTAGTTTGTTTATTTATTTATTTTTAATCCATAAGTTTATATTAATTTATTAAAGAGAAAATGGGAGATGTCTCTTTGAAAATATAAATATGCTTTATAGTTATAATAGAAATTTACTCTTTACCAATAATCTTATAGTCTAATAGCATCTCAACAATCATGTAAACAAAAAGTTACTATTTCACTCATACTTATAACATTAGACATTAATATCTATTTCTTTATTATTTGTTTCATGTGTTTTAGACAAGTCATGAGACAGATCACGTAAATAAAAACTTGTTTTGCTTGAGATTTTTGAAGGTTTAAGTCCAATCCCCAAGGAGAATGGTATTCACACAATATTGGAACACCACTTTTCTTCCTTTTGATTGGCAAAGTAAAATTATAGAGTTTTATAGGAATTTTGACTTCTAAATAATCCCCAATCTTATCAAAATCCTCTTATAAGTATTATTATTATTATTAAAAACGATTATATTCAAAACCCTATCAGTTATCAAAATTTGAACACATCTTTTAATAAAAATTTAAACATCAATTTATTACACTATAAAAGACTAATTATTTCTATTAGGCTCAATATCTAAAAAGTATCCACTTGCAGCCTTGTTAGTGAATAAATAATTTTGGGCTTAGGCCCGGTTGATTAAAAAAAGGTACCTGCATTATATTTTAATTTTTTAAAAGTAACAACTATGAATATCCTCGTTGGTTTACCAAAAAAAAAAATGAATATCCTCGGAATGTTGTAATGAAATCTCATCATAACATAGCAAACCAAATAAACACTTGGATTGAAGGCTAATTACTCAAATTCCGAAAGCAATGCTGAAGATTCCTTACAAATAATCATATCAAAGTTTAAAGACATTCCAAGAGAGATCACAAGAAAAAACTAAAACTTAAAGTATAAGATATTTTGGAGTTCATGGAAACTAGGAATGGAATGGGTCAACAGAAGAGAAGGTAAGAAAAAGCAAGTGAGCACAACCTGAGAATAATAGCACTATAAGCAATAATCAAAAGATCAGAATTTCACAAATACATGGTAATAAAATTTGAGACATAGCTTCAAGGAGATAGTTCATTGACATGTTTCTTAATAAGCCCTTAATTCATGTTGGAGCTGAGTTATCACTCTTGCTTCCTGATACATTTTGCTTCCTTTCTGCCTGAAGGGATCTGCATAACGATTCCAACTTTTCTTTCTGATTTTTTGTTTTCTCCAGCTGTTTCTTCAAGCGCTCACGCTGTTCGAGGAAAAAATATATCAATATTTTGACAATAAATAATCACAATGTTGAAATTGCATGGCAGATTATTAATATTAGGAACGAAAAATGAAAACATTTCCAAAGAAATTAATTGTCCCTTACAGAATGAGAGTCTCAAATTAAGGGGAAAATGGATAGAGAATTAAAAGAAACTTAGTGGACACTAGTCATAGCTTTATATTTTTCTTGAATTTTCAATAAAAAAACAAATGGTGGCTTTATTAAAAGCTACAACTTCCACAAATCATGCTTACCCAATGATATATGAGAAAAGAAATTATCAACAAAACTTGGATTTTAACTTCCCACATCCATGTATTTCTTTCTTCTATAACACTTCAAGCTAACAACGAATTCAGAAACTTGACATTATGCTTTTGAACCAGAGATTTGCTATTTTAAAACTAACTAAAACATAAATTAATCATGCCAGAAACTCAGTTCTAAAGGCCAACAAGACTGTGCCTGTTTGGATTAGCCGAAAATAATTGATTTTGCATTGTACGAGGTAAATATGGAAGAGTTTTATCTAGTAAAGCGCAAAAACATCAAAAGAAAAGTGATGTTGCTTAGTTTCCAAAAAGGCACTAAGGGACATGGATGTCTAGGGACAATATATGTTGTTTAAGATCATATGCTTGGTCAGACAATGCAGAATTATTAAATAAATTAAAAAATTAATATTCTAAAAAGTTGGCAAAGTTGAAAATTCAGGGACGTGGACCACATGGGATCTCCATGCTGGTGAATTGTAAAATGAAAACATCTTATAGCTACAGAGCAGCTTTTAAGTGGTATTACTGAATAATCCTCAATAGAGACTTCAGCAACCACGGGAAAGACGCTGTAGCTTGGTATCTGCCAGAAATGGAGCCTGGAATGTCAGAAACTAGGCTACTGTGGAACATCAGCTGTATAGACACTTGTGTAGGTCTTCCAAACAAAAATCTGGAATAATTATCACTAAAAAGCAGAATTTGCAATAACCTGAAAATATGACAAAGGTGTGTGGTCTCTCTTTTACCGGAGAAGGAATGGAAATGCTAATTGCAGCTTTAAGGCTCTAAGGTGTAAGCTAAGTACTCAGGTAGGAATGTTGGATGACCAGACAACACCTAATGTATACCAAAAAACTAACCTAAAAAGGAGCCCATAAGTCGCAATATGTGAGAATATAAGTAAATTCAAGGTTACAGGAATTCACACATGATGCAAGTAAATTCATAGAGCATGAAAAATCACATCCCGCAATTAGGCAGCCTGAACCCTAAATGCATACAAGGAAGAAGGGGACGCTAATGCTGTCCTCGCAGACAATATGGCAAATTGTCCAGAATAAAAGACCAACATGCAAAATGGGGTAAATATAGTATACCTCATCAACTAACTCTATGAGAGTAACATCAGACTTCTCAGTTTTACTCCTCAAAAATTGATTCTCCTTTTTGAGTTCCTTGATTGATTTTGTCATCTGAAGGTTTCCAGAAAAACAAACAGGCAGATAACTTTAGAATAAAATTCATGCAAACTACAGAGGCAGCAAACATGACTAGTGAACACATGGAATGTTTCTTAAACAAAATATTGTGTACCTTCTCAATCTCTTGTTTAAATGTTTCAAAAACCTCGTTGCTCTTTAACAATGCTTCCTGAAAAATCAATGCATAAACAAAGAACCAGTCACATTCAGGCATAACTATAAACATACACATCTCAAGTAATTCAAGATGGGATCAAACAATTGAATAATGAAAAGAAAGGGTCGATAATAATGTCTCAAATCATAACTAAGGTCAGCCCAAAAGCATTCCAAAAGAGGCATTCAGCAAATGCCAAGCTATAGAGACAACCCGATATATGGTAATATATGGTAAGGGCTTTATTGTGATTAACTTTGGCAAAAGGGTTAGCATTACTGTTAGAGTTAGTTAGAAGAGAGAATAATGATGGTGACGTGTCTAGGTAGTGGAATATATCTTCTATACCTATTTGCCTTTTCCATTTTGACGAATGAGTTATCCCTTTCCCCTCTCTGCTTAGGCAGTGGAATATATCTTCTATATAGAATAGTGCCTAAACCCAATCTTCAGTAACCCATAAATAATTTAACATTTAACGGTTTAATAATTAAATTAAGAAAACTATAGACTATAGGGATGTTAAACTAAAGGCTCTATCAGTGTAAGGCTCACTTAACAACCTTATCCATGGTTTTTTTGTCCGCCTGAAAAATCAAAGCGTTTCAAATTACACCACTACAGCAAAGCGGAGCTTTATGCAACCGGTGAGAAGATTGCAGAGGCTTTAATTCAAATTGCACACTCATATATGAAACAGAATCAAATTAACCTGGAATTGTTGGAATTTTTCTCCATCAGCAGTGAGCTGCATGCGCAAACTTTTCTCAGTTGCCAGTAGCTGAGACACTTGTTCTGCATATACTTTCATCTGAGACTGTTCCTGAACCATTTTTTCCTCATATTGCTTCATTTTCAAATCAGCAATCTGAAGCTCCAAAGCCTTCTGCTTCAACTGGGGGTTTGAATACACAATCATGGAAGCAAATATCAGTCGCAAAATTTTTAAAAGAATTATACCAAAAATGTCAACCACGTGCGTAAACAAATTCACCTTCTGGTCATATTGCTGTTCGGATAGTGTATATTGATCAGCAAGCTGCTTCAACTTGTTTCTTAACCTAAATAAGGACAAAATATATATACATTTAATGCTAAAAATAATACTGCTAGAGGGCCATAAAATAAATCAATATTTTTGACCTTTTTGTTATGTTATAGATAATCAACTATAAAGTGTAACAAAAATTATAGGATGATTAATTAAGAACACATGAACAGAAACAAATTAAAGATGAGCAAGAATCAAAATTGTCAATACTACAAAATGCTATCTGCCACTTGTTTTATATTTCACTTTATATAGTTCTGCAAAACAAAGTAGAATACAAATTGGAAGGGAAATCTGATATAAACACTACTCCTATTCAGACATATCAGAGACGCAAGAAGGCAGCAGTTATGTTTGTTGACTGAGTCTGCATGTATTATTCAGTTATTTAATATTTCCTCATTCGGTTATTTCAAGAATAGGTCCATTACTGTTGGTTAAGGTCCACTAAATCCTAGGAAGTAGCTAGTCCCGATAATGTAGGAGCCATTTATGCATTTCGGTTATTACCCATGTATCTCCCTTCTCTATATATGCTGGTGCATTCTTAACACGAGGACATCATGGTATTGAATATAATTTCAGATATTGAGAGATTCTCTTTGGCTCTTGAATTCTTTCTAGGTGAGATCCTTGCTTAGAGGGTATTTAGGAGAGATTGTGCTTTCTGTTTCTATTCGATTCCTGGATAGCTAACCGGTGTCTACCATTCTGGTATCAGAGCCAGGTTTTGATCAAGCATGGTGACCACACGCTCTTCACACACAAATGTGGACGTACAACCCGACGCCCCCTTAGGCGATGACCCTTTGGCGACTATCGCTGCAAAGCTGGCAACATTGGAGGTGCTGCAGGAGAAGGTCACAGCCCTTGAAGCCCAAACAATCAGACGCAGCCATGGTCGAGGAAAGACAAGACGCTGGACAGATGACAGTGACGATGAATCAGAGCCATCTCGGCGACTTCCAAGGCCACCTCAGGCGAAACTCGACTTCCCAAAATATGGAGGTGGTGACCCGAGAGGATGGGTCCTTAAAGCAGAGAAATACTTCAGGTACTATGATATCCCAAAAGAAGATAAAGTCGATGTGGCTTCGATGCACTTGGAAGGAGATGCTCTAGATCTATTCTCATGGATGAGTACCGAAAGGACATTGCTCTATTGGGAGGATTTGGTGAAGGTACTGCAGGAACATTATGGACCACCAGAATATCAGAATCCCGATGAATACCTATGTAGCATCAAACAACACGGGTCTGTCAATGATTACAGACTAGAGTTCGCTAGAAGATCTGCACGAGTTGAGAGGTGGCCAGAGCACTTCCTTCTTGGAGTCTTCATTAATGGGGCGTCCTGATGTGCGACTCCACAAGCCCAAAACAGTATACAGAGCTGCAAGCCTTGCCTTAGAATTTGAGAGGAAATACAATTCAGGTCGGAGCCCCAAACCCAACTCTTCCCTTGGCACAACCCGTTATAATCCACTCTTCAACCAGCCCACTTCTGCACGTGAACCAGTCCGCTTCGCTCGACCCAATATGACACAGTCTCGTCCATCTGCTTCCCAGTTCACACCCCAAGCCAAGCCTATGGTAATCGATGTCGAGCGACAACACAGAAGAGATAAGGGACTATGCTTCCATTGTGGGGATCCCTTCCGTCCTGGGCATCGCTGTTCTAGCACATTTTCCCTCATGGAGGTCGACGATGACGGGAACCCTGTACAAGAGACGCTGGAATCCGCGGATGAAGTCGGAGAGGAAGCTGTGGAGGAAGCCAAGATATCCTTCAATGCCATACTAGGACGACCCACGGCCACCACTATGAAGCTTCTCGGTTCAATTGCTTCTCGGGAGGTCCTAATGTTGGTGGATAGCGGTTCCACTAATAATTTTATCTCAGATTCCTTGGTTCATACCCTGCACCTTCCAGTCTCATCTATTCCCACTTTTGGCGTACAGATAGGAGACGGCAGCATGGTACATTGCAACCAAATTTGCAAGGAAGTTGAAGTTTCGCTCCCTGGCTTAAATATTACTTAGGATTTCTACCCATTCTCCTTGGTTGGATCTGACTAGGTTCTGGGAATCAAGTGGTTGGCTTCACTGAATACTATCCAAGCCAATTGGAACGAGTTGTTTATGATCTTTTGGGTAGACGGAAAATGCTACAAGCTGCAAGGAATACCCCGGCCAGAACGTCCGACCCCATCCCTGCAAGCTGTGTATATCCTAGACCTTAAGTTGGAATCTGACGCCACAAGGTGTTTGGATATAACTGATTTAATGTCTGACATTGCTGCAGTTTTTGATGAGCCCACTGGGCTACCCCCATTACGAAAGCATTACCATGCCATACGGCTTTTTCCTGATACATTACCCCCAAATTTAAGGCCATACCGGTACCCATACTTTCAGAAAAACGAGATCGAGCGACAGGTAGAGGAGCTCCTCAAAAAAAGGGTTCATTCAGCCTAGCTCAAGCCCTTTTGCAAGTCCAGTATTGCTAGTGAAGAAAAAGGATCACTCTTGGCGCATGTGTATTGACTATCGCGCCCTCAACAAAATCACCGTACTAGATAAGTATCTTATTTCCAATATTGATGAATTACTTGATGAACTACATGGGACTGTATATTTTTCAAAGATTGATTTACGCTCAGGGTACCACCAAATTCGCGTTTTGGATACTGATATTCCTAAGACAGCTTTTAGAACCCACACTGGACATTATGAATACGTGGTGATACCCTTTGGCTTTACTAATGCTCCTGCAACATTTCAAGCTGCCATGAATGACCTGTTCAGGCCATATCTAAGGAAGTTTGTGCTGGTCTTCTTTGATGACATCCTCATATATAGTGTATCCCCTGAGCAGCATATACAGCACCTCCGTACTGTGTTCCAAACCCTACTGCAGAATTCTTACTATGCCAACTTCAAGAAATGTGAATTGGGACAAACACGAGTATCTTTCTTGGGACATCGAGTTTCAGCCCACGGTGTAGAGACTACCCATGATAAAATCAGCGCAGTAAGGGAGTGGCCTGTACCTTCCAATGCTACTGAGCTTCGAGGCTTCTTAGGACTTACCGGATACTATAGAAGGTTTGTTAAAAGTTATGGTATGATCGTTCGTCCCCTTACTGCTCTTACCAAAAAGAATGCCTTTCGTTGGTCATCAGTTGCACAAAAGGCCTTTGAGCAGCTCAAAACTGTATTAATCTCTGCGCCTGTTCTCAGACTTCCTGACTTTAACTCTAAATTTACTGTGGAATGTGACGCCTCTATGGAGGGGGTGGGTGCTATCTTATTGTAGCAGGATCATCCTATTGCTTTTTTTAGCAAGGGGTTCTCTTTCTCAACCAGATACGAGTCGGCATAGGATCGTGAGCTACTAGCACTGGTATTAGCCCTGCAAAAATGGCGTCATTACTTGTTGGGTCGCCATTTCACAGTCCGGACTGACCATTCCAGTCTTAAATACCTCCTTGAACAGCGGACACTCACTAACACACAGCAGTGCCTCCTTCTGAAGTTACTCCCCTTCGACTTCTCCATAGCCTACAAAGCAGGAAAAGAAAACAAGGGAGCTAATGCACTTTCCCAGGGAGCCCAACATGCTGACTTCCTTCATTTGGTGGTGCCCTTGCCGATGGACTTCCTGGGACTAGAGGAAGCTTTACTCCAAGATCCCTTCACAGCCTCAATTATTGCAGAATTAAAAGAAAATTCTCAGTCTAGGCCGGGATACATACTAGCGGGACAACGACTTTACTTCAAGGGACGACTAGTAATTCCTGAGTGTTCCCCCTTACGACCTAAGTTACTTGAAGAAGCTCACAACACTCCGTCAGGTGGTCATGGAGGATTTCTGAAGACACTCAAGCGCCTCGCAGCAACTGTTTATTGGCCTCGTATGAAATCAGATGTGAAACAGCTGGTGCAGCAGTGTTTTGTTTGCCAAAGAAGTATGAAACTCTATCACCAGCTGGGTTGTTGCAGCCCATACCTGCCCCTGAACACATATGGGATGATATATCTATTGACTTCATAGTTGGCTTACCCAAATCTGGAAATTTCGACACTATCCTTGTGGTAGTAGACCGACTAAGTAAATATTGCCATTTCATCCCTCTTTCACATCCTTACACTGCTAAAACTGTGGCTGCACGTTTTTGTGAGAAGATCATTAGACTACATGGCATGCCTCGCTCCATCATTTCAGACCGAGACCCTCTTTTTCTAAGTGCTTTTTGGCAGGAACTTTTTAAGCTGAGCCAAACACGTTTGAGGATGAGCACTGCCTATCATCCCCAAACTGATAGGCAAACAGAGGTTGTCAATCGATGCCTTGAAACATACTTACGATGCTTTGCTCATGAACAACCTCGATCTTGGAATAAATTCTTGTACTGGGCAGAATATTCCTTCAACACGAGTTTTCACACATCTGCCAACACCACACCCTTCAAAGTGGTTTATGGCCGGGATCCTCCTGCGCTTCATCCTTTTACACGGGGTGAGACTCGCATTACAGAACTTGCTGATCAATTAGAAACCCGAGATAACATGTTGCGCCTACTCCGAGACAACCTAAAGAAAGCCCAAGACCGGATGAAGTCCTATGCAGACCAACACCGACGAGAGCAAACCTTCAACATTGGTGATGCTGTTTTCCTTCGCCTACAACCATTCAAGCAGCATTCCCTTGCTCATCGAAAGTACACCAAACTGTCTCCCCGATTCTTTGGACCATATAAGATCTTGAGGAAGATTGGCTCTGTTGCTTATGAGTTAGAGCTCCCGGAATCAGCACGAATCCACCCAGTTTTCCATGTTTCCCTACTGCGCCCTGCACAAGGACATCCTCCTACCGACCCTCCTGCAGAATTACCCGTGTCAGCTGACTTTGAGTTACTCTTAAATCCTAGCCAGGTCCTGTCACATCGCTGGAAGGGCTGCCACCTGGAACTGCTAATTCAATGGACATCTAGACCGGTTGAGGAAGCAAGTTGGGAGGATTATGACCTTTTACGACAGCAGTATCCTGAATTTCGCCTTGAGGACAAGTCGGTCTTTCAAGGGGGGTGTAATGATATAAACACTACTCCTATTCAGACATATCAGAGACGCAAGAAGGCAGCAGTTATGTTTGTTGACTGAGTCTGCATGTATTATTCAGTTATTTAATATTTTCTCATTCGGTTATTTCAAGAATAGGTCCATTACTGTTGGTTAAGGTCCACGAAATCCTAGGAAGTAGCTAGTCCCGATAATGTAGGAGCCATTTATGCATTTCGGTTATTACCCATGTATCTCCCTTCTCTATATATGCTGGTGCATTCTTAACACGAGGACATCATGGTATTGAATATAATTTCAGATATTGAGAGATTCTCTTCGGCTCTTGAATTCTTTCTAGGTGAGATCCTTGCTTAGAGGGTATTTAGGAGAGATTGTGCTTTCTGTTTCTATTCGATTCCTGGATAGCTAACCGGTGTCTACCAAAATCTTTCATACAATTTTATTTTACAATAAAATATATTTTATTTGATGTTTTGATAAAGTTCATTGAAGTGTAAAAACTATTTTGTAATACACCTAATTATACCAAGAAGAAATCAGTTTAAAATATATTTGTTAATATTTTAATTAACCAAATTGTCAGTTCTGGAGCAGACTAACAACTTGAGTTGGTATAAATAAGGATTAATCAGTGACTTGGGGCACCTGGCCATTTGCCACTCCTATGGTACGAATCCTTATGAACAGAAAAACAGATACAATGATTACCAGAAGAGAAGAAAAAAGGAAACAGAAAAGGAGCTGCAATTCTGTCAGCTCTGCGTCATACCACATGGGTTGTGGACCAAGAAAAAAAAATGATGCATGAAATAAAGTCTAAAGACAGTTCTTGCAGAAGAGACGTGGAATAAGCATACATCATAAAATTCTTGTGATCAGTGTACAAAATTGTTCTCATGCATCATGATAACATAACAGAGTAAAATAGTCAAATGGGCAATGCAAGACTAGCTAGAGGTAGACTACCGGTATCTGACAAAAAATCTACCCCTAACAACCACCCCCACAAATGAGAAAAATCTTTCAACCCTGATCCCCATTCAGCTTTATGAACAGGGAAAATCATCATCCCTATCTAGGAATGCCGTAGCTAAAACACATTCCATTCTATCTCAAATTATAGCAAGCTGAAGCAAAAATAAAGTAGCGGTACTGATGGAAAAAGATGGGCAGTCCCACGTTCCCTAACCAACAACCAATCATAATATTCAAGGTCTTACATCTCATTCTCCTTTAGCTGAGAAAGGCACTCATCCTTTTGTTCTTCAAGCTTAATTCCCACATCCTGTAAAAAAGAGCAAGTCAAACTAAGGTAAGAAAGCAAAACATAGGGAGAGAATAAAACTCAATTCTTACAATGACTACTGGAAGTTCAGAGTAAACATTATAGGGGATTGATTTATGTGATTAGGATACTGATTGATGGCAGTACAAAGGTGATTGCTTCTCTAATTAATTATAAACAGGCATGGAATAAAAGACAAAATATGTTTAAGTTCTACAACCTTCTCTTGCACTCAGAAAAATACAAAAAACAAAGGATAGGATATCCTCCCCAAATAAAGCTGAGACCCTCAGAGAGGGCATGAAAATAATCCTCTCCCAAAGAAGATGTGATAGAAAATCTTTACTAAAAGCCAATTGCATTGTCTACCAAAAAAACAAAACAAAGAAACAAAGAAATTGCATTAAATTTGGCATACCACACTGGAAGATAGAAAGCTCAGTATACAACATCCATGTTACTTGAGACTATATCACAGACTCTGAAGAAAAACAAGACACAAGGATCAAACCTTGATTGCATCTTGGAACTTGGCTGATAAGTCCAACCTCAGGTTTTGTCCCTCAGTTGACACACGTTTGCATTCTTCCTGAAAATTAACAAAACAGTCTAAGTCTTTCCAATAAGAAAGCCATGGTGTAAAGCCTAAAGTTAGATGAATCAGGAAGTAACAAAACTTTTTCAAGATAATCTTGAAAGAGAACAGACAAAAGTACTAAAGTAGAGACAATATCACATTGAGATGTAATTGGAAACTCAAATTCATTCCATATGATGACTTTTAGTTGTTACCATCATATTTTCCAAATAAAAGCATTAATAACATTTTGGCCGGTTCCCATCAGATGAGCACAGATGAAAAAATAAAAGGGAGGATGCAGATTAATATAATATTGTTCCTTTTATCCTTTGATAATTTCTTTTTGCATCCAAATGACGCCAGCCATTATGGTTTTTCATATCTTTTTAATATCAGGCCAGCTCTGACTTGGTATTGTTTTGGCCCAACTCGTTTGAGCATCAGGTCATCCCAGGTTGGACTAGGTCACAAGCTGTGATTTGTAGTCTAAAGGGCTCATGGGGCTGGACGTTGGTAGGGTCAAAATAACCCAGCCCCCAAACAACCCTAAAGGTAGGGGGGGAGAGAGAGAGAGATGAGACACAGCTCCATGAAAGAGGAACTAGTTTCAAGCAACACAGTCTGCCAACCATCTAACTTAAAAGATAATCAACTATACTCATAAAATATTGTAATACCCATTTTAGTTAAAAATGGGCCTAAGTCTACCAGACTCAATATTTTAAATTCATTTATCTATAAGCCGCCATCAATAATCCTAATCAGTAATCCTACTTTAATCTTTGAAAGATTTTTAGTTGCATGATGGTAATTAGTTAGTGATTCCATTAATTGATTGATTCCATTAATTGATTCTATAATATTTCAAATTTCTAACTATAATGGTAATTCATGATAATCATAAAACATTTTGATTTTTGAAAGATTTTAAACCCCATGATAGTAATTAATTAGTAATCCCATTAATTAATTCTATAATATCTCAAATTTCTAACCATAATAGTAATTCATAATAATCATAAATAATTAATCAATTATAATCTATTTTTTCTCACTCCATGAGAAATCTCTAGTTGATCCCAAAACCAGGTGTTTCAAGTATCAATACGTTAATAAAAATGAATGCAAAACCAGCCATTGAGCGTATGAGAATTCTGAAGTCAGCCCATGATTCTAAGCATGACTCTATTATATGCTGATAACAAAACCTAGATGGACTAAAGGACATTTGTAAACCCATGCATCAAGTATGTCATAATAAGCCTAGTATAAACTTAGACACGTTGATGTTGCACTGAAAAGGATTTAGTGAAGAGAATAAAGAAATATATCGTAAAACTATAAGGATGTTTGGAAATAGTCAAAGACAGCTAAATTTATCAAGAAAAGCTAGCAACTCTTCCCTTTGGAGCAAGGTGAGAAGGCTACATAAGTTGCATTCCTTCTGTAATGAAGAACAAAGAAGCTAAGAGAGAATGCAGAGAACACAAGTAATACTGGTTTCATTTAATTCACTGACAAATCATGTTGGCATAGGGATATTAGTTTCCCCCAATATAGGTTGGTGATAAGAAAATCTTTTAAACAGTGTCTGCCACGTAAAAATCAACTTAACATGTTTGCTCACATAAAAGATGGAGATATGATAACAAATGTATGACAGGAAAGGGAAAGTGACTCAAGTAAGTAGGATACTGAAGAGGGGCATAGAGAGGCCATAGGTGCCACAAATAGAAGACACAAGATGCATTACGGATGATGTACCAGGGCTATATAGTTCCAAGCAGAATTGAATTGTAAAAGCAAATACATACGGTGATTTATTTAGAGGGTTCAAGTTTCCAGCAAGTTTTGCATGTCTAATCAACAGAACATAAATACATAATTTAATATATGAAAGGAAACTACTGTTTGAGTGAACTGCATCTGAAAAACCATTCAATCAGTTTAAAAGGTTTTGGTGCTATTGAGACATACCATGAGCATTTTATTTTGACGCTGTAGCTCCCTGCACAGTGACTCAAGCTTATCTCGCACAGCAAGGGCTACAAATAAAAAGGCAAAAAGTTAATGGACAAAATAAAGCATCAACACAGTTACAGATCATATCTTGTCATACAGATTATTTCCAAACAGACATACCCTTACCCCGCCCCCCGCCCCGGGGGGGTCCAAAAAGAATTAATACTAGCATACGAGAGAGTGAAAGCAAATATAAAAGCAACAAATAAACTATGTCCCCATTATAGCACCTATAATAAAGATAACATCAAGTTGTCAACTACAACCGCAGTACCTCATTGCTGCAAGTATCTTCACCACAAAGCTGCAGTTTTTAAATCCCTAATCGTTTAGATAACATTAACTGTTTTCGCAGTAATATCCCTCCATGATATCCAAAAATATTTAGTTTAGATTACTTTGTTAGCATTTTCTATTTTTGCATGATAATAATCTGATCTGCAAAGGACTCATACCATTTAAGCATATGTGCACGTAAAAAACAACAAGCAACCTTGTCCACTAGTTGGGGTTGACTACATAATGTTTCCATTGTGCTCTATCAAAAACTAAATCTTCAGATATATTATTAATCAAAAAGTATGCATATATGTGCACATAAGTGTAAACAAAATAAACAAGGTCAGATACTGTTGTCTAACCAGAACCTTCTTCTCCATGAATACAGTACTCCATACAGGAAAAAACCCTACCTTGTTCATGAAAACTGATATCATGGAAGAAACTAAAAACTCAGATAATTGTATTAGAAACTTCCCAACCATTTCAAAAGATAATTATTATTAATTTTTTTAACAAAAGTGACAGGTTACAAACTTGAAATAGCACAAATTACTACGTGGAGCATTCTCCACAGAATCTTATCAACTATCATACAGGTCTAAGGCCCATTCGTCAGCAGATGTGGGTGTTTTACTTCAACATATCTTCTGTCTATGAAACCTAGACCCATTCGCATCCCCTCATCTTACCCTTTTTCAAGATCAAAAGATAATTATCAAAAGCTGAAAATGTTCACGTTGACATACCTGCATCTCTTTCTGCCAATACTTGTTGATACTTCAGTGTAAACTGTAACAACTCCTTTTCTGACTTAAACAGACGCTTTGTGCTCTTCCGCTTTGTTTCAGCAGCTTCCTGAAAAATTGTTGTTATTCAATATTGGGAGGTAAAAGGAGAGATCAACTCCAGTTTTGCATTCGGTGCTGGACAGATACAAAATATCAACTCCCTAGGGTTTCACCGTTAAAGCTCCTTTCCTCTACCAAATAAAGCAAAAGTTACTCAACACCTACTGTCACTATTATTTCGTCATACACTACTAGATTCTTGAAAGTTCAAGGAGCTCACTTAGTTTAGATTTCCACTAAATTTTTCATAAAGCATCCATTCTCAATATACATGGCCTACCACTCCTGGATGCTTTAACAAGAAAAAATTAATAAATTACAATTGAATCCCGCCCTGCTATCTGCACATAATTATCATGGGTAGTAACAAGAAAGAACAACAATCATGAAACAATAGTAAAACATCACAAGGTCAAAACATGTTTACATAACTCAATAACCTTATCCAAAAAGTCATTCATACGGAAGTTGGATTCAATAACTTAGAAGATATAGGAAAAAGAAAATATATGCTGGCCATTTATGTGTCAATGTGTGAATGAGTGGGAATCAACAGAATTGGTTCACTAACAAGCTTTTTGGTTTTTGAAGAATCAGCAGCCTCTGATGAATCTGAATCTTTTAGAGGGATAACTTTTGTTTCCAGAAAATCACCAGCAGCTGGAACAGCAATGAGCAATAAAGGCAACAAAGCCATGTCAGACTCGGAAAAAAAAAACTGTCAGATAGAGGAATAAATACTCAAAACTAAAACATGGAGATCTGCTAGCATATATTAAAATGGGTTTGTAGACATTGGCAAGCCTAACTGATTCATTTCATTAGAGCACAAAAAAAAAAATTGCTATTTTCTCAAGCATACAAGGAAATCAATAGATGGTTTCAGTTTACAAAAACATACCAAAGATTTAGAAGATATATGGCGCGGTATAAGGTCTACCAGTGCAAAGGAATATAAGAAATGTTAGTCAATGAATTGTCGTTACAATTAACCAACTGATAATTCAAGCTCATGTTCCATTCATTTCGCTTTGAATACAGAATATCTTTAGCCCTAACGAAGGGCTAGCATTGTTCAATGGTCAAGCTTCAATAATTTGCATTATTCACAAAAAAGAAAAATCAAAAAGCAATCTATCCCAATTTCACTCATGGTTCTCCCCAACAAATATGAAAAATCTAGTTTTGCTAATATGTATACTTTATGACCTAGAGTGCTGGGTGGAGATGTTACAAAATGATGAAGCAATTCATTACCACCATGGATTAGACTTCAAATCATCAATAGATGAATCCTTGGCACTATATGAAGAATGATCTAATATAAAAATCATAAAGAAATTTCTCGATTCAAGATCAAGATCTTAATCAAACATCTTCCATGGTGAGTAAACCCAATTAGCATGTAGTTACAACATCTATGTAAAGAGTGAGCATGCGTTAAGACAAACAATATTTACTTCTTCCCGAACTTTGGCGTTCTCCTTGTTGATCTTTCACCTCACTGCAACTGGATAGTGGAACCTTAGAATCAGAATCACCCACAGAAGGGGTAACCTGTGTATTTTCTGTCTGCTGCATCAAGCTACTACAGGGAACCTCAACTGAACAATCTGATGCACCAAAAGTATAAAGTTTAGATAAGGGTATAAAAGGAGTTCTGAGTTGCTCACTAGTCTTCCTTACCATGACTGTTCTGACATTCTTTTACGGCCAACTCATTTGATGAGTCATTAGAATGGCCAACATCTGACGAATCACTCTCCTTATAATTATTCATCAGCTTCTCTTGCTCAGGTTTTGGAGTTGGAGGAGCAAGAGGCTCTGTGGTGCTATCAACAAACCCATCTGGCAAGGAATCCACTCCAGGAAGCTGATTTGCATCCTGATTCTGCATCTCACCTACATGTCAAACATCCTTTCTTCAAATTACTTAAATACAGTGGAAGTAACTTCTAACGTTATAATTTCTTTACAAGATGTTAAGGAAACATGCAAACCAAAGGTATGACTGCTTCTGAAATTCTACCTACATCACTGTGTTTCTTTCTTATTTTATTACAATAAGCAAATACGAATACTTGTCAAAACACCCGAGTTGTTTTCTAATTTAATCTGGGATTCAAAAATGTGTTAAACTTTAGATTTCTTCCAGTAGAGCACAAGGTGATATCATCATTCCAGTAAGGGTGGAAATAAAGCCCAGAAAATTTAACAGAAAGTGTTTCCAAACTAATATTCAGTTAAATGTTCGACTCTAAATGACTAATGGTGAAAGTAATTATCTTTGGAATCCCTTTGGTGTTCTGTTCATGGAGCTTCAAAGAAGCTTCCTTTTCACCGGTAGGAATAGGTATTTGGCGGCATTTATATGTAATAAAATTCAAGCCGCCGCCCCACCCCCCGGTCTTTCCCTCCCTCGCTGTTCTTTTTCTATCCAACGTCAGTTCAATGCAAAGTAAGCTCAGCAGTAAAAACTATGCACCTAAAAAAATATGAAATGAATCTTGCCCACCACTCAGAAACCAAAGGAAAAATCGGTACAAATCATTAACGGTTAACCGACAAGCTAAATAGCAAACATCCCAACACATACACGTGGCAGCTACTATACAACAATCAATGGCATCATCAAGCGATCTGGGTGATTCAGAACCAGAGCGACAAAGATAAATCCAAAGAATATAGAGAGAGACAGAAACAAAGAAAAAATAATTAGAGATGTTACCAGGAAGATACTAAAGAAATTGCTTAAGTTTCTCCCACGGAGGTTGTGGCGCTGGACCTTGAGTTGGCTAATGCACTAGCAGTCGCAGGCGCTATCTTCAGGACTGACTGAAGTTTTCAAAGGAGCATCCTTCCCCTCCATATATACTCGGGTTGGTACTAAGATAGCCTCCGTTACTTTGGTTCCTTTCAAGTTTTAATAACCTTTCAAGTTTTACATTTTAAAAGGAAAAATCAACATACAAATTATTTTTTAATTTTTAATTAAGTGTTTGTAATTTTTTAATTTTTACTAAATTCTTATAGTTTCCACATTTACAGGTATTAGAAATTTCTAACAGCAACGTTAATAATAGATAGTGATATGGTTCTCATTTAATATATACTTAGAGCTAAATAAAATCAAAATCAATGAAATTAAATTGCATATTATAATTTTTATTTTAATATTGATAATAAATAAACTTTATTTTATCATTTTATTTTGTATTTTTTCTAAGTATATGTATATTTTAATTAAAAATAATTTTATTTGAAGTACTATGTTTAGACACTAACTGTAGATAGATATTTGAATATTAATTTATTATATTATAAATTATTAATTTTTTCATTAAACTTATATTTTAATTTCTGTTTATAACTTATATCTCATTTGGTCAGATGATATAGGCCCATTAATGGACTATCGAGAGGAAAAAACAAATTGTGACCCTTAGACTATGAAACAAGTCTTGTATTTCTAAAAATTTAAATTTTAAGTGTTTAAGTTTATATTTAAAAGTAATAAATAGATTATTTTATCTAATATTAGTATTATTTAAAAGTAAAAGAAATTTTATCTTACCATTAAATTATAGATAAATACAACTCTTTTAAAAATATATATATATAAAAAAAATGTCTTTGCATTTTCTGGTAAAAAGAAAATGTCTTTGCAACGGCACAATTCTTGTAAGAAAGGATCAATAGAGGAGGGAGAATTAGAGTTGTTTTTTGTATAAAATATTTTTAGAAGGGGTTTTTCTCATCCACGAATAGTAGGATGAAGTCTCTTTTCTTTTTAAATAATATTAATATTAGGCAAAGTGAGCTATCAATTATTTTTAGACATAAACTTGGGTACCTAAAAATTAGAATGATTTCCCAAGAGTTGTGACTAGAATCACAATAAAATAATACTCTCTAGAGATCGAGCATACTTCAAATGGTCATATATCTAACTTTTTTGTGAGCTAAACTAAAATAGCTATAGATTAAACAATGAGAAGGCCACAATCAATTTTTGGGATTCTTTTAGAATTTAAAAAGAGAAGTTAATTAGGTTGTGAATACCTTTGCAAAAGAAGACTTTTATAAATCTAACATATTTGATATATATTCTATAAATTGAGAGATTTAACATATTCAGAGTATTTATGATTAAATTTATATAATTCTATATTATATAAAAAGAAGGCTCTACTTTTAATGGGCCTAGATTTGTATCACAGGAATTGGATCAGGTACACTTGAACCCCTTCGTTTTTAATTCTCATTATTATTATCTCCACTTTTTAAATATGCCATTTGTTTTAAGTTCTAGGATATAAAATATATGCAATTTTCACATCATTAAATTCTTATTTTTCTCAAAACCCCTACTTATATTACTTAACAAAGAGAGAGAGAAACATTGATTATAAAGGTAAATTTAAAGAGGAAAAAATCATTTTGGAGCACATTTAGTGCAAAAAATTAATTTTAACCAATTTTCTTATAAAGTATATAATTGTGGCTCGTATTAAAACCAACGGTAATATTAAATAATAGATATAGAAAAATTAAAAAATGCATTACATAATGTGTTAATTAATAATCCAACAATATACATGAAGTACTCTTTAAAATTTTTTAATTGAATCTATATTTATTATTCGTGATGAGATTTAAATAAATATTGGATATATATAATCTCCACTTGTAGAATTTGGATGTCAGGCCTTCTAGAAGGGTCAACTCTTGCACTTCTTTGTGTATTGTGTAGAGCATGTATCAAGTTACCAGTGAAAACACGTCTCCCACTTAGATGATACCCAATCCAAACATGGCATTCCTTGCTCTTCATCAAATCCATCCCAGTTAAGCATAACATATTGTCATATTCTATTGGAGGTTTAAATACACCCACCTCAACTTGTGTCAAATTAATCTGACTTGGCAGCCAAGGAATATTTAGGAAGCTTCTAAGTTAAGTTGCCTCATCATCATATATTAACAGATTGTGGGGTCTAAATTAAAAGAAAAGAAAGTGCTCCTCCATGATACTTGCATTTCTCTACTTCCAGAGCTTTCAAATCCCCAATGCAGAGGTTTGATTAGAACCTCTAATGGAAATGGCTGCTGAGTTTTTAGAGAGAGAAAATATTTGGGTTTCACTTTTACAATTTCGTAAGAGTTACTTATCCTTTTGTGTGGTCTTCAAATGTGCAAGTTCTGTGGTTTCAACAAAATGTTCGCTTATCCAATCCCTTTAGGAACTTTTCGATTGATCAAGATAGACGAAAGACTCAACCGTTTGTTGAAGTTAGAGATTTCTTAAAGAATTTGATATACTCGTATTAAGACATTAAATGGTAGATATACAATGTGTGAAACTATGAATTGTGTATACTCCTTAAAAGAGGCTCATCATTTGAATGAAGAAATGGTTCTCTTACATAATTCCCACCTTAAATGCCATGTTTGTTTGAGGCTTTTTCAATATTTTTTTTTTTAAAAAAAAGTTTTCCAATCTCCTCCTACAGGTTAAGCATAAGCAAATCATAAAAAGATTAAAAGTGAGCAAAAATGAAAATAAAATTATGAAAGCTTGATAGCTGAATAAAGGCACGTAGGTGGATATCCACAACTTGTATTGCCCTCCAACCTCTTCCTTGATTCCCCTGGTAACTTTCGAAAATCCATTAGTATGTAAAAATATTTATTTTTAAAGAGAATAAAATGCAAAATAAATATCATTTTTACTGATAATTAACAAATCAAATACTATATTAAATTAAAAATAACAATTTAATTTTAAAAAAGAAAAGCAAAAAAGGTAAAAGTATTGTCACGCCATGCATATATCGGAAATGCGTAGGTTATACACGCCATGTTCAACGTTTTCAACTTGACTATTTCAATGGAAATACAATGGTCCGTGCAATTACATCTAGTCCTAAAGTTTACATAAGCCTGTGCTACCTTGACCGGTACGCCACCTAACCTCGTCACCTAATACAGTTACATAAACGGAGAGATGACAACATGAATTGGAATTTCAATGAAACAAAAACAGAAATCTCATTTTATTAATAGAGTCGGCTAGATGAATTATACGATAATAGCTTTATCCAAAACTAACTCTTCCAATAAGCCATTAACCAGGATATCTCCATTAATGAAACCATAGGCCTTAGAAAGCACCCGCAAGAAATGGGTATAGCTATAACTGAAGAGACTAAAGCCAAACAAGACAGGTGTTTTCATTTTGGAAGGAAAACTCTTTTCAGATACCTCCGTTTTGAGTCCCAAAGAATTACTCATTGGGCTTCTTAGCCTTCTTCTTCGATGTCTTGGCAATAGCATCACATATATCTTTCCTCCGTTTGTCAGTGTTACGGTTTTCCGTGCCATTGCCTATGCTTCCTGAATTCTTGCCCTGACTCTCTAAAGCCTCCTTCGCGAAAAATTTTAACCTCCACAAGGTCGAGTCACTCTGCTTCAAGAACACACAGAATTACGAACATGCTCGTTGAATCAACTTGCAGCAAATAGTTATCACACTTGATCCCAGGGGACTTTAATACACATCCTCAACATTCATGTATTTAGAGAAAGAGTAAGATAAGAAAAATATGAATAAGATAAGAAAAATATGAAATGCGTTGAACCTATATTCCGTCTTTACAGGTATCATGTATTTTCTTTCTTTCTATTTCTAAATGCCATTATATGCATTCATTTTTGTGACAATTCAGATTAATATTTTTTTATTGTTAGTTCTCACTCCACTGCAAGTGGAACCTACTAGGCAAAGACTACACTAGAAAACCTTCAACAACAACATCAATAAGGCTTATCCTACTAATTAGAGTTGGCTATATGGAATACACAATACTGTTGTGCTCTATCAAAACCCAAGTCCTTGAATAACTTGTTGGGCATGAGATTTCGCTCGATAACCTTGTTAAACATTCTCTTTGGTCAACTACACTAGAAAAACCTTTTTTGAAAAATAGAAAGAAACATGGAGAGGGATATAAATATTGACCTGAGCATCTATGTCAAGATCCACCTCTTCAGCAGTCGCTTGGAAGCTTGGATTATTTTGTGCAACAATTTCCAATGCTTTGCTGATATCTTCAGTAGATAGTTTGGCGAGGGCAACTCCAAGCTTTCTTTTCTCTTCAGTTGACATTTTTCTGCAATCATTTTGTTAAATTTAGCTTTAGGAGCAGGGGAGAAAATACATTTTTTTTTTAAAAAAAAAGAACCAATTGCAATAGACCCAACCTGCATCTTTTGGCAACCATCTCTCTTAGTTCTTCTAAATGCATATCAACTTCATACAGCTGGTAAGATACAAATGACATCTTAAGCAACGTCTTTCATCAGACCCAAGTAAAGATTTTAGCTAAACAAGACAAAGTATCTTCATTATATTTGAAAATAGCATAGATTTTGTGAATAATTTTTCTTGCAGTTCAAAATAGTACCTCTCAATAAAGTTGTAAAACTAATACCTCCTTACTCAAGTCTCTAGTCATTTTGGCATGAGCAGCCTCTTGAGCAAGTTGCATGGCTATCTTCGCTTCTGCTTCTTCTTCTTCTCGCCTTTTTTCCTATAATTTAAGAGCCCCACATGATACATTAATGCATCAAGAAACTGACGTTAATAATACAAATTTTTTCAGTTTTCTTTTCTTCAAAAAAAACAACTTAGAAGTCTCTAGAATGAAACAGAAAACATATCTCAATTTAAAATCAAATTCTATTCCACATAATAATTGGTCTCGGGGAATGTACTTTGTTGAAAATAAGTTACCTCTTCGGTAACTTTTGGCAGAAGTAGCAACCATTTCTCCTCAAACTTTGCCAGCAAAGTTTTTGCCATCACATGAACATCACTTCTCTCATCATTATATTTCATAGCATTCTTGAAAATCAATCTGACATCAGCACATATTTCCCGGACATTTTTATATCCAGTGCCATCCTTAGCCTCCATCTGATTCTTAATGGTACTGAAATCCATAGGCTTATCAATAACCTACCATGCATCATTTACAACAAATCAATCAAAGGCCAACTAATGCAAGCTAATTCGCAACTGATGCAACAAGGTGAGCAAATAACATGTTCACAGAATTGCTATATAACAGAAACCTACAGTATGTCTCATCATTTGAAAAAGCACAAACTGTACACTTGATTACTACTTATAGGAAAAAGTCAACACAGATTACTTGCACTAACAAGAATTCACAAAAGAAAAACATGACACGGAACAATAAAAAAAAACAAAGTACACTGAACAGAATTAAAACAAAAAAAAAACAGGAAAATCGCTACAAATTTGATATCTTCCATCACATGCCTTCTCTCCCTGCCTAAGCAAATAGTTCTGACACCATCAACAGGGGATATCCAACAGTGTAATCCCCACCCCAAAAGTTAGAAGCCAATATGTTTCCATCAGCACCTGACCTTATTACAGTCCGATGGCAACAAGAAGCAAGACACCGAAACGTGCCCTAGATTCTTGTCCGGCACAATGACAATCACCTATATGTCATTTGCTAATTAATTAAAGTTCAGTCATCCACTAGCAAAATTTATTAGTTAAGTTAGTAGCAACAGACATATCTGTGTACATCCAAAATATCAGATCTGAATAATTGATGTGACATCTACCACTCTACTATATTTCAAGGCTAACCAGATACTTCTTATCCTTTAATGAGAATCAACCAGATACCCAGAGCAACTAATACTCGACAAAAGGTTTACTCAGTCAATTATATGTGATTAACAAGTATATCTTATAAGTAATTCAAATCCATTCACTATTAGAGTAAAATACATCAAAGGAGAATCTAAATGAGTTACAAGAAAAAGATAAGAAATCCTCTAGATAAATCAAATTAAAACACATGAAACGAAGCTCTCAAGTAATACCCAAAAAAGGCCATATAAATGAGAATGCACCAATAGGAAGTTTACAATAGAATATTGAAATATACCTCATAGTAGTCATGTAAACCAAGTCCCTCCACATCCACAGGTTGCATAAAGGGCCATGCCCACTTGTGTTGTGTGATCTGATAGAAAGAGACCAATAAGTATGGAACTTGATTTGCAATTCAAAATATCAGAAGACATTTAATACCTTAGGGCTTTATCTCATCTACAATTTAATGACAATAAAGACATAGCAAGGACCCAAGTTACCATTATACTAAAAACCACTTTGCAGAATCAGGAGAAAAATGCAAGCAATCACCTTACTTGACATCACGCAATGAAATATACCAATATTCTTGTGTAAACTATTCTATTTTACAAACCTAAATGCCGGTCAAGGAAATCAAATGTCCCTAACATTTGACCCGTAAGATTTAGGCTACACTGCTGCACAAAGGTTTTCATCTCTAATACATCCTCACAAAAGCCTTCTGAACTTGAAGCACAGAAAAAGCACTGTGCCATCTTATCTTACCTAGTCTTGAAAATAAAGTTACATATAAAGAATGAGGATGGCAAGGACAAGGAATGAACATTTCCCCCATTGTTATAATGCTCGAATGACACTTGAACTAAAACAGATGATATGAAAAAAAGAAGTGTTTGGATCCGTGGAATAAACAAGGTGGTTAATGATAGCATGGAATTGTCAAAATAAACCAAAACCATAATTTTAAATGCTTAGCCGACATCCAAGTTCAGTTAGCTCAAGTTGGCCTTTCACAGTAACTACACTGAAAATAACCATATGGCATTTCCTCCTCAATTTACCTGGCATAACACTTTAAACCTGATTGTAACAGAGAACCAACCAACAAAACAGATGTTCACACAGATAGCACACTCCACAACTAAAGCATATGTAAACAAATAATAACAGATAGGTTGCATTGCCTGACGTAATATTGTGCCAAACTGGCGCATAAGATCCTGCATTCTCTTTGCAGCATCAGCTTCTCTACGTGATGCATCCTGTTGTTGTTTCTTAATACTCGGTAGATGTTTGTCCTTATCTTTATCTTTAGTAGCAGAGCTACTCTTTGCTGTGTTTGCTTGCTTCTTGTTCACGTTTGAGTAAAAATTTTCAATCTCATTTAACCGTTTCTCAAGCTGCGGGAAAAATACAAATGTAAATCTATAAACAAACTTCAAGAACAATACAGTTAAATATGATAGCATTTTAATCTCTCTATACCGTTTATTGTTGAAGTGAATATCACCTAAAGAAGTAATTTCTTTACCCTTATCTACCATCTTCCCTAGTCCTTTGTTTCTAATTCACTGTAAGACTGTTCTATTGCAGAACTCATTTTATGCAAAAAAGAAAGGATCAAAATACAGAAACCTAAACTATTCTATTGTGCTTTATTCAATATAACTAGACATTTTCCATTGCACATAAGGAGAATAACTTAGAAGTCCCTCAAAGTTGTGCTTAACTTTTCTAGCATTTAAATTCTATTGGAATATGTGAAGTGATATTGAATGCATAAAAACAAAGTTGCATGCTATACAATGTGTGGAAAAAGATCCAACCAGAAAAGGTTACACAAAGCACGAAATGAGCCACGCTATTCATGCTATATGGATTTTAAATTTTATATTGATTTGCATATCTTGTGACATTTGTTAAGGGAACTGCACTCCTCCAGAGAAGCCATTAAACAGTAAAAAAGTGATTATTAAACTTGAAAGATTTCTGGTAAGCAGTTCAACAACCGAACTGACAAAAACATTTTATTGAAATACAAGTGTTCTCTGATTGTTGTCTACCAAGTATCAGCTAGTAGCACATCTTTCACCGGTCATTGTATACAAGGAACTGTAATATGTAGTTAATTTTGGGAAGCATGATAGATCATGATCGATACAAGGTTCTAGACAAAAAATTCTTCAACAGAACTTCGTTGATGGATTCAACAACTCCTGCAACTCATCTGGCTCATACATATACCAGCTAGAGTAAGAAAGGGATTGTCTTTCATTTGGTTACACTTCCAACTAAAACTAACAATCAAACAACTTACTTCACTTCTTATCATTTCTGAAACATAACAACTTTCTCTTCTATAACACATACCTTATCAACCTTTGAAATCATCTCCTCAACATGATGCCTATAACTCTCAACTTCTAGAGTAAAGCCATCAGCATTTCCTGGATTATTATTTCTACCATCTGAACTTGGGGCACCAGCTGTTTCCATCTGATAGAACACCATATGTAATACAAAATTTGTTACTTTTTAGAGGTGATAGCTGATATTGTACTAATGCATCCAGGACAAACATCTTCCAATGGTATTTAATTAAGTGACTGTGAGTGTGTGAATAAAATGAAGATATAGACAACACCATATGCAGAAAAGATAACTCCAAAAAAACAAATATATTCTATCACTCAAAACATTAAATCCAGCAGGCAAAAACTCAAGAACAGTATTGAACGATGAGCCTAATGAGATAAGAAATACAATAAAATATTTCTTTCTCGTTTGTTTGAAGATGATTTTGAACGTTACTATTAAGGAAGCCAACATTTTGGAAAGTAATTAAATATACCCAACTTCATCAGAAAATCATAAACTCACAATCAAATATTTTTGAGGAATGAAGAGGTGCCTGACCATTATCATCAGGGAGATGTCAGGAAATATATATTTTCATCTCATTACTGTTTTTTAGGTGTGCATAATATATACATGTAATTTTCTCTCTGGAAAAATTGAAGAGACATCATACACCAAAAATGCATTTTTTTTCCAGAATATTTTCTCTCACTATGTTCTGAACAAAAGGTTTAGGTCAAAGGCGGACATACTAATAAATTTTAACAAGTATTGTGGTCACTGCATATCATGGAAAACTAAAAGAGAGAGAACCCGAACTTCACATGTAGGTTCCTTCAAATTCTTGGCTTCAGACTTGGCATTAATCAGCATGATTTGTCAAAATATACAAGTATGTATATGGTTTTATGATTTATCAGCATATACAAGTATTTATGTGGTCTGATCTTTGGAAAAAAGAAAAATTTGACGTTAGCTCATACAGCATGATTAAATAATTTACCCTCATAACCAAATTTACTCCCACTAAAAGATAACTTCCAAATTTTATAAAACCCCGCCATTTTTCCATGCTCTTCTTCTCACCTATCTTTTCCTAGTGCCACGATATCCAAATAGTTTTTGTCATCCTCTTAGATTTTATATGTTTATAATGTTTTCAGGTAATCCAAGACCGTTAGAGTGATAATTAAGATTGTCTTAAATGACAATTAAGATTGTCTTAAATCTCAATCATCAAAATTTTAGGTATTTCTTTTTCGATTTAAGCATAACACTTTGTATCATGAAAGCATACAACTAGGAAAATTATGAATGGACCATAATTTTATTTGTGGGTGGTCAAACGATGAGTGCAAATCACTCTTCTTCAAAATTTTGTTGGTATAGTTGTTTTTGTATAGGCGTTTTTTGATAAGACCCCTAACAAACCTTGGTTGACTTATTCAAGGAGGAAAAAACGGGCCAGAGAGAATTAAGGGATAAATTATTTCTGTTGCTATTTTATTGCTGATTTACTTGTTCCTATTTTGTTGCTAGTTAGTTTCTGTTTTCAGTTGCACAATAAGTGGGATAACTACCCACTATAACGATAGGATCTGTTTAGATATTTTTGATTATGTTTTGAATTCTTTTCCTTATTTTTCTCTCTAAATGTACTATAAATAGGCCGTGAGCCTCAGACTAAGGGACAGAGAGTAATTCTTTTTGTTTGGAGATTCTCCTAGGTCCATTGTTAGTAAGTGAAAGATCCTTCCTTGCTCATCAGTGGAAGAATTTATTTTCTATTCTTCTTTTTCCCTCTCATTAAATCGATCGGCCTCTACCAATTTGGCATCAGAGCCATGGTTGAAACCAGATCATCACACCATCCACCACCAGAAAATCCCTTGGTTGGCACGAACGACCCCCTAAACACCATAGCCGAGCGTCTTCAGACCCTTGAGGTTCTGGCAGACAGAGTAGCGAGCTTGGAAGCTGCGACGGAACGTAATCGATGGAGAGGACACCAACGCTCACACTGGGAAGCCGATAACGAGGATGACCCAGAATCGCATTTCCGACGCCGCATGCCTTATACAAGAATCGAGTTTCCCAAGTTCAGTGGAGGAGACCCGAGAGGATGGATTTTGAAGGATGAGAAGTATTTCAGATACTATGAGACTCCGGAAGACATGAAGGTAGACGTTGCCTCTATGAATCTCGAAGGTGACGCACTTGACCTCTTCTCCTGGATCAACGGAGAGCGAACAGTTGTCTATTGGGATGAGTTAGTCAAGGCACTACAGGAATGTTACGGACCTCCAGAGTACCAAAACCCGGATGAATATCTATGTAGCATTCGGCAAAACGGTACTGTATCAGAATACCGTGCTGAGTTTGCACGACGGTCTGCTCATGCGAAGAACTGGCCAGAACATTGCTTAATCGGGGTTTTTATTAATGGGCTGAAAGAAGAGCTCAAGGCAGATGTGAGGATCCATAAACCATGCACTGTCTATCGGGCCACTAGCCTTGCGCTGGAATATGAGAACAAACTTAAGTTTACTGTGGTACCCAAGCCCAATCTTCACTCTGGCCAGAACCGGACCAACCCAAGTTTCCCAAGCTACAGTACCCGTGACGCCAGAACTGGTTCAACGAACACCAGCAAAACAGCATTCGCATCGCCCTCTGGCACTAAACCTGTTTCTTCGGCCGCGTCTCTAGAACACCAGCGCCGTCGTGAGAAAGGACTTTGCTTCAGGTGCGGCGAGCCATTCCGTCCTGGTCACAGGTGCTCTGGGTCACTCTCCCTGATGGAAATCACAGAAGAAGGAGAAGAGGTGATGCCTCCGTTAATTGAAGAACTAGACGCTGAAGCAGAGCCAGCAGATGCCGAAATCTCCTTCAACGCTATCCTAGGAAAAGCATCAGCATCCACCATGAGGTTGCTAGGTAACATTTATGGCCGAGACATCCTCATCTTGGTGGATAGTGGGTCAACGCATAACTTTGTATCAGAAGCGGTGGTGTCCGAATTACAACTCCCAGTGCAACTAGTTCAGCCATTTGGGGTTCAAATTGGTAATGGCAGCACGGTTAAGTGTAACCGCGTGTGTTCTGCTGTAGAGGTCAGAATTGCAGACTTAGTGATCAAGCAAGATTTCTTCCCTTTCTCATTGGGAGGTGCTGATTTAGTTTTGGGGATCAAATGGTTAGCTTCCTTAAATACCATTCAAGCTAACTGGAAAGAGATGTTCATGATATTCTGGGTAAATGGGAAGAAGTATAAGCTACAAGGAGTGATCTCTAATCCCAAAGCTGATGTACAATTTCAAAGCTTATTGTTGACAACTGAATCTATAGAGGCCGAGACAATAAACGTGAAATCTGTATGCTGTGAGTTTGCTACTATATTCACCGAGCCCACTGCATTACCCCCTGCCCGAGGCCACTACCACCCCATTACCTTACTGCCAAACTCCTCTCCTCCTAACTTGAGACCCTAACGTTACCCCCATTATCAAAAAAATGAGATTGAATCACAGATTGAGGAGTTGCTGAAACGTGGGTTCATTAGACCCAGTTCTAGTCCCTTTGCCAGCCCTGTATTGCTAGTAAGCAAGAAAGATGGATCATGGCGGCTTTGCATAGACTACCGATGTCTCAACCGTATCACAATACCAGATAAGTATCCTATCCCAAATATTGATGAATTACTGGATGAATTACATGGAGCCGCTTATTTTTCAAAAATTGATCTAAGGTCCAGTTACCATCAAATACTTGTACTACCTTCAGATATTCATAAGACTGCATTCAGAACCCACTCGGGTCACTACGAATTTGTAGTAATGCCCTTTGGCCTCACAAATGCTCCTGCTACTTTTCAATCAATTATGAATGAGCTATTCAGGCCCTACTTGAGGAAATTTATACTTGTCTTTTTTGACAACATATTGATCTACAGTTCCACTGCTCACCAACATTTGGAGCACCTTCGTATTGTTTTCCAAATCTTGCAGAAGCAATCCTTCTATGCCAATGTGAAGAAATGCTTTTTGGGGCAAACCAAGATCGATTATTTGGGCCACATTGTCTCCCAACAAGGAGTGGAGGTAGTACCTGAGAAAATCGCAGCAGTAATTAATTGGCCCACACCAACCAATGCTAAGGAACTGCGTGGGTTCCTGGGACTCACAGGCTATTACCGACGATTTGTGAGAAACTATGGGTTAATTGCTAGGCCATTGACAGACTTGACCAAAAAAGACTCCTTCAAATGGTCAGAACAGGCACATTCTGCTTTTGAGGCCCTCAAGGATGCCTTAACCACAACTCCGGTACTGAGGCCAACTTTAATCTTGAATTTACCGTCGCCTGTGATGCATCCCTGAATGGGATTGGGGCTGTTCTAATGCAAGAAGGCCACCCAGTAGCCTATTTCAGCAAAGGCTTCTCCTTCTCCAACCGTTATAAATCAACTTATGACCAGGAGTTGCTGGCACTGGTCCTGGCTATTCAAAAATGGTGACACTATCTCCTAGGCCACCATTTCCGGGTTCAAACAGATCATTACAGTCTAAAACACTTACTGGATCAACGAATTGTGACTAATTCGCAGCAGCGACTTTTAATCAAATTGCTTCCATTTGATTTCACAATTTCTTATAAATCAGGAAAGGAGAACTCTGCAGCTGATTCATTATCTCGCCGCCCCCAACAAGCAGATTTCTTCCAATTAGTGGTGCCTATGGTAAATGATCTTGCACAACTACCTCACGCACTGCAAGATGATCCTGTCACAAAGGCTATAATCAGCGACTTACAGCAGAATCCTGACCCCAAATCTAATTATAGCATATTCAGGGGCAGACTGTATTTCAAATCTAGATTGGTTATACCCAATCAAGCAGGACTCAGAAGTAAACTGATGGAAGAAGCCCATGCTACGCCTACAGGGGGCCACGACGGCTATCTAAAAACCTTACAAAGGCTGAGTGTTCACCTATTTTGGAAAGGGATGAAGCAAGATGTCAAACATTACATTCAGCAATGCACGGCATGTCAGCAGAACAAATATCAAACACTGGCTCCTGCAGGTCTTCTCCAGCCTCTCCCTGTTCCTGAAAGAATTTGGGAGGATATATCCCTCGACTTCATTACTGGCCTCCCAAAGTCTAGGGGTTATGACGTGATTTTGGTAGTAGTGGACCGGCTGAGCAAGTACGCCCATTTCATAGCCTTGTCCCATCCATATACTGCCAAGTCCGTGGCTCAACTATTCTGCAAAGAGATTGTACGCCTACATGGTATGCCTCGGTCACTAGTCTCTGATCAGGATCCCCTTTTTTTAAGCATATTCTGGCAGGAACTATTTCGTTTGAGCCAAACTCGCCTGAACATGAGCACGGCATACCACCCCCAATCTGATGGTCAAACTGAAGTAGTGAACCGCTGTCTGGAAACATATTTGCGTTGCTTCACACATGAGCAACCTAAGGAATGGGGTGACTACTTGTGCTGGGCAGAATTCTCTTTCAACACAAGTTATCATGTGGCTGCTGGAAATACGCCATTTAATCTGGTGTATGGAAGAGACCCACCCCCATTACTTCCTTATGTCAAGGGAGAAACCTCCGTCACTGACTTAGAAGAGCAATTGGAGCTAAGGGATGATATGCTAAGGGTTCTGCGCGATAACTTGTTGAAGGCACAAAACCGTATGAAAATTCAAGCCGACAAGCACCGCAGGGATCTCCAATTTACACAAGGTGATGTGGTATGGTTGAGGTTGCAGCCTTACCGCCAAAAATCTTTAGCTAAACGACGATTTGAGAAGCTATCTCCTCGGTTCTTTGGGCCTTATAAAGTCCTTAGACGAATTGGACAAGTAGCTTATGAACTAGAACTACCTTCAACAGCCAAAATTCATCCCATCTTCCATGTTTCACTACTACGACCTGCCTTTGGTCAAGCATTACCAGCAACCCCGGCTCCGCTACCCTTATCAACAGACATGGAGCTCCTTCTTGCCCCATTTAAGGTACTAGCACACCGGTGGACCTCAAGCAAGCACTTGGAGCTGCTGATTCAATGGGCAGAACGACCTCTGGAAGAAGCAACCTGGGAGGACTATGATTTGCTAGCTACTCAATTTCCCCAACTCCAACTTGAGGACAAGTCGTCTTTTCAGCGGGGGAGTAATGATAAGACCCCTAACAAACCTTGGTTGACTTATTCAAGGAGGAAAAAACGGGCCAGAGATAATTAAGGGATAAATTATTTCTGTTGCTATATTTATTGCTGATTTACTTGTTCCTATTTTGTTGCTAGTTAGTTTCTGTTTTCAGTTGCACAATAAGTGGGATAACTACCCACTGTAACGATAGGATCTGTTTAGATATTTTTGATTATGTTTTGAATTCTTTTCCTTATTTTTCTCTCTAAATGTACTATAAATAGGCCGTGAGCCTCAGACTAAGGGACAGAGAGTAATTCTTTTTGTTTGGAGATTCTCCTAGGTCCATTGTTAGTAAGTGAAAGATCCTTCCTTGCTCATCAGTAGAAGAATTTATTTTCTATTCTTCTTTTTCCCTCTCATTAAATCGATCGGCCTCTACCATTTTTCAATTATCTTTGTAGGTCTACGGGTATTCTAGTGCAATAGCTCACGCCTATAGCTAAAAGCTCACATTAATAAGTGAGGAAAGTAGTTTGAAAAGGCTGAGATTTACTGCAAATTATTTATGTTCACATTAGTTTCCTCAGCACTATACTTTTAACATCTAGTTTAAAGCATATTTAAAGAAGAAAAAACAGATATTTACGTATTTAGGCTCGCCTACAATGCACGCATAAAGAACCAGACTAAACACAAAGCACTACATCAACTCTTCCTTCAAAGCATCAAACATTGGTTGTTGGCCAAAAAAAGCAAGAAAAATAAAAGCATGAAATATAGATTCTTTCATACTTCGCAATTTCCTTGCCCGTAATGGTTCTACTGCATTTCCACAATCTATAAGTACAACCTGAACAGATTTAGAAACATTCTCACCGGTCTGTGATTAAACTCAAAACAAAACGTGTCACAACCAACAACAGTCCACTCGGAACTGGAACTACCAACTTACTTACAAACACTAATCCCTATAGACAGAAAAATTACAATTTGGAATGAAGAAGAAAACGCAGTAAAGTTCCAAAGATAGGGGGGGAAAACCGTACCTTATCGCAGGACATAGTTGATTCTCCTGGATTTCTTGAGTTGCTATAACGAAGAATCGTACTATGATGGCCTCCAGTGAATGAACAATGAGTGTGAAAGAATGAAGATGAAGATGAAGTCGCGAACTACAAATTATACAACACTTAAAACCCTTGCACTACGGAGGATGGAGACAAGTGCAGATCCCCTGCTCGGAGAGATGGGTCCAGGCGGCAACCTTTCCTCTTATAGTATATTTTGACACAGATTTAGATTTTCATTCCAATTTAAATATCAATATATTACGTAATTTTCTTTTACATACGTGTATATATATAAAGAAAATTGATTTATAAAGTATACAAAACGATGCATATAAAAAATTATGTATTCAACCCCTCTATTCATCGATATATAAAATATAAAATATAAAATGGGCCAGTTCATTTTGATTTGCTGTAATTAGCACGATCAAAATTTAATTTCCTGATATAATAATAGGATGGTTTTAATTTTCTAAAAGAAAAAGGGATCGGTTAATATTTCCTTCAATTATATTATATGTATAGGATAGGTTTTTTGAGTTTATACGACTTCTTATATCATTTATTTAAAAAAATTTATTAAATTAATTAATATATTATATTTTAAAAAAATATTTTAATTATTTTTTAATTTAATTTTTAATTTTTTATTTAATTGTTGATAGAGGATTAATAAAAATAATTTAAAAAATTAATAAATATGAAAAATAAAATTTATATATTATCCCAAGATGAACTTGCGACAGAGTAGCATTTTACAAGTGCAAACGCCTCGCTTTTGCTTGCTCCTGTGAGACTAGCTCGGAACATGGCAAGAGGGTCTCTCCTGAATTTGGTGCGATCAAGTTCTTCCAGGAACTTCCTCTCAGGTTTTCTTCGTTCATCCTTCTTCTTCTTCCCTTCCCCTTCTTCCTCACGTCCCTTTCTGGCTGCACATTTTGAATTTCTACTATGCATTCAATCGTTCCTCTCGCCGTAATTGGAAACTGCTTATGTTCATTTCTTAATCAATTTGATGTCTCAATGATTTGCTCGTACCAAAATGTTCTGAACTTTACTCCTCTGCTGACCTTGCAACAGCTCTTTGTGGATTCTCTTTTCTAATGATGTTATATAGAATGGGGTAGAGCCACTAGCTTATTAGCATTCAAATTTCAAAGTCAAGATTGAAATTTTTTTGGGTTCAGGAAAGAGGGGCAATGAGCTTCGTGATGTTGTTGTATCTCTGGCTAGACGAAAAAATGCAAACACTGAGGGGTTTTTTCTTTTCCTTTTTTTTTTTTTTTTGTAGTAATTATGAGGAGTTTTTTTTTTTTATCAGCATCACCTTGATGACAAACAAGACCAATGTTTGGAACCAGAAAATGCTTTCCCTTTTAAATTTTGAAGCAATAGTTTCCCATGAATTTGTAAAGGAAAACTCTGGATACCGAAAGATGCTTTAATCTGTGTATAGTGTTGATTTGATTTACATCCTATCTTCTGCCAAGAGATGGGGATTTTTCTTAATTCCCCTTGGATGGGAAATATCTTGGGACTTCCTTTTATTAGTATGATTATTATTAAGGTGCATGACTGTGATGGACTGATAGCCAAATGGATACAATGTAGAACTAGTATATCAGTTCAGGGACTTCTAACTATACTTAACCATAGTTTCTTCTTACGAAAGTTTTGATATAATTGAAGCTTATGCCATGATGCCAGTGATAGAAGTAAAGATGAATTACAAAATCTTATTATTGGTTGAAGGGTTTTGACTCTGAAGAGCTAAAGGCAAGTGAGACTAGATGTTGTCAGATTAGAGGTTTATTGACATGCACTAGCAGGAGCTAAGTTTCATTACATGAGTAGTTAATCTTCTGAACTATAAGCTCCTACTTCAGCTGAATCATCTTGTTAGTGAGTAGGATGCACGATCTATGTAAATCTATGAGATATAGTTATTTATATATTATATTCTTGTTGTAGATATACATACGAGGTGGGATATTACAGGATCAGGATAGATTCTTCAGAAACTTTGTAACTACTGTATATATGTTACGCCCCACATGAATGAAAGTTTTACCCTACTTTCGAACCGTCTAAAACTCTCTGCAGATGATGAATTTGTTGCACCAGACATGAAGTTAATGGTCAATACCTTGACATAGTAGTTGTTTATGCATTCCAGTGTGAATTTTTTAAGAACCTTCCAGCCATCAAATCTTAGGAATCTTATCTTTCTTCTTTAAAATTATGTCAGGTGCTTATAACCTGGCAGGCTTCTGTCTCAAATTTATTTGCCCCAATTTCCTTCTTCCCTTCTTGAAAATATTTTTTTCATTTCATATTTTGGATCTAGTGGCACCCCCATGATATATATATACTCCTTCCATTATGTATTCTATGCTCTGGAAGAGTTTTTATCTTGACTTTTTTTTTTTTTCCTGTATTTATGTGCTGCTCCTTTTCTGTTCAGTGCCTTAATGTCTTTTACTATTATCTCCTCTTATCATCTGAACTGACCCTTTTGGGTTTATTATAGGTCTGTTTCTCGTAAACAACATTATTATTGATTTTGTTTTTATTAGTATGTTTTTTCCGTGCTTCAGATTATCATTGTACAAGGTCGTCGACATGTTTACACACAATTGGTGCTAATCCTACTTCCCAATCTTCCTCCTTGCTTGCTGCTGCCCAAAGGAGGTGGGCTTCCAAAGCCGCCACTACACAGGAAGACAACAAGATCAACATTGTACCTCAGAGAGAAAAACAATCTGAATATGGGGAAGATGATGGCAGGGAAACCAGAGTTGTCTATCATGGTCCTATCTCATCCACCATCAAGAAAGTTAAGCTTCTCTCTCTCTCAACGTGCTGCCTCTCAGTATCGTGGGCCCTGTGATAACTTCCATGACATACCCTGAAACGAATGTCATCCTAAAGGGTGCGGTAGCATCAACTGTTATATTCTTCAGTGCTTCTACTACTGCTGCCCTGAACTGGTTTGTTAGCCCTTACATACACAAACTCAGGTGGCAGCCTGGTTCAGATAGCTTCGAGGTGGAAACGATGCTTGGTTGGCAGCTTATACTTGGTGGGTTATTAGGTTCGCCAATATCCGGCCTCCTCAAACCAATAGCCCTTTGTCACATTTACGGCCAATGGGAATTTTACCTCATTGATACAGGGCACTGTCAAAACAAGGAACTGCTGGAGAGGCTGACCCCACGAAATGTAGGTCATGATAACTCATGAATCAGATTCAGGACCTTGTGACTTGAAGCTAATAAATCCCTAGGTTTTATGTCGTGCATGTATGTAACGGCCAGGATTTAGTTTCAACAACCTAGTAAGCTGTCGGTTCCAAATGTGCAGATTGTACATGCATGAATTATAATACCCAAGAATTTTCGCTTGAAGTATTGGAGATGAGTTTAACAGATATTTGGTAGTAGGATAGTTGGAATAAGTTTTTATAATACTCAAGATTGTACTATCTGTGTTGAATTTCCCTCTCTTTTAATCTCTGATCTGACTTCTTAGAGCTAAGTGTTCGATTGGCAGAAATGATTTGATAAGTTTTCAGTTCTACGCATTACGTAGTGTCATTGTAGCATCGAATGAGAGGGTAGTTTGATGCCATTGAACAATTCTTGATTTCGTTTTCGTCATTTTCAATCCCTTTTGTCAAATTAGAGAATAAGGCATTCTATATTGCTAATTATTTTTGTGCTCCTAACAGTACATTAATTTTTGTCTTTCCTGTTTGGTAAAGAGTTTGGAAGGTTCAATTTAGATTGTTGATTGAATACTCCTCAAGGTTTAAGGGTTATGGTTATAAAAGGAGGTGGTTTGTATACGTTTTTAAAATAAAGGAAAAGTTCTTATAATTTAGGTAAATTATAGGGATGACTGGTGTATTTTAGTCAAAATATTATCTACTTTATATCCTCAATACATGGGGAAAAAATTTATTGTGTCTCAAAGAAAAACACATGATTATAAGTGGTTTATATCAAATAATTTCCGAAACTTATAACAAAAATACTTGTTCCATAATTTTCAAGTTATTCAGTACCCCACTCTTACTCTTAAGACTTCTGACTTGTATTTAAATTCAAATTCTAAAATTCACTAAATCAAAAATTAAAAAAAAAATACTTAGAAGTGCATTATGCAACATATTAATGTCATAGAAACTGCTTTTTTATCGGCTGAAGAAATATAAAAGCTGGATTAAATTCAAGGCAGCACGGACGGGGGCATCAAAAAGCGATCTATCATCTGTTCAAACTAAAAAAAGAATAGGGCCGTTGAGCTGTTGGACGAATGAATAAATTTCTAAATAAACCAATTAACAAAACACCTGCGATTGAGTTTCACATTTTCAAGTATCAAAATTTCGAAATAAAGCATTTTTTGGGAAAAGGAATTAACAACACCCCTGCAAAATAGATGGAACAGGACAAAAGGTTTAAACCATATACTCAAGAATCCGCATATAAGTTGATAAGCGACGACCAAATAAGTATAGTCCAATATCACGGCATTTTCCAGAAATGCAAATGCCAAGAATATAATCAAGCATGCAGAAACGGAAGAGAAAATGAGCCTCGCCACCGTCGATCAAGCACCCAGTTCTGTGAACCCAAGCTCATTGACGGAGGAAAGAACTCGACACAGTAACCCATAAACCTAAAACATAGACTCTGGAAAGACAGAAGACTCGTACGAAAACATTTATTGTGACGATGATAATAGGTTTCATCAGATAAACCAGCCCGCACGAGTCACTTGCCACCCTTCTTCTGTGCAGCCTTGGTGACCTTGGCTCCAGAAGCTTCCTTCTTCTCAACGTTCTTGATGACTCCAACAGCCACAGTTTGACGCATGTCCCTCACGGCAAAACGACCCAAAGGAGGATACTCAGAGAAGGTCTCAACCACCATAGGCTTGGTGGGAATCATCTTAACCATACCCGCATCACCGTTCTTCAAGAATTTGGGCTCCTTCTCAAGCTCCTTACCAGATCGCCTGTCAATCTTGGTCACGAGTTCAGCAAACTTGACGGCAATGTGGGAGGTGTGGCAGTCCAGAACAGGGGCATAACCATTGCCAATCTGCCCAGGGTGGTTCATGATGATGACCTGAGATGTGAAGCTGGCAGCTTCCTTCGCGGGATCATCCTTTGAGTTTGAGGCAACAAACCCACGCTTCAGATCCTTCACCGCAACGTTCTTCACGTTGAATCCCACATTGTCACCTGGAAGGGCCTCCTGGAGAGCCTCGTGGTGCATCTCCACAGACTTAACTTCAGTTGTCAGTCCAGTGGGACCAAAAGTAACCACCATACCGGGCTTCAGAACACCCGTCTCAACACGTCCCACGGGAACCGTTCCAATTCCTCCGATCTTGTACACGTCCTGAAGGGGCAACCTCAGGGGCTTGTCTGAGGGCCTCTTGGGCTCATTGATCTGGTCAAGGGCCTCAAGAAGGGTTGGTCCCTTGTACCAGTCAAGGTTGGTCGACCTCTCTATCATGTTGTCTCCCTCAAAACCAGAGATGGGAACGAAGGGAATCTTGTCAGGGTTGTAACCGACCTTCTTCAAATAGGATGACACTTCCTTCACGATTTCATCGTACCTGGCCTTGGAGTATTTGGGGGTGGTGGCATCCATCTGTTGCAAGGAAAATACAGAAAAACCACATGAAGAATTGATAATGGAAGCAATTATTATAGAGATGTTTAACACACTAAGCAGCCATAGTTAAATACCTTGTTGCAGCAGCAAATCATCTGCCTCACACCAAGGGTGAAAGCGAGCAGAGCGTGCTCACGGGTCTGTCCATCCTTGGAAATACCAGCTTCAAAACCACCAGTGGTTGAATCAATGATGAGCACAGCGCAGTCAGCCTGAGATGTTCCGGTAATCATGTTCTTGATGAAATCCCTGTGTCCGGGAGCATCAATGACAGTGCAGTAGTACTTGGTGGTCTCGAATTTCCAGAGGGCAATATCGATTGTGATTCCTCTTTCACGCTCAGCCTTGAGCTTGTCCAGCACCCAGGCATACTTGAATGACCTCTTGTTCATCTCAGCAGCTTCCTTCTCGAACCTCTCAATAACACGCTTGTCAATACCTCCAAGCTTGTAGATAAGATGTCCAGTGGTAGTCGACTTTCCAGAGTCGACATGGCCAATGACCACGATGTTGATGTGAGTCTTCTCCTTACCCATAGCGCCTAACCTTGGAACGAGTGAGAACTGAAAACAAACATAACGGAAGCTATTAAGACCACACCATGGAAACATAAATAAGACGCGTTCAAAATTTTCACCACCAGAAGCAACACAAACATTAATATAAAGTAGAATATCAATCGATGAACATGTCGTCAGATTATTATACATCTTCGAATTTTAGGGGAAATATTTACGACGCGACATATTCTGGTGGCAGATCAAAAGCAAACCACAGCACACAATAGTTAAACAAGAAATCATGCATATGCTTATCACATGCATGTGTAAACATGAACCAGATTAAATGCCAAATCGTTCTTAATATAACTGATACTCGTAAACCAAGAAAAATTCATGAATATCAAAATAAAAACATCCACTCTCCTTAAGATCTGTGCTCAATATTGAAGATCCCGGCCATATATAAAATAACATATATTGAACAAAATCAAAAGGATTTAACAGAGTTTCATAATTATATAATAATATATATAACGAAACGAAACGAAACGAACACTCATTCGAAAATCTTAAATGAACACTCATTCGAAAAGCATATCTGTAGATTGAATTATAATAAACAAAAATAAAAAGAAAAGAACATACAGAGTGTAAAATCATTCATTCAAGGAAATTATCTATAATTCAAGCCATGGATAAAGAAATACGTTAAAAAAGAGACAAATCAGAGAGCAAACCTACGAGAAATGGAGAAATAAGAATCCTAATCGCAGGCGAGAAATAACAAGAAACAGAGAGTGAAAATGAAATCAAGGATAAGATGCGAAGGCATTATATAACAAAAGAATGACTTCAGATTTTTTTTTCTTTTGACCCAAAAACTATTGTATTGACAGTTATACCCCTAAATACACTTTTTTTTATAGAGCTTGAAAAATAAGATGCAATATTTATAATTCATAAAAATAAATATTTATTGTTAGAATTTTTATATTTTATATTACCATATAAACTTAATCATTCTTTTTATTAATGTAAGCTTGATTATTAAATCCTGTCAAAATTTCGGATCACCCAAGATAATAACAAGATTTTAATTTTGCTACCGAAAATTATGCCCTTGTTAAACGTGTAACTTAATTATCAATAAAAATTTATCCACTTCTTCTGTAAGTATTTTTTGAATATAAAGATATACTCTGATAGTAGCAACCTCTCAAGAGTTAGGATTTAATTCTCTTAAATTTTTGTGTATAAAAAATAAAAATAAAATATTTTTACAAAAATTGTAGCTTATTTAATAATTATTTTATCTTTAATGGAGGCTAATAGGAAATAGGAAATTTATAAGAAATCTCTAGTTATAGGAAATAGGATTTAATTTTGTAAAAATTTATTTATTATTTATCAAAATAAAATTTAAAGTTTATAAGAACTTTTATCATTCCTATGCAAAATAACATGTAGAGAGAGAGAGACTTGAAGTCCTGCAAATAAGAAAATTTCCCTCCAATTACGGCTATATATTTTAATAATTTAATTATCTTCTTGATGCCCAAGCCATGGAATTGAGTATGAAATATGAGTTTTTTGTTCTGACCCGATATAAATATTTAATTATGTGAAGGTAGGTTTGAATACTATGCTTTTATATATATATATAAATATAGTTTTCTTGGTCTCCAAGTATTTGAACCTACCTCTTTATATATATATATATATATAGGTTTGAATACTATGCTTTTATATATATATATATATATATATATATAAAAGTATAGTATTCAAACCTATATATATATATATATATAAAGAGGTAGGTTCAAATACTTGGAGACCAAGAAAACTATATTTAGGGAAATGTCTCAATTATCCACACTTGTATTAATGCTTTTTTAGCGGGGCATGTTTGAGTAGAACCAATAAATAGGACAGATGTTCAAACTATTTTTTTAAAATAAATTAATTAATTATTATTGAATCTAATATTTTAAAATAAATTCATATTATATAATCTTTAACATATTTAAATTAATTAATTAATTTTTATATTAATTATAATAAATTAATTATTTAATTTTTTTAGTATATTTATTGCTAGTAGATTGCAGGTTTTTATACCTTTTGATAGATGATTTGGGTGATATAGGGCCCTCATTTCTCCAACTATTTACACTCTAATCAAATGCATCTAGATCTAGTATATATATCTCAGGATTAAGGGTGCTCACGGGATGAGTCGGGACTAGGACAATCCTGTCCTGTGTCCTGTCCCGATACAGTGCACGGGACGTAAAATGTGTCTCATTCTGAATTTGTCCCGGTCCCGATGAGACCCGGACGGGACGGGAATTCCCGATTTTTTTTAAAAAAAATATAATAATAAAATTATCTCAATAAATTATTCCATATAAAATACCACGGCAATTTTCTCTAAATACAAATATTCATCCCTAATATAAAATGATAAATTACCCTGATAAGAGGAAAAAATAACAGTAAAGAAGAATAAAAATATCTGTATAGGAATATTTGTAAATAAAAATATTTATATGAGAGTGGCGACTGGCGAGACCTGTGACTGGGAGCAAGTAAAGTGTAAGAAAAGAGAGACGGAGAGCCTAAAAAGAGTGTACAAAGTGAGAAATATAAGATAATGTAATATAATTTTTTTATAAAAATAATAGGGTTGGGAAGGGATGGGAATCCCGAGGGTCAGGCCGAGACCCGTCCCATCCCGACCTTCCCTCTGTCCCGTTCTGATAATTTCCTGTCTCAATCTTTTTTAAGACAGGATGGACCCATTTCAAAATCATCAGGACTAGGTCAAGACACCCCTACTCATGAGTCATGACCTATATCACATTGTGTAATTTTAGGAAACAACTTCTCTCCTCTACCCTCCTTTTCCCTTCATCACCGTGGGATCAAGATTTCAATAATCTAGATTTGACATTTATAAAAATATTATTAAAATTTTATATTATAAATATATAAATTAATTTAAACTGTTAAAATTTGATCTCAACAATTTATTATTATGTATTATCATTATAAAGTAATTTCTCTCTCTCTTTTTTCACTAAGTTGTGAAATGTTGAGATCAAATTTTAGTAATTTAAATTTACTTATGTTTTCTAAATTTAGTTATATAAAATTGTGATAATATTTTTATAAAATATAAAATCTGGACCATTAAAATTTGGTCCAATGGTGATAATGCTTACATTGTTATTTAAAAAACAATAAAGAATAAAAATAAAATTTGGTGTGCAATTAGAAAATTAAAGCTGCACTTTATCAAATAATAGTGATAGGAATAATTTACCTTTTTCACCCTTTATTTATTCAAGGATTATGGCTTAATTTTGAAAAACTTCTTATTGGTGTATTTAGATAGGATTTTAGAAAAATGTTTATGAAAAAAAAAAGAATTTTTATATAATTTTTGAAAAATGACTTTTAAAAAAGAGTTTATAAAAAAAATAATTTTAAATAAATGAGTGTTTTGATATTTATTACTAAAAGAATTTTTGTTATTGAAAAATTACTGAAAAATGTATAATTTTATTAAAAACATGAGAGAGGAGAGATAGTAAAAAAGAGAGAAGAGAGAGAAGAGATAGAAGAGAGTTAGTAGAAAAGATAGAAGAGAAAGAAGAAATGAGGGATAATTGAAAAGATAAAAGAGATGAGAAAGGAGATATAGTAAAAAAGATAGAGAAGAGGGGATGTAAAAAAAGTAAGGGTAAAATAATAATTGAATAGTTCATAAGCTCTTTTACTCTTTCAAAAGTTACTTTGACTAATTTATCTAAAACTATAATTTTAAACTATAATTTAATTCATAAATTCAAATATAATTATTTATTTTAAAAAAATTAAAATTAAAATTTAAGTCAAAAATCGTTTTAAAATATAGGTTTCTTAAATGCCAATGTTTTATAAAGTGCTGTTTATTTTCTGTGGAAAAAAAACCTGTAAAGGAATTTTGGCGCTCACCTAAAAGCGGATGTCAAAATCAATTTCACTTTGTGCGTGTTTGGAAGGCATCTAAACCTTGGTTTAAAACCAAAGTTTGGCTCAAAACTTAGGTTTGGAGAAATTTTAAAACAAACAGTCATATTTGTTCAAACGGGCTTTTGGACTAAACTATGGTTTAAAACTAAGGTTTCAGATAAGCTGGTCAGAGTAGCTTCTGAAACAGTAAACCACGTTTGAACTAACCAATTACTATATTACCCCTACTTTTTCTTACACCCTCTCTCCTACTTTTTCTTACACCCTCTCTCCTCTCTCATACTTTTTTCCTATTTTCTTTCTTACACCCTCTCTCCTCTCTCCTCTTATCTCTTATCTCTCCTCATTTAATACTCATACCCTTTTTTGTAATTTACCACTCACAAAACCCCTTCTATAAATAACTATCCAAATACTCATTTATTCAAAACCACTTTTTTTTCATAATCTCTTCTTCAAAAGCCCTTTTCTATAAGGTGTTCAAAAGCCCTTTTTTTTCATAAGCCCGTTTTTAAAATCCTATCCAAACGGGCCCTTTATCATATATCATATATTTTTATTTAATTTAAATTCAAATAAAAACACAGTACATAGGGACATGTGTGGTAAAAAAAATTGATAGAATAGGCATAAAAAAACTTGATGTAAGGATGATATAAAGTAAAATTAACACTTTGTATTGGTTATTTTGTCATGGCCAAAATATCTTAATTTTCCATTTTATATCATTTTAATCCAACCAAACAAGCCTATGAAATTAAAAAATTTGTTCTATTTTTGTCACAAACAAAATATAATTATTGGTTTATATACGTTCTCGCTGCTATTTTCATTATCATTATTTTATTATAAGCTATTTTTACTGTATTTCTCATTCTATAAATATTCCAACGAGAAATATCAAAGAATAATCATATCCCGACAATCAATAAGCACCGAATAAATGTTATATATTCCAACCCATCATCATATCCTGTTGATCACGATTCACGATGTGTGTGTCCGGTTGTAAATAATCTTATTCCTCCTTTTTTTTTTAAGTAACATTTTTTCTCATACAAAAATTTCTATCTATAAACAATAATTTAAATTTATTTAAAATTTTAATATATTTTTTATTTTTATTTTTAATTAATTATATATGTTTAGGAATATAATTCTCCTTACATTTAAAACTAGGATTAAATGTTATTCTCTCTTCCTACTGGCGAAAAAAGTACGTTATGACCACAACCAGCCACTTTAATCTTAAATTTTTTAATTTAAAAATAAAAAGTAAATTTATTAACCTCGTGATCAATTAAACATGGTCCGGCAAATGTTTCAGGTTATAATTTGATAGATTCCTTTACACAAATCCACGACCATAACCTAGAGAGAATTTCAGGTGTTAATGGCTTAATGCATTTCGCAAGATTGAACACCGAAAATAAAACCCCTTAATCTTGTCATGTACATCATATAAATATTTACCAAGATAAAATATCTGCATAACGGATGATTTGCCATAAGGAAGATATATTATTTTATTTCGCTTAATGACATAAGAATATTAAACATTAACACGCATCCGAAGTGAAAACTATATTCTTCAAAACCTTTCAAGACAACACTATCAGGAGACGATAAACTCACCCTTATGGTAAACCCGGTACTCGTAATGCGATCATAGAGGTTAAGGATTAATAAGAACGAAAATTTTATAAATAAAAAGTTCACATTTGACATCAAACCGGCAGTGTATAAAAATAGTCCTATACCATACCGCAGTTTTCAAAAAAGAAACTCAGCTAACGAAAACAAATTGACACCTGAAAACTTTGCCACCGTCGATCCAGCAGCAAGTTCTGCGAACGGAAGCTGCTAGACCATGGTAAGAACTCGGGACAGTAAACGATAAACCTAAGACGCAGATTCTGGAAACATAAAATGCAAATAGGAAAATTTTTATTGCAGCCATCACGAATGGCTCCAATGGATAAAGCAGCAGGCACCATTCACTTGCCACCCTTCTTCTGTGCAGCCTTGGTGACCTTGGCTCCAGAAGCCTCCTTCTTCTCAACGTTCTTGATGACTCCAACAGCCACAGTTTGACGCATGTCCCTCACGGCAAAACGACCCAAAGGAGGATACTCAGAGAAGGTCTCAACCACCATAGGCTTGGTGGGAATCATCTTAACCATACCCGCATCACCGTTCTTCAAGAATTTGGGCTCCTTCTCAAGCTCCTTACCAGATCGCCTGTCAATCTTGGTCACAAGTTCAGCAAACTTGACGGCAATGTGGGAGGTGTGGCAGTCCAGAACAGGGGCATAACCATTGCCAATCTGCCCAGGGTGGTTCATGATGATGACCTGAGATGTGAAGTTGGCAGCTTCCTTAGCGGGATCATCCTTTGAGTTTGAGGCAACAAACCCACGCTTCAGATCCTTCACCGCAACGTTCTTCACGTTGAATCCCACATTGTCACCTGGAAGGGCCTCCTGGAGAGCCTCGTGGTGCATCTCCACAGACTTAACTTCAGTTGTCAGTCCAGTGGGACCAAAAGTAACCACCATACCGGGCTTCAGAACACCCGTCTCAACACGTCCCACGGGAACCGTTCCAATTCCTCCGATCTTGTACACGTCCTGAAGGGGCAACCTCAGGGGCTTGTCCGAGGGCCTCTTGGGCTCATTGATCTGGTCAAGGGCCTCAAGAAGGGTTGGTCCCTTGTACCAGTCAAGGTTGGTCGACCTCTCTATCATGTTGTCTCCCTCAAAACCAGAGATGGGAACGAAGGGAATCTTGTCAGGGTTGTAACCGACCTTCTTCAAATAGGATGACACTTCCTTCACGATTTCATCATACCTGGCCTTGGAGTACTTGGGGGTGGTGGCATCCATCTGTTGCAGGGGAAAATACACAAAAACCACATTAAGAATTGATAATGGAAGCAATTATTATAGAGATGTTTAACACACTAAGCAACCATAGTTAAATACCTTGTTGCAGCAGCAAATCATCTGCTTCACACCAAGGGTGAAAGCGAGCAGAGCGTGCTCACGGGTCTGTCCATCCTTGGAAATACCAGCTTCAAAACCACCAGTGGTTGAATCAATGATGAGCACAGCACAGTCAGCCTGAGATGTTCCGGTAATCATGTTCTTGATGAAATCCCTGTGTCCGGGAGCATCAATGACAGTGCAGTAGTACTTGGTGGTCTCAAATTTCCACAGAGCAATATCGATTGTGATTCCTCTTTCACGCTCAGCCTTGAGCTTGTCCAGCACCCAGGCATACTTGAATGACCTCTTGTTCATCTCAGCAGCTTCCTTCTCGAACCTCTCAATAACACGCTTGTCAATTCCTCCAAGCTTATAGATAAGATGTCCAGTGGTGGTTGACTTTCCAGAGTCGACATGGCCAATGACCACAATGTTGATGTGAGTCTTCTCCTTACCCATATCGTCTAAACTTCAGACAGAAATGGACTGCTCAAGCAAAAAACAGAGGATATTAAGACCACTGTATCAAAACATTTAAAATTTTCATATTTAGTAGCATCACAAACTGAGTTACAAATACTGATAATGAACTTGAATATCAATTGATGATCGTGCTTTCAGATTATAGTGCTTAAATTTGTGCAACACTGAATTATGTTGAAATCGTCATTTAGTATGTTACATATTCTGGCAGATCTACGAAAATCTGCATCTACTAGTTACGTACACATATCTAATAACGTTTACAGGGCAGTGAAAATCCCGAATTTTCTTTATATGAGATCGATTCACATCAGTCAACAGTAAATCATAATAATTAAATCCACTTCCAGATCTATACTTCATATTGGAATCATAGCAACAGCAACATCCCAACGACATAATAAAAAGCATAAATCGATTCATTATCAAATACATAAACAAAAATTACTCTAGCAGACATGAGTCTATGGGAAAGACAACTAAACTAAACAGAAGAACAAATGAACAAACAAGCGCAAGCAGAAGATGAAATGAAAATTGTTGTATTAAAAAAAACATGAAGTAACAAATAGCATGCAGAAAGATCCAGTGAAACAATCGAATGCTTAAGCCATAGATTGAAGAAAGTAAAGAATCAGAAGTCAAACCAGCGAGAGTGAGGAGCAGGGAGCTTAGCCGAATGGAGATACAACTACTAATGAAGTAAACAGAGAGCAAGGGAATGAGGCTCGTTAGGGTTAGAGGGATTATATATTATTACGTTTACAAAACAACCCTTGCTTTAATACTGTAATGACAATAATATCCTTTCTTTGTTTAGCGGCGGCTCAAGACCAGAAGTTCAAAACCCTAAAAGGAGGAACAGGTAATTCTCAAAAGCGAACCAAAGAGGTGACTTAAATGGAAATTTTCATTTTTATTTAAAATTTGTTTATTTGAAATATATTAAGCGTATAAACTTTTATTTTGACATTATATGCTCTTTTATTTTTTGGCCCGGAATTTATATGTTCATTGCCTTGAATGCTATCGCATTCTTTTATATATATATATATTATTTATTGGATCAAATTTTTATGTATTTAATTTTAAAATTATTAGTAATCATTTTTAGTATAAATAAATTTTTTAAGAATTGAATTCAAAATTTAATAAAATTTTATACCATTAAATTAATTCTATATTAATAATACTATAGTTTTCTTTGTGATTGTGTGGTGATAACCAAATCAAATTCAATATAGAAAATAAATTAATTGATTAATTATTATTACTATTTTGTATATTCGAATTGGAATTGTATCTAATATAAAATGTCAAAAACAAAAATAGACTTCATTTTTGAAAATGAGATTTTTACACACAAGTATCTTTACACACATTGATCATTGTCGAATGATATTGAGGTAAAGATCTTTGTTTATTTTATAGAAAAATAAAGAGAAAGCAAATTCAAAGGCCTTTATAGTTTTTTCTAATGTTTAATGAGATCCATTAATTTTTATTATTATATTTAACTCCTTTAACTTTGATCTGTTTCCTTCAAAATCGTTCAACAAAGGCAAACGGATTCTTGATGGACATTAGAGAGAACTAAGGTGGCAGATATGTGAAATATTTTTTACGAGGTAGACTCTTCTGCTATGTAGAGAACAAAAAGAATACGCATTTTAGAGCTTCTTTGTTTAGATAAATGTAATATGAACACATGAACTCATTTAGGTACAATTTTGTCATATCATTATTTTGTGTGAACTAATCATAGCTTTTTTCTACTTAATGTGGGGAACATTGTAGATTAACATGTACAATCAATAAATTAGTATAAAACAATATTCCTTAAATATAATATTTTAAGTTTAAAATAATTCATGTATATAAAAAAAATTATCAGGAAAAACAAAATCTATTATAATAATTTTTATATTTTAAAAGAATTAGTCTATAGTTATCGTTAGAAATATTGCCTAGATTTTACCTGCTAGAGCAATATACCTAATCCTTTTAGCTAAACTCAACCATTAGTGTCTTTTTTTTTTTTATATGCAAGAGAGGGCTCAAACCCAACTAAAAAGAAATTAATCTATAGGGGAATTGAATCTCATACACTTATTATTAACTAATGTTCTCAAATACCAATAGAGTTAGGGTTAATTCTTTAAAACGTGATAAATTAAAATTTAAATTATTAAATATTTGATAATATTTTAAATAAGAGGATATATATAATTATAAAAAAGTAATATTCTCAAATGGGTAGGATACGAATCCAATGAGGACGTTGATAAACCTTCCTTTGTCTTTGTTAGAGAATGAGAAATGTGGTTCTGTTTACTTTAAATATGTTAAAATTTCAGCTCCAATGAATGCCTTATTAAATCATAAAACTGAACAAATTGCTACACACGCTATTACTAGTTCTATCTTATAACATATTCACTAAATTTTTAATATTTAAGTCAAGAATTAAGAATAATCTTCTTAAATCTTAAATTCTAAAATAACCTTAAATCTTTAAGAATAACCTAACACAATCATTGGGGGTCTTTTAGTTGAGTTGGTTAAATCTAACTTATTTTGAGAATAATGTGCCAACTCACCAAGTGAATCCTTACATGCAGCTCCATGGGGCCCTTAGTTCAAACTCCAAACACAATGTTTCATTTAGTTCAACTTCTCATAAAGGGTTGATAGGGTTAAATTTAACATAAAAAATTAATCTCTTATAGTAAGATAAATTAAAATTTAAATATTTATCTTAAATAAAATTATCTCTAATAAAATATACGTTTATTTAGCCAAAAAAGAACTTCTCACATGGGGACAAGCACTGATTTGAATAGATTTTTCTCAATTTGTACGGATTATCCTTACAAAATGGCCAAGCCTATCTTTTATATATTGGTCTCTTAAATGGATTAATTTTTATTCCCATCATTTAGAACTTTTGGTAACATGAACATAAATCTGATAAATTAAAAAATTTGTTTCCAAAATTAAATTTAATAAAAAAAAATTATATGTACTTTCTTCATTAAAAATTAGAACCCCTCCGTCTCCACTATTCAACAATTCTCATACCTATAGTCTTTAGGTTCAATTGAAGAAAGAATAAGACATGTGACCATTTAGAGTATATTCGATCTTTAAATAGTATTATTTTATTGTGATTCTAGTCGCGATATTTGGAAAAATATTTTAACTTCTGAATATCTAGGTTTATCGTTTAAAAAAAAAGAAAATTTTGTCTTATCTTTTGATCATGAGTAAGTCCAATTTTTTTTAAAATATTTTGTAAAAAAAAAAAACACTTCTCATGCGTTGGTGATATCTCCATAGTGAGCTCATGATGGCCTCGTTCCAGACACAAATTAGCTGTCAAACGTACCAACAAAAAAATTATTTTCCGCAACAAATATGATATCCCACTAAGTCTCAACGTAGGAGTTATTTATTTTGAATAGATTAAATAAATTAAATAAATTATTTATTTATAACCTATGATATGCACTCCTTAAAATATTATTTTGTAATCCTAAATCTAAGGAATATTATTTAAGAAAAATGGGGCAAAAATTATACTTTGCAAGAGCTTATACGTATTATAACAATTATGCTTTGACAATAATTTTTTAAGAACTAAATAATCTCATTTTTGGGTCCAATGGAATTTATAGGTATAAATAGTAACCCGGTCAAATAGAGATTTTTTTTTCTCAGGGCCAGTTTAGTACGAGGGAAATGGAGGGGAGGATATTTTAATGGGTTCAATTAAAAAAATGATAATAAAAAAATTAATTAAAAGCTTTTTAATCTCACTTCTCTTATTTTTTTATAAAATATTTGTCCAAATTTCTCCTCCCCTCTCCTCCATTTCTGTGTTGCCGAACTGACCCTTAGGAAGAGACCATATGAGAGAGAGTTAAAATATATCCTCCTCTCCCCTCCAAATTATACGGGGAGATATTTGTTTCATAAATCTCCTTCTGCCCTTCCATTTTTATCTTATTGTGAAATTATCCAATTGTCAGCTCTGACTTAAGTAGAAAAAGTGAAATGCGCAGTGGCCACGTAGGTAGTTTACAAGTTAACTCCCCTTTGACATTTCTTTTAAAAATAGAAACTCAACTTACATTGATTTCAATAGAAATATGCATACGCCCTCTACAATTTGCTTGCACGCGTTACTTTGATGTACATCATTTTTATTGTAATTTTATATGTGAAGAACAACGAATAAGTTTCATACAATGAAATTTCACCATGTAAAAGGCATAATATAAAAAGCCAAACAAACATGCTTCGCATGGTTAAAGAAAAACTTGTACATTATCTTGATCCTAACTCGCGCGCACATGCCTTCATCAGTCACCATTGTCGCCACATATGGTGTCACACTATAGCTAAATTAATTAAATGACATAATCCGTTACTTCTGCAATGCATCCAACAAGATACGAAATTAGAAGTCTACATAGATAGAGTTGAACAGGATAACTAACTGTCAAATATTTTATCTAAAAAAATATATAGATTATATTTTATAACTTGATACCCGTCTATGTTTAATAAAATTTTTAACTATTTTTGACTGAGCAGGGTTAAGCATGAGCATGTTAAGTATACCCAAATTATAATATCATGTTCATGTGGTGAACAAAAATTTATAATTATAAATCTAAAATAATATCATATTGATGTCTTTAAAAATTAAATAATATCCATAACCCACTAATAATAAGGTAACAAAAAAATAATAATTAAAATATTCAAATACATTGCATATAAAAAAAATATTAAAATTTAAGTAATTTATAATTATAACTTTGTATCAATCTCCCTAACATTAATAACGATGAAGTATTTGAAAAAACAATAATTATAATTTATAAGGTAATCATATAATAATTTATAAAGTTTAAAAAAGAAAAAAATATCAATCTAATTATAAATATTAAAAGATACAACTTATATATTTAACTACTTATATTTCTAAAATAACTTTTTAAACATTAATAACTATTATATTCTCCTTTTTAAGTATAATACCTAGAGAAAAATAAAAACAAATAAAAGAATATATACTTATAGGTAGGGTAGGACAGCCCCACCCGATGCCCAGCTGAAAATATATAAATTATATTTTATAATCTAATACATAACATTATCCTATATTTATCAGGTTAAATAACACTATTTTATGGCATGTTCAAGTGGACATACTAAATCGTGAATTTTATGCGTAACCTTGCACAAAAACATTACCATGCAATAGACAACTCATCCTACTCAATATTAATATTGTCTAAGAAAAAAAAATCTTCACCCTATCAAACCCAATTTTTTTTCAAAAATTTTTAGACCAATAAAAACCTATCTTTCTATTATGTGAATAGTTAGAAACATCTAGTTGCCGAATGGTTTATTTAGATGTATCTGTTTGTGTTTATTTTATTCACCACCTAACATTAAATTATTCAAATACTAAAACACTCGTAGAGACTAATCGATATTATCAATAAATTTGGACCAAACAAATAAACAAGAAAATGCGCCATGTAAGTTAACGATTAACTAAAACAAAATTTAAACACATAAAAGTTGACATTTGACATCCAACCGGCAGTGTGGAAAAATAGTCCTATACCATACCGCAGCTTTCAAAAATGAAACTCTCAGCTACACCCAGAAAACTTTGCCACCATCGTTCAAGGCTTCAAGCGCCCAGTTCTGGGAACACCAGCTGCTTGACGAAGGCAACAACTTGAAACAGTAAATATTAAACCTAAGAGACAGATTCTGGACGCACAAAATACAAATAGAAAAACATTTATTGGTGCCATAATGTTCAGCACCAATAGACATAAATCAAGCACGTACCATTTACTTGCCACCCTTCTTCTGTGCAGCCTTGGTGACCTTGGCTCCAGAAGCCTCCTTCTTCTCAACGTTCTTGATGACTCCCACAGCCACAGTTTGACGCATGTCCCTCACGGCAAAACGACCCAAAGGAGGATACTCAGAGAAGGTCTCAACCACCATAGGCTTGGTTGGAATCATCTTAACCATACCCGCATCACCGTTCTTCAAGAACTTAGGTTCCTTCTCAAGCTCCTTACCAGATCGCCTGTCAATCTTGGTCACAAGTTCAGCAAACTTGACGGCAATGTGGGAGGTGTGGCAGTCCAGAACAGGGGCATAACCATTGCCAATCTGCCCAGGGTGGTTCATGATGATGACCTGAGATGTGAAGTTGGCAGCTTCCTTAGCGGGATCATCCTTTGAGTTTGAGGCAACAAACCCACGCTTCAGATCCTTCACGGCAACATTCTTCACGTTGAATCCCACATTGTCACCTGGAAGGGCCTCCTGGAGAGCCTCGTGGTGCATCTCCACAGACTTAACTTCAGTTGTCAGTCCAGTGGGACCAAAAGTAACCACCATACCAGGCTTCAGAACACCCGTCTCAACACGTCCCACAGGAACAGTTCCAATTCCTCCAATCTTGTACACGTCCTGAAGGGGCAACCTCAGGGGCTTGTCCGAGGGCCTCTTGGGCTCATTGATCTGGTCAAGGGCCTCAAGAAGGGTTGGTCCCTTGTACCAGTCAAGGTTGGTCGACCTCTCTATCATGTTGTCTCCCTCAAAACCAGAGATGGGAACGAAGGGAATCTTGTCAGGGTTGTAACCGACCTTCTTCAAATAGGATGACACTTCCTTCACGATTTCATCATACCTGGCCTTTGAGTACTTGGGGGTGGTGGCATCCATCTGTTGCAGGGGAAAATACACAAAAACCACATTAAGAATTGATAATGGAAGCAATTATTAGAGATGTTTAACACACTAAGCAACCATAGTTAAATACCTTGTTGCAGCAGCAAATCATCTGCTTCACACCAAGGGTGAAAGCGAGCAGAGCGTGCTCACGGGTCTGTCCATCCTTGGAAATACCAGCTTCAAAACCACCAGTGGTTGAATCAATGATGAGAACAGCACAGTCAGCCTGAGATGTTCCGGTAATCATGTTCTTGATGAAATCCCTGTGTCCGGGAGCATCAATGACAGTGCAGTAGTACTTGGTGGTCTCAAATTTCCACAGAGCAATATCGATTGTGATTCCTCTTTCACGCTCAGCCTTGAGCTTGTCCAGCACCCAGGCATACTTGAATGACCTCTTGTTCATCTCAGCAGCTTCCTTCTCGAACCTCTCAATAACACGCTTGTCAATTCCTCCAAGCTTATAGATAAGATGTCCAGTGGTGGTTGACTTTCCAGAGTCGACATGGCCAATGACCACAATGTTGATGTGAGTCTTCTCCTTACCCATAGCGTCTAAACTTCAGCCAAGAATGGACTGCTCAAGATAAAAACAAAGGATATTAAGATCACTGTATTAAAACACATTCAAAATATTCACTTTTTAAGAATCACAAACGATGCGTTGCAATTACTGATAATGAACTTGAATATCAATCGATGATCATGCTTTCAGATCATAGTACTTAAAACTAGTACAAAACTGAATTTTATGGAATCGTCATTTTTATGCTACATATTCTGGCAGATCTAAAGATGACTAGATCGGACCAAAAGCTAACAACTACATGAGATGCAACACTTAAATAAGAGTCTGCATCTACTAGTCACGTACACAAATATAACAACGTTTACAAGACCGAGAAAATCCACAATTTCCTTAACATGAGAACGATTCTCCTCAATGAACAATAAATCATTAATAATTATATCCACTTCCAGATCTGTACTTCATATAGGAATTATATCAACAGCAACATCCCAGCGACATAATGAACAGCATAAATTGATACATAAATAAAAATTACTCTAACAGACTTGCATAAGTCTATGGGAAAGAAAACAAAACAAAAGAACGAATGAACGAGCGCGCATTCAAATAGATTATATGAAAAATATGTTGTATTAAAAAGCATGAAATGACAAATAGCACGCAGAATGATCCAGTGAAACGAACGAATGCTGAAGCTATAGATTGAAGGAAAAGCATAGAAAGGGTACAGAATCAGAAACCGAACCTGCGAGACAGTAAGGAGCAAGGAGCTTAGCCGCAATGGAGCAAGTGAAGTAAACAGAGCGCAAGCGAATGAAGCAAGGTAGGGTTAGAGGGATTATATAATTACCATGTTTACAAAACAACCCTCACTTCAATATTGTATTGACAATTATATCCTTCCTTTTGTGCCGGTGGCTCGGGGCCGAAACCCTAACATATATAGTGAGTGTTGGGAGGGAGGAGTTAATTTAAAATTTAAATTTAGATAATTTTTAATTTTTAATTTTTTTTAAAATAAATAATTATATTTATTTAAATATAATTTTAGATTAAATTATAATTTAAAATTAAAATTTTAAATAAATTAGTTAGAGTAATTTATAAAATAGTAAAAAAATTTATGAATTAAACAATTACTATATTATTCTTACTTTTTCTTACACTCTCTCTTCTTTTTTATTTTTTTAATACTCTCTCTCCTTTCTTTTTTTACACTATCTCTCTTCTCATCTCTTATCTGTCCTCATTTAATATTCATACTATTTTTTATAATTTATTAATAATAAAAATACTTCTAAAAATAACTATATAAACACTCATTTATTTAAAATTACTTTTTTTCATAAGCATTTCTCTAAAAGTCATTTTCTAAAAGCTATATAAAAGTACTTTTTTATAAGTATTTTTTCAAACTCTCATCTAAATAGACCCTAATAAATGAGGAACATGTACTTCTGAAAATATTTGTTTTCGATATTTTTATTTTTATTTGAAATATATTGAGTGTATAATTGTTTTTTGAAATTATATGCGCTTTTTTCTTTTGGCTCAAAATATATATATGTTCATTTTTTTAATAGAACTAATATATTATTAAAAAATCATATGCTTCTTATTTTTACCAAAAAATAATAAGTTGTACAAATACATATAAATTACGTAAAAAGTGTTTTTAATAAACAAATTCATTTCGCCATACTGCGTTTCTGTGACATTGCCTTGGTTGTGAATGCTATGGCCTTCATCATGATTCCATGGCGATAATGAAATCAAATCAAATTCAAGGTGGAAAAGAAACTATTTTATGATGATAAATTCTTAGTTATTCTTACTATTGTATATATTTAAATTTTATCTAATATAAAACGTCTAAAACAAAAAAAAAAATCCATTCCCATATTATGTTACATTGAAAAGTAGAAAATGGGATTTTAACAATTAAACTCAATTTATGTATCTCTCCAATTAAGCTCCTCAATTGAGATATATCTACTAATATTTAGATAAATATATCAATTTACCTTTTAACAATTTTAGTTTTGGTCTAGTTACTTTTAAATAGTTTTGATTAAGGCTGTACATAAAGCCCGCGACCCAATATACCTACTTGAGCATGTAATAAAAATGTCCTGTATAACTCGATAAATATAGGGTAGGGCTGGACATCAGGCTATAAAATATAGCCCATGTATTTTTTGGGCTAGACACTGGATATATGGATTGATCTGTTCTGCCTAGCCCATGAGCACCCTTTGTTTTTTTTTTTTACTTTGTTCTCTATATGTTAGTATGCTACACTTACAAGGGATAATATATAGCTACCAGTGACTAGAAGGTCATTTTAGAAATATGAGTAGTTAAGTAGGTAAGTTGTATATTTTAATATTTATAACTATACTAATTTTTTTTCTTTTTTTAACTTTATTAATTATCATATGATTAGATTACAAATTATAATTGTTTATTTTATTTTTTTCAGATGCTTTATCTTTGTCAATATTGAGTAGATTGATGTAAAGTTGCAATTACAAACTACTTAGACTTCAAAAACCTTATTTTTTATATGCAATGGATCTCAAGAGTTTAATTATTATCTTTGTTACCTAATTCTTAGTAAATTATGGATATTATTTAATTCTTAAAGACATATAAATATGGTATTATTTTAGAAATTCATAATTGCAGATTTTTTTTACAACATGAGCATGGCATCGATTTAGGTATACCCAACTCGCCCATGCCTAGTCCAAAATTATTAAGGCTTTTATCTGACAGGGCCATGCATCGTGCTGTAAAATACAGCCTATGCTTTTTTTGGGCAGGGGCTACTCTGCCTATATATACCCCTAGTTTTGATTATTATCCTTATATTATAATAAAATTATAAGGACTAAAAATCACAATTTAAAATTATAGGAATTAAAATTAAAATTTAATCAAATTATAAATACTAATAATAATAATAGTATGAGTCTAAGGAAAAAATAATTTTATAATCTAAAATCTTTATAATTTTCTCTAATTTCTAATCAAGTCCTGTTAGAAGTAAGTCTTAGAATATTAGTGTTGGGCTTATAGCCCAAAGCCCAAGTGTTTTGTATGATGCGGTGTTCTCTCGTCTGTATGTGTCTATATAAACAAGTGTTGTAAACATTTTAAGTGTGGAATAATATACTTACCATTTTCTGCCATATGTGCCTTCAGTAATCAACATGATACCAGAGCCCAGGCTGTACTAGAAAATCCATAAACCGCATAAAGAAAAGGGCCCACGAAAGAGTCAACTATTCGGCTGAAAAATGAGAAAAAACCCAAAGAAAAAGGGTTCAACAACACAGCCACCGTGCCAACAAGAAAGTATCAAGAACCCATTGCCCTAATCACCTTCTGGTGCGACGAGAGGGCAGAGCAACATTGTGTCTCCTGACTGATTGTCCTCTGGTGGAGCAACAGAAGAAACCCAAGAAAAGGGGTTTCACAGGCACCCATAGCATTGACAGCAGGATTGAAGGATCTTGAAGGCTCACCAGGCATCAAAGTTCCTAGCTTCGCTCCTCACACCACGAAAGGAATTCCAGAAGACCCATACACCTTGACACAAAGGGAAGCTGAACCTTCAAGAAGAGTAAAAACTGAGGTAAGCGTTTTGGTGAGCGATAGATCCTAAGAAAGAGTCAGAAGGTCTGTCTGTCAAAAAATTGGCATTTACCCATCCCCTATTCCTTAATCCTTCTGAAACGCAGACCACTACCATTATCCAACATGTCCTTATCAGAACTGACAATTACACGGTATGGTCACGAGCCTTGCGCATCGCCTTGTGAGGAAAATGAAAATTAGGCTTTATTGACGGGATGTGCCTCAGAGATGCACAGGAAGAATCACTCAGGGAGCAATGGGAACAATGTAATGCCGTTGTTCTTTCCTGGATCCTGAATTCCCTCTCCAAAGAATTGGCCAACAGTGTGATATTTTACCAAGATGCATACCTGGTATGGACTGACTTGAAGGAACGATTTGATAAGGTCACCAATTCCATGATCTTTTGTCTTCATTGTGAAATAGGTAAATTGCGTCAAGAGTCTCTTATAGTTTCAGGATATTATTCCAAACTGAAGGAACTGTGGGAAGAGCAATCAATGTTATTTCCCATACCTTCCTACAAGTGTGAAACGTCAAAGGCATATTCTGATATAATTCAACAGCAAAAGTTACTTCAATTTTTGCTGGGCTTGAACGAATGCTTTGCCACGGCCAGGAGTCAGATTCTTATGATGAGCCCACTTCCCTCGGTGAACCAAGCTTTCGCAATGATAACTGAAGATGAAGCACATAAATCAATTGTAAGTTCTTCTAGGAACAACCCCATTAAGGGAGTTGCTATGAACATTAGAGGAAGATGCCGTGGACGCACAGGACCAATACCTGAGTGTGCACACTGCCATAAGAAAGGGCACACTCAGGATGTTTGTTGGAAAATTGTGGGGTACCCACCAGACTTTAAAGGTAACAGAGGCAAGAGGAATCAAGGAGCAATAGCAAATCAACTCGCAATGGAGAGTAATGCTGAAGGAGAGGTGATGGCCTATAGCACAAATGAAACAGTTGCGCCAATATTCACCAAAGAGCAGTATGACAGGCTCCTAGACATCCTCAAAAGGGACTCTGCATGGACCATACAAGCCTTAAAGGGTACTACAACATGTTTGACTAAACACATTCATCATACTCACACACACACTACCTGGATCATTGACTCAGGAGCTACTAATCATATGGTAGGTGATTTAGCATTGTTCCATAGCTATCAGGAAAACAATGGTTTTATAAAAACAATTCAAATACCAACTGGAGAAAGAATACATGTCACTCATATAGGTAATATTAGACTCACAGATGAAAGAATGCTAACTAATGTCTTGTACGCTTCACAATTAAAATTTAATTTAATCGCAGTCCCTAGATTAACTAGAGAACAACATTGCATGGCAGTATTTTTTTCTGATCACTGCATCATACAGGGCCTTCAGGATGGGAAAGTAAAGGTGATTGGTAAACTCATAGAAGATCTTTACATGATAAGATTGAAATATAAATGCGATATCCTGAATTCTTCAAGCCATAATTTGTGAAACTCACAGAAATTTGTTGATGTTTGGTTGCTGCATAATAGATTAGGGCATGCACCTATGCCTATATTGAAACACTTGGGCATTGTAAAGGACAAGAATATGTCAATCAATAAAGTTTGCGATGTCTGCAAACAATCAAAGTAGACACGACTCCCATTTATATCATGTTCTATCAGATCTAGTTCTTGTTTTGAATTGATTCACATGGATGTATGGGGACTATATAGAGTACCCACACATCAAGGTCAACAATATTTCCTTACAATAGTAAATGACTACTCTAGAGCTATTTGGATTTTTTGAATGAAAAATAAATCAGAAATTGTTATCTATGTCAAAAACTTTATTGCATATGTTTTGAATTAATTTTCAATCAAGATTAAGAAAGTAAAAAGCGACAATGGAACAGAATTTATTAATACTCAACTTACACAATATTTTGACGAAAAAGGCATTTTACATGAGACCACATGTCCTTACACTCCACAACAGAATGGGGTTGTGGAAAGAAAGCATAGAACCCTTCTTCAAGTTGCTAGGAGTTTAATGATACAATCTGGAATTTCAATTGCTTATTGGGGAGAGTGTATAAAAATAGCAGCCCATGTGATCAATAGAGTCCCTTCTAAGATTATTGCATATCAAACACCATATGAGAGGGTTCATGGGGAGAAACCAGTTTATAGTGATTTGAGAGTTTTTGAATCTTTGGCCTATGCAACCAATTTAAGGGTCACGGATAAATTTCTCCCTAGAGCCATACCATGTGTTTTCTTGGGATATCCACACGGTCAAAAGGGGTTTTTGTTGCTTAATCTAAAGACAAGAGAGATCCTGATTAGTAGACATGTAACATTTTGTGAAAACCAATTTCCATTTAAGGAAATGAAACGCACTAATCAAGGGGGAGTTAGCCTTCAGGAACTTAGACAGCCCTTCCTAGACACTTTTGTTTATGATCCCATAGACATACCTTTAGGCAAATCACAAAGGGACACAGAATCACATGTACAAGAAAATGACCAGGTAAATGCGCACAGTGAGGACATTCATTCTAGTCATCAACAAATAAGTAGCCAAGAGATGCATACAGTAGGACATGCTAACAATAGACCAATTAGATAAAGAAAACCACATATATGGTCAAATGATTACGTCTGCAACATAATTACCTCTGCTGATTCTGCAAGAAGTAAGAACAAAGGTAAATGTTTATATCCTATTGGTAATTGTATCTCTTACTCCAATATCTCCGCATCATATATGTGTTATTTATGTCACATTGATTCTGTAACTGAATTGTCGAGTTATGAGGAAGCAATAAAGGACACTAATTGGGTCAAAGCAATGGAAATAGAAATAGAGGCACTAGAAAATAATGGGACTTGGGAAATTGTTCCACTCCCAAAAGGTAGAAAGGCCATAGGTTGTAAATGGGTGTTCAAAATTAAGTATGATTCAAAAGGGAAGATAGACAAATTTAAAGCAAGATTAGTAGTTAAAGGATATAGTCAAAAGGAAGGGATTGATTACCATGAAATATTTTCTCCTGTAATAAAGATGACAACTATTAGGATAATAATTAAATTTGTTGCCTCACATGATTGGAACTTGTACCATATGGATGTGCATAATGCCTTCTTGCAGGGTGATCTTGATGAAGAAATATACATGTGCATACCCCAAGGTTTTAATAGCAAAGGGGAGAACATGGTTTGCAAACTTAAGAAATCATTATATGGCTTGAAACAAGCTTTTAGACAATGGAACACTAAGCTGTCTACGGCTTTGATTCAAGGAGGATTTTTACAAGGTAAACATGATATTCACTATTTTATAAGAAATATGAGAATGATATAGTGTTTGTACTGATTTATGTGGATGACTTGTTGATTACCGGCAGTTCAGAAATAAAAATAAAGGAAGTTAAGCAATATCTGCATGACAATTTTAAGATTAAGGATTTAGGGATAATGAAATATTTCTTAGGAATTGAAATGGCTAAGTCTAAGAAAGGTATAGTGTTGTCACAAAGAAAATATGTATTGGATCTGCTTGTTGATACAGGTATGAGTGGGTGTAAACCACTTACAATTCCCATGGCTCAAAATATGAAGTTATTGGCTTATGAGGAAGGAAGGGATAAGCAGTCTGATTTATTAAGAGACCCAGAAAAGTATAGAAGGTTGGTAGGCCGGTTGATATATTTAATTGCCACTCGTCCTAACATTTCTTTTCCTGCGCAGGTTCTTAGTCAACTCATGGCAAATCCTATGAAGGTACACATGGCGGCAGCAATGAATATCATTAGATACCTGAAGGGAACACCTGGACTTGGTGTGCTGATTAGTGCTTCAGGGAACTTGGAACTTGAATACTATTGTGATGCTGATTGGGGTGCTTGTGGAACAACGAGAAGATCTGTAACTGGATACTTATTGAAGCTAGGAGGGTCACTCATCAGATGGAAGACCAAGAAGCAAAGCACCGTGTCTCGATCTTCTGTAGAAGCAGAATATCGAGCACTTGCAGCAGCAGTGGCAGAAATTGTGTGGCTTGTAGGATTACTAAAAGAAATTGGAGTTGAATATTCTCAACCAGTGAAAACATACTGTGACAGTAAAGCTGCAATGCATATAGCTTCAAACCCTGTATTTCATGAAAGGACTAAGTATATAGAGATTGATCTACATTTTGTAAGAGAAAGAGTTCAAGATAAGTTGATTAAGCCGATACATGTAAAATCCAGAGATCAAGAGGCAGATATATTGACTAAAGTAGTAGGGAAAGATGTGCAATCTAGACTACTTCTCAAGCTGGGAGCAATAGACATATTTGGCCCCCAACTTGAAGGGGAGTGTTAGAAGTAAGTCTTAGAATATTAGTGTTGGGCTTATAGCCCAAAGCCCAAGTGTTTTGTATGATGCCGTGTTCTCTCGTCTGTATGTGTCTATATAAATAGGTGTTGTAAACATTTTAAGTGTGGAATAATATACTTATCATTTTTTGCCATATGTGCCTTCAGTAATCAACAAGTCCCTTAGAGTTTTTCCCCCATTAATTTCTTTAAGTTTGCACTGTTATATATTTTGGCTCTTATCCTTTAAAACCATTCAACATCGATAAGAGGACTCTATAGGTGGATAATTTTGATGAGATGAACCCTTCCGCAATCAGGTATAATTATGAATATTCAAATTCTCAATAAAAATAATAGGATCTATGTTTACTTACTGACACTACAAGAATAGCATAAAAAAACACTAAAGAACAAGTCAGGATCATCGCTATCGAGTAAAGTAGAACGATTTAGTTTTTACTGTGGACTCTATTCCCATCTTCTCTACTTTTGTTCTCACCAAATATCACAAATTTATGCCTGAATTGTTCGTTTAGCCTTCGATTGAACAACATCATTAGAGGAGGTTGTGCCTGATGAAGCCATTTGCAAGGAACTAGATCTGTTTATTCGTGATCAAATCCAATCTCAATTCAATGGGAATCAAATTCATTTTCAGATCTTCCCACTCAAAGCCAAACGCTTATCAATGCCTAATGCCAATTTCCTTTGACCACACACAAAAGGGAAAAAAGTTTTTTTATTTTATTTTTGTATACAAAAAAATTTAAGTGGGTTTGGTATCAGTTCCCACTAAGGCCAAAGCATAACTCTAGAATTTAGAGAGCGCTTACAGGGGATTTACAAGATCGCCTACTAAAGAAACCTTCACGACAGCAGTAGAAATCGAACTCACGTCTTTATAGGATACGAGTCTATTTCTTATAAAAAAAAGTTTATAAACTAAGTAAAGATTAAAAAAAATTATAAGAACTTACAGATTATTTTAAAAAAAAAATTGTTTTTCCTCTCTCAACATCATTAGATCATAATTAGATAGTTGATATCCCTCAATTGAGAGATCCAAATCCCACACAAATACCCAAACACACAATAGAATATAAGATATGAATGTAAAGCATAGTAAAATTTTTATATATATTAAAACAACATAATTTTATTGTTGGTACAAAAACAAGTAATTCTATCATGATGTGGATTTCAGTTAATGTTCTATGGAAGACGTTGTAGAAGAAGGATCGCGTGTTTATATTCCGTATGATAAAATAGATAAAACGGAATATAAAGTGGGGGACATGAATAAGAATGAGAGGGAAATGGTTTTCCTTACATGGAAATATGTTTTCAATAAGATATAGGCATGCGGCATGTAAAGTGAAATGGTTGTTGCTATTTACTATTGAAGGTTTTGGGCGTACCTAGAATCCTTTGCTTGATTCACTGGATACCTACACGAAGACTAGAGTACTACAGAAGGCTCTCAGTCACGTTTACATAGCAAATATATCGAAAGAAGAAAATGGAGAATAAGAGCGTCGGAAACAGAGGAGGAGGAAACCTTTTTTTTTTTCGTTCAACCACTTTTACTTTGTTATGTCCGCATATATATAGCTTATAGGGAAAGGAGTTAGATAACCGTAACTAACTCCTTCATTTCAAATTCAAATGTTCTCTCCCCTACTTCTCACGATCAGGTCTAATCCACTATAGGTGGATCGCCTATTTCCTAATAGCTATAATAAAAAATCATTAGTTTAATTATATAACTAAATAAGATAAATAGACCTTTATTTATTTTTTGTCCTCAATTGATAGATCCTATAGATAATATATATTCCAAATGATCGAACCTAATTCTAATTGTTTTGTAACAAAGCAAAGATATCTTCAGGCCAGTTTGTCCTATTTCAATATTCATGATTAAGAAATATTGAATTATTTTTCTTTTTAGATAGGCCCTAAAAAGAGAAGTAAAGCTTTTTTTTTTTTTTGTACAATTAGAGCATCAAAGCCTTAAACAAAGATAATTAAACTATAAAGGGATTAAATTTCAAATACTCCTTATCCACAAGACCCCTCATATGAGAAGGGCAAGAGAGAAGGAAAGCTACAATGCCAACAGACGTCTATTATTGATTTCACCCAATTAGAAAATACAATATCTGTTTTGGAAACGCCTAGTGTCAAAGTCATTGAATAGGTAAACACTTGATAATCAAGTTTTCTTTTTTGTTTCCCAGTAGCTAAATGAGGGATAAGTTTTTCTGTCTTTTATTTCTGTTATTAATGTATTTTTCTTTCATATTGTTAAGGAATGGTAATTCAACACATGTTAAATGAGAAAAATATACTTGAATGAATGAATTCCCTTGATTTAATGAAGCAACGAAGTTCTTAAATTGACTTTGAAGACTTTCTATCGTTATCCCAAACATAATCAATTCTCTTAAAAGCCATGTGAAACATAATTTTTTCATCCATTTAGATTTTTTCGGCCTCAGAATCTGTCGCTATCCCAAACAAGCCCTAACATAGGGAAGAGAAGGAATGCACAAATTAGCTAACTAATGATGTTGCTCCTAAAGATTATCCTGTATTTTGCAGAGAGCTTCTTTATTTTAGATAAAATGTAACATAACCACATGAACTTTTACATGATCAGTGCGGCTGTAGAAAAACCTATACAGTATCTTCATCATCAATCATGCAACCAAACAAGCCTTTAACTACATTAGGCATGAGCACGACATCATCAGCAACCATTGTCGGCCGCTACTACCAGCCACACATGGTGACACAATATCGTTAAATTAACTGACATGATCCACCCAGTAAAAGTTACCAATGTAATGAATATAACAAGTGACGATACAATACCGTGCAAGGAAAACCTCATTCTTGCCATGCCCAATATCATGGGACTATTGAGACAAACTATATAGTTGCCGGGTGATTTCTTCTCATGTATATGTACTTTTTTCACCGCATAATGTACAATTACTGTATATTTAAAAAAATCAACAGTAAATAATTTATATTAACAATAAACTGACCATTCAAAAAAACAAGGGGCAATAAACGTTAAAAGATAAAAGAAAATGCAACCATAAAAATTAAGGGCTAATTAAAACAAAATTTGAAAAATATAAAAGTTAACATTTGATATCCAATCGGCAGTGTGGAAAATAGTCCTATACCATACCGCAGCTTTCAAAAATGAAACTCTCAGCTACACGAAATAAAATAGAAATACCAGAAAACCTAGCCACCTTTGTTCAAGCACCCACTCCTGAGGACACAAGCTGCTTGACGAAGGCAACAACTTCAAACAGTAAATCAGAAACCTAAGACAGATTCAGGACACACAAAATACAAATGGAAAAACATTTATTGGTGCCATAATGTCCAGCAACAATAGACGGAAAACGAGCATGCACGATTCACTTGCCACCCTTCTTCTGTGCAGCCTTGGTGACCTTGGCTCCAGAAGCCTCCTTCTTCTCAACGTTCTTGATGACTCCAACAGCCACAGTTTGACGCATGTCCCTCACGGCAAAACGACCCAAAGGAGGATACTCAGAGAAGGTCTCAACAACCATAGGCTTGGTGGGAATCATCTTAACCATACCCGCATCACCGTTCTTCAAGAATTTGGGCTCCTTCTCAAGCTCCTTACCAGATCGCCTGTCAATCTTGGTCACAAGTTCAGCAAACTTGACGGCAATGTGGGAGGTGTGGCAGTCCAGAACAGGGGCATAACCATTGCCAATCTGCCCAGGGTGGTTCATGATGATGACCTGAGATGTGAAGTTGGCAGCTTCCTTAGCGGGATCATCCTTTGAGTTTGAGGCAACAAACCCACGCTTCAGATCCTTCACGGCAACATTCTTCACGTTGAATCCCACATTGTCACCTGGAAGGGCCTCCTGGAGAGCCTCGTGGTGCATCTCCACAGACTTAACTTCAGTTGTCAGTCCAGTGGGACCAAAAGTAACCACCATACCGGGCTTCAGAACACCCGTCTCAACACGTCCCACAGGAACAGTTCCAATTCCTCCGATCTTGTACACGTCCTGAAGGGGCAACCTCAGGGGCTTGTCCGAGGGCCTCTTGGGCTCATTGATCTGGTCAAGGGCCTCAAGAAGGGTTGGTCCCTTGTACCAGTCAAGGTTGGTCGACCTCTCTATCATGTTGTCTCCCTCAAAACCAGAGATGGGAACGAAGGGAATCTTGTCAGGGTTGTAACCGACCTTCTTCAAATAGGATGACACTTCCTTCACGATTTCATCATACCTGGCCTTGGAGTATTTGGGGGTGGTGGCATCCATCTGTTGCAGGGGAAAATACAGAAAAACCACATTAAGAATTGATAATGGAAGCAATTATTATAGATATGCTTAACACACTAAGCAACCATAGTTAAATACCTTGTTGCAGCAGCAAATCATCTGCTTCACACCAAGGGTGAAAGCGAGCAGAGCGTGCTCACGGGTCTGTCCATCCTTGGAAATACCAGCTTCAAAACCACCAGTGGTTGAATCAATGATGAGCACAGCACAGTCAGCCTGAGAAGTTCCGGTAATCATGTTCTTGATGAAATCCCTGTGTCCGGGAGCATCAATGACAGTGCAGTAGTACTTGGTGGTCTCAAATTTCCAGAGGGCAATATCGATTGTGATTCCTCTTTCACGCTCAGCCTTGAGCTTGTCCAGCACCCAGGCATACTTGAATGACCTCTTGTTCATCTCAGCAGCTTCCTTCTCGAACCTCTCAATAACACGCTTGTCAATGCCTCCAAGCTTGTAGATAAGATGGCCCGTAGTTGTTGACTTCCCAGAGTCGACATGGCCAATGACCACAATGTTGATGTGAGTCTTCTCCTTACCCATAGCGTCTAGACTTCAGACAGAAATGGACTGCTCAAGAAAAAAGGAGAGAGAGGATACCAATGCCACTGTATTAATACATAAAAAAATTAGGAAAGTTCGTCATTTTCATCCTCAGGAGCACCACAAAAGTAGAGACGCAACCCCCAATAAATAAATTTAATAGCAATCGATGAAGGTGTTGTCAGATTATGTTAATGTATAAAAAACTGAATTTTATGAAAATGTTTATGATGCTAAATATTCTGGCAGATCAAGCAAACTTGATCGGTCCAAAAACTAACAACCACGTATGATGCAACAGTTAAATAAGAAAATCTGCATCTGCTTGTCACACACTTGTAATCACGTTTACAGAACCAGGAAGATACCCAATTTCCTTTACATAAGAACGATTCACACCATCCAAAAATATACTCCAAGATCTGTACTTCATAGAGGATTTATATCAACAGCAACATCCCAACCACATAATGAAAATCATAAATAGATTCATCATCAAAGACATAAATAAAAAGTTCTGAAACAAAAGAACGAACAAACAAACGCGCATTCGAAAAGCAGAAAATAAGAAGATTATGTTCTTTTAAAAAAAAATAAACGAATAGCATTCAGAATAAACCAGTGAAAAGATCGAATGTTGGAATCGGAGATTGCAATACATTTGCAGGCAAAGAAAAAGTGACAAGTGAGAAACCGAACCTGCAAAAGATTAAGAAGCAAGAACCCTAGCCGCAAGGGAGGAGGTGTTGGATACTGAACGCAAGTTAAAACGCCAGTCGAAGGGGTTAGAGGGATTATATAGTTATCATATTTACGAAATTATCCTTCATTCGTATTGTATTGACAATTATATCCTTTAATTATGGGGCCGCTGGCCGAAAGTCAAAACCAAAACCCTAATAAAATGAGCGTGGAGTTATATCTTTTAAGTGGATTTTTTTAAAAAAATATAATTTTAATCATAATATTTAAAAAAATATTATAATTTTTAAATATTTAAATTTATATTTAAAAATAATAAAAAATTTATTTTATTTAATATTAATATTATTTAGAAAGAAAAAATTTTTTATTATATTTTTAAATAATGAGTAATTTTAATTTTTTTAAAAAAAATTATAAAAAATTTAATTTTTTTGAGTTAAGGTACATCAAAAGTCAGTACTTTCTCAGCATATCATAATCCTTAAATTATTGTACTTGTTTAGTTAATTAAGATAAAAGTGGTTTTAATTTAGATTTAAAAGTTGCTAAATGAAAAAAAAATATTTATAAATATTTTTAAATTAAACCTATAGTTTTATATATGTAAAATTATAATTTTAAATAAATAATTTATGTGACTAATTTTTAAGTGAATAAAAATAATTTTAACTTGTATAATAACTATTTTATTTTTATATTTTTATTATTATTTTATCTCACATGTTTTTTTAGTAATTTATTTATAAAAAATTATTATATAACTATCTCAATATTTATTTTTTAAGAGTTATTTTACATTAGTTATTTTTAAATTATTTTTTTTATAAATGTTTTCCTAAAATCTAAATTAAACGAAGTTCATTTGTATTACAATTTTAATTATGTAATATTTAAAGTAACTTAAATTCATCCAAAACTGAGATGATTTTTAAATTGCCGGTGAAGTTTGATAAAACAAAAAATATGACTTGGAACATGAGAAGTTGTGTTCCCCAACGCCTTTCTGGTCGGAACCCTTCCCTTCCACCACACAAACTGTGTTCCCAACGCCTTTCTCCATCTTCATTCTCATGCTTCCTCCCCAAAATCTTCCTCCTCTTCCTATTTTATTCATCCTCTTCTTGTAATTTCTTCATTGAGGAGTTTTGCAGAAATCTGATGGCGAAGAGCAATAAGAATGTGAAAGGGGTTATCGACTTGTTCTAGAATCGATGTTCATCCTAAGAGGATTTGCAATTCTGAACAAGTTTGAAAGTACTCTGAAACTGGGCAGTGAGAAGCTGGAATGTGGCAGGAGGCATTAATGGACTATGGGAATGTTAGCAGCAACACCATTTTTATGATGTTGAAGAATACCCTTAACAGATCAAACAGGAATCAAGCAGCTGGCTGATAAGAAACAGTGTAGAAATTAAGCTGAGAAAGGAAGGGCTTTATTACTTTCCCTTTCAAAAAGACGTCTCTTGCCGAAATCTTTGAAGATGTTGTCTTCTGCTGCGAAAAGGTATGCCTTCATTAAAATTTCCCCGCTTTCTTCCATCATCTTCTTCTCCCTTCCTTCTTCCTTCATTCCCATTCTCCAGATTCAAACGGTGGCGCTGGTAAGTGTTGATGAAGTGGGTGAAGAAATTAATTAAAATAATTTATTTGAATTATATTTTTATTTAAAAAATAAAGCAATGTAATTGCACATGTTAAATTCCCATGTTAGCTGCTTTTCCATCTGCCAACTCATAATTTTTTAGTCAAACTTCATCAAAGAGTCAGCTAAATCTAAGTTAATATACACAGTGTTCGATGTGTCTTAACCTTTTTCTTTAAAAAAAAATTAGTTATTTTATTTTTGGCCCAAAATTTATATATTCATCTATTATGGAAGAAGCTAGTATATTACTTAAAAAAGTTTATGTAATATGGAATAATGTCTAAAAAAAAACTCCATTTATATATATTTAGTGTTACATTGTAAAATAGAAGCTGAAATCATAAACATATAAGATTGAGTTATATTCTTACCACATCACATTCTTCATGTTCTTCATCTATATTTTTAGAATTAGTCTCCATAAATTAACAGCAGTTAATTTGATTAGTAAGCGATTTAATATCGTTTAAATGATATTTTGAATTTGAATCTTAGTATATACAGAAAATTTCTATTGAAAGACTTACTTACTATAGTCAGGTACGCGATTTGGGTTAAATCCAGATATAATCAAAATAAAATTCTAGTGAATCGAGTGAATAATTAAAAAAAAAAAATAGGCTCCACTATGTCTCGTCTTTAGCTTACATCCCAAGCAATCTTTTAAGTTATGAATCCCCTCCGCGAAAAGATCTCCCTTTAGGAACTTTGTTTTTTCATTAATTAAATTAATTTATTTCTATTTTTTTTTATGTATAAGAGAGTATCCTTCTATCCCATAGGTGAGAGATTAATCTCTCAAGTACTATAGAAGTTAGGGATGTGTATGGGCAGGGTTAGGTAGGGCAGCCCCTTGCCCGGTACCCTATCCAAAAAATATATGGGCTACATTTTACAACCCAATACCTGGCCCTGTCCAATAAAAGTTTTAACAATTTTGGACTAGACATGAGCGGACTACGCATGGACGGGCTGGGTATGCCCAAATTATGATGTCATGCTCATGTTATGAAAAAAATATGTAATTATGAATTTTTAAAATAATATCATATTCATGTATCTTCAAGAGTTAAATAATATTTATAATCCACTAAGAATAAGAGAACAAAGATAATAATTAAAATCTTGAGATCCATTGCATATAAAAAATAAGCGTTGAAATTTAAGTAGTTTGTAATTGTAACTTTGCACCAATCTCCCAAATATTGACAAAAATAAAGCATTTAAAAAATAAAATAAATAATTATAATTTGTAATGTAATCATATGATAATTAACTAAGTTAAAAAAAGAAGAAAAAATTAGTATATTTATAAATATTAAAAGATACAACTTACCTACTTAACTACTTATATTTCTAAAATTACCTTACAGTCACCAATAGCTATCATATTCTCCCTTCTAAGATAGAGAAAAAATAAAAAAAATAAAAGAAGAGGTGTTCATGGGCAGGGCAGAGCAGGGCAACCTCTGTACCGGATACCCAGCCCAAAAAATGCATAGGCTGTATTTTACAGTCTGATACCCAGCCCAATCCTATATTTATTGGGTTGGACAGTACATTTTTATTGCGAGTTGGATAGGACATGCTAGATCATGAATTTTATACACAGCCCTAATAGAAACCCAATTACTCTTTTGTCTTCTTCTTCGTAACCTTCTCTTGACATAAAACTCGTTCACATAGGGACAGTGTGGTGATAGTGTAACCTAAATTTTTAAAACTAAAATGCCATGAGATTTGCTTGATTATGATTTTAATTTTTATGTTTTTAGAGTAGTCTTGTGATGTCATCTTTTACTTTAAATTTTAAGAACAAAACTAAAAAAAAATATTTAGATGATTGTTCTAAAAAATATATTTAAGAGCAGAGAAAAAAAATAATATTGATATTAATATAGAGTTAATTTAATAATATAAGATTTTGTTAAATTTTTTTAAATCTTGAATTTAATTTCTATAAAAAAACACAAATAATAAGAGGGGCAATAATAAATATTAGAATTGGATAAAAAGATAACAAAACCGAACTAAAAATAAAGAAATATGTAAAATATGTTGTGATTTTTTAATTTTTTTAGAACACATTACTATTTTTTTTTTTGTATGACACTTAACCAAAAACTAATTATCAAATAATTTTTAAATTTTTTAAAATAAAAAATTGTTTTGAGAATAAAAAAATAAAACAAGACCATAGTCATTGACGTAATTTCTTGCCATACAAGAATGAAGATTGCAAATACAATCTGGGGAGGGGAATAAAGGTATAATAAAAGTTTTAACTTAACCAAGACTTGTATCCTCCCTTAATTGAAATTCTAATTAAGCTGACACCCGGAGTTACTTTTTAAATCAGCCTTGATAACCAAAAAATTTAAATTGATCATATTCATTTACACTATTTGAATATTTTATTTTTGACAATTTTCATTTTTAAAACGAAATACAGAATAAAAATATTTTAACCACGAGTTTTTTAAAATTAAAAATAAAAATAAAATAAAATAGAAGTGATCTAAATGAAAGTTCAATTACTTAATACACAACAAATATTCACGTCAATTTCACCAACAATAAAAAAAAAATAAAAAAATTATAAGCCTATGATTCAACCATAATAACAGTCAAATTATAAAATGAATATTAGTCTTTTCATTCCTTCTAAAGTGAGATCTGCTACACTTCCATCCTGATTCTCTCATCCGCAAGGCAACCAGAAAAAGGCATATCCACTATTAAAAATAGTTTACTAAATATCATATATTTTTTTTATTCTTTTACCAGAAATATTAAGCTTAAACGAAAATCCCCAGAAGTAGAAGAAACAAAGTCTCCGCCAGAAATTGGGCAGAGAGAAACTTGAAGGTATATTTGATCAATGAATAATTAGGAACCAAAGCTAGCCAAGATGAGAAGTATAAATCAAGTCAACAATTAGTAACAAATTTTTTTTGTAAATCATTCACTGATTACTTATATCTAAAATTGTATTATTATAAGGGGAAAAAAGTAGAAGAGTCAACAGTCTATTATGCTGAATATTAGCCGGCCTCACCAAGGATCAAATGTGAAGAAAAAAACAAAAATAAGTTAAATGTAATAATAATATAATTGTGATTAAGCTGAAAATGTTGATTAAAAAACTGCATTTGTAAGCTATCCTCATTTGACGCCCAAAAATATGAAGTAGTTGATATTACCGGATATCAGTTAATTGTTTAAAAATTAAAATTGAACTACATGTGATATGAATTTATACAATATTTTATTATTGCATTGACACATATTTATTTTGTAGAATGCAACGTTTAAAACATAAATATTAACTAATAAATTGTTAGTTAAAGTAGAGAGTGGTAGGACTAGTCAAATAAATCATGTCTCAAGTTTTTTGTCTCGGTCCTAATGATATTGAGACATATTCATCATGTTCTGTGAATGATCAGGATGAGTATGTATATATGTTGGGATAGGACGGGTCTTGACACGACCCCATGTCATCCCATCCTACCCCTATATTTTTTTTATTCCTTAGAATGTTTTTATGTTGTGTTTTTTTTTTCTTTATAAGGGTAAATTGTCATTTTAATTTTATATTAAAGAATAATTGTAGTATTTCGAGAAAATTACTGTAATATTTTGTATAGCATAATTTATGATATAATTTTATTATACAATTTTTTTTTAAAAAAAAAGAAATTTGGGAATTTTAAAACTTGTCTCAAATCATCTCAATCCTGAATAGGACACAGGACGGGATTGTTTTGATCTTGACCTGACCCATACTTATTTCTAGTGAGTTGTCTACTTCTATTAAAAATGAATACAAATTTAAATCCTGATTCTGCCATATAAAAAAGATGAACCATCAATAATATGTGATTGCTTTAATTGGCGGTGAGATTAATTTCAAAATATCATGAAACTAATTGAGATTATTAATTAATTAAATTTATAATAACTAGTGGGTTATGTAAGAATAAATTCAATTAAAATGTAGCCATCGACAAAAAGCTTTGTGAACTATACCAATATTCATTTTAAATACACACATCCGGGGAAAAAGGCAAAAGCATATGCCGAGAAAGTGATCAGGAGGGTGGTGGTTACCTAGCCACTTCATCTAGAAGCATCTTTAATTTCCAATGCAGGCACTAAATGATACTTGACAATGGGACCCAGTATTTTAACCTTTTTCTTTTCTGCGCCTGCTCTTCTAGATGATTAAACAGTAATTCAAAGTTCAAACACTTAAACCTGCCACCATGTGTCTTCTTGATTCATTCTTTAATCACTTCATCTAGAAGATATCGTCACAACTGCTTCAACGTTTCTCACTGTTTCTCTCTCTCTAACGACGCTCAGATATCCTTATATATATCTGGAACACTATATTGCTCTCTTATCAAACCTGAAAATCACAAAATAAGCTTCTGATTGTTGGAAGCGATTTCATATAGCTGTGAAAAGATACATATATAGTTATATACATACCTTTAAGTTTGCTTCTTCGTTATAGATGACGGGAGACAGAGGAGTTCACTTCGATAAAGAAGCAGAAGATCCGTTTGAAGTAGAAGAGACTCTCTCCCTCTCTGATCTTCCAATTACCGCCGGCGATTCAGCTCAATGTGATTATTCGTATCCCAAAGAATACGACGATGACGACTTCTTCGAGTTCATTAGTGAAGACTTCACCGCCCCAACGATGGCAAGAAACATCGTCTTCTGTGGGAAAATTATCAACATAGAATCTTCGAAAGGCGCAGCACAGAGCAATAGTAACCAGAACGACGATGATGGTAGCGTTCTTCTTCCATGGATTCTGAACAGACACACTTCGAAACCAACCATATCTCGCGATTCCGACTTACATAAGGTACGAGAATTGAAGGATTCGAAGGAGGACTATTCCAGAGGGAGGGTTTCGTTGATGAGGTCAGCGACCAAGAGCAGGTGGTATTTGTTCATGTTTAGAATGCCGTCCGTAAGGTTGCCCGCGGAGATGGAGTTGAGCGACATTAGGAACAGGCAGAGACGGAGGAATGTTCCGGCGACGTTGAAGCTTCCGGAGCCGGCGGCTGGGGATGAGATGGTGAGTAAAACCAATAAGGGAAGGAGGAGATGGTGGTTTGGTAAGATGCTGAGGTCGTTGGGTTTGGGGTGTGGAACGAGTAAGCATGCAAACGACGTCGTAAAGAGCTTCATGTCGATGATGTGAATTCAAGCACGTGCCGGCCTCTAGCTAGAGCTTGCCCAAGCTTCTTAGAAAGCAATTATCATGTCTATGGATCTTCTGAGAGAGAGAGAGAGAGAGAGAGAGAGCATTATATTTTTATATAAAAACTATAAAAATCTCCAAAACAACCATACAAGTCCCTCGCGTACGTTTTCAATTTTACAAACGTACATAGAGCTATGATGACCAGTAAAACTTAATTGGTGTTTTGATTAGGGTGGGAGAATAGAATTTAGATTAAAGCAATTTATAATTATAAATTTAGGAATAGATTTAGTTGGAATTGATTTTAAATATAATTAAAAAACAGAATTGAAAAGCCAAAACCATAATTTTCTTTAAAAAAAATATCCAAACAGCCCTTACACATACCAAAGTTAATTTTGAAACTAAAACCATGGATATCTCAACACTTTAGTAGTCAAGAGTCGTGACTGTTCCAAACCATCCAATCAAACAATGTTCATTTAGGTATACACTCGGCATCAAAAAGACATGAAGATATAAAATACGGACATAAATGCAACCAAAATTATCCAGGAATACAATAAAAGATTTTAACCATACCACACTACTGGACAGCTATCAGCTCTATCAAAATTTCAACTTCATTTTGAAGTTTTGTTTAGAGTATTTCTTTAAACATTTTGGGAATACCCTCAACCTTAAACCTAGAAGCGATGTTACAAAATATTGACTAGATCCTCTAAATTACAAAAACAAATTTGTCTTTGTTCTTTGCCTTCGAATCTTACAGTGTAAGTTTCTAAAACCCAAACGGCCTATCAAGTAGAGCGAAAGTGACATCTGTTTCATCTGTCTCTGTAGATTCAAATCGCGACATCAATTCTCCAATAATTCTTCATCTTTCATAATTTTCTTCCTCTCCTTTTTCAATTTCTTACTCCATCCACTGAAAGGGGTGCCATTTCCTGGGGCCCATCTGTCGTAGTTACATACAGCATGCCATTTTGATGACGCATTTTCTTTCCACTTTGTTTGCCGCGACCCTGAAGTAAGTATCATGGCTGAGCTCAGATAAAATAAAAAGGGGATTGAATTGCAGAGTATACTATCTCAATTTGAAACTTGTTTATTTTGGTCCTTAAAAATGCATCAATTCTTGAATTGGTGTCTAACAGATTTTCATTCTCATTTGGGTCCCTCATGCTTCAGAATCCATTCAATCTAATCCCTCCATAGTAAATCGCTAACTTGGCTAATGGACTTAGAAAACACGCTTTGTGTGGCATCATACCTAGATCCACTGGCAAAGTTAGAAGTTCGCTAGTAGAAAAACTAATTGGAATGATTTTGAACAGAGGAACCAAAATGAGAACAAAAACCTATTAAGAATCAACTTGACAATTGATCCATCTGTGTGGTTGAAGAGGACTAAAAACTAGGGTTTCAACCCATACTATCCCCAATAGTGTCTTCTTCCTTGACATATTGGTTACTAGAAAATTAAATGCATTGCTTACCGGGTAGAATTTTACGGCTCATTATTCCATTAAATAAGAAAGCTAAAAAGTAAATGGATGATAAACTTTTAGTCATGCACAAGCAGCAATGATTAGACTATTACTTCAAGCAGGTGGAAATGGCATCACCCAGTACTGACCCAAGCATTTTACCCCAAAACAATAAACAGCATAGATAGAGACCAAAACAAATATAAAGTGGCTGGAGAAGGATGTGATTAAGAAAAACAGCACCTTTGGTTTTGAAATCAACTTTCTGGAAGTGGCCTTGTTCAGGATGCTCTTATAATAATGTGTAAAAGGAGTGTTGCCACTTCGTTTTTCAATCTGCATAATTAGCCATCCAATTAGACCATGTTACACCTGTGGCCAAAACATAAATTCAGCCAGGACAAAGACGAGGGAGAGAGAGAGAACCTGAAGAAATGATTCAACAGACTGCTGATCCTTTGGCGAGAAGTTCGCATCATCCCTTTTCCTCTGCACGAACTCAATGTTCAGCTCCACCTACAACCCCAACCCCAAACCAAGCACATAAGAGTAAGCGGACCAAACAACTGGAAAAAAGATGGGCACGTTGATTATGGCCTACCATCTACACTAGCAAATCAGGACAGAAAAAAAAAATTATTTGAGCAACATCAAGTTTCATATGATAGATCCAGCAGGACTAAGTAAAACAAACTATGTTAATCCGTGCTTGTTGTTGGAGAACTTACCCCAGGCCCTATAATGAAGTTGATTAGCACAAGAATTTCAGCAAATTTAGTTAGGTGGTTTTAATCTTGGTATTCCTACATTCTTTTGGACGCCTGACATTTATTTGCATGTAGGCATCCCATATAGCATGTACTTAGGGAACAGAGAAAGAAACGTTTCATTAGAACATGTACCTGATCAATAAATCGCTTCAGAACACGTTTGAAGTTCTCAAAAGCGGTTAGCTCACAGAACTTTTTAAGGTAAATGAGCGGAATGGTTGCCAGCTCAGGAAAAGATATGTCATAACTCCACTGAGCAAAGTGTTCCGTAAGGAGCTCAATGGCCGATGAGAAGCACTCTTCTTGAAATTCTCGTGATTTTAACCAATGCCTTGGCAGCTGCAAAAATTATTCAAAGCTTAATACAACAGTAACAATCATGAGTCTAAATATAGATTCTGGGTTTACAAGCCAAGTGATATTATGTAACAATGACATTCCGGCTAGTCTAGTCTAACAAAACAGACATCTAGTTTACAGCTTTCATTCTATTGCCTGACCTTTATGGCAGACAAAGGCTCAAACACTTTCCCAGGTTTCCCACCATCTTTACTGATTTTGTATTCCAATACATCCAGCACCAACGACGTAACAGGGATGAAAACCCCACTAGAACTGGAAAGATGATTAAGCCATTGAATGCATCTAAGTCTCAATGGTAAATATCTCGGCCCAGGAAACAGGAGAGCAAATCCATTTATAATCTGTACAATCATATACAGCAATGGTTGGAGATCATAGTCATGTATGTTTGTTGATGTAAACGCAACCCAGAGATCAATGCAATTGATGTACTGCCAACTGCTTATCTTCTTAACCTCTTCCTGCCCATAAGAAGCAAACTATCAGAATCAACATGGAAATATTATTATTTGATTCCATAGATACCTACTTATGCAGTCTAATAGTCGAAAGGGAAAAATTGAACACATAATTACACAGAGAATAAGACAATAACAAGGATTATTTTGAAGGCTTACCTTCCTTTTTGTTTGCCACGCCTTCTGCAAAATCTTAGCAACATGTTGCATACATATCATGGCTTTATTAGATGATTTCTGCACATCTAGGGAGCATAGCTCCACAAATGAGTTCCTCAAAAATTGTATATGTTTTAACAACCTTGGTTCCACAGATTGAGAGTGACTAATGTAAGCCTTGTATGTTTTAACAAAGCAGTAGTCAAAATAATTAGAGCTGAAAACTGAAGCTATATCTCGTATGATCAGAAAGGAATGTGATGACAGAAACTCATCACCTGTTGCCCACAGGTGGACAGCAATCTGCAATAGATTTGAATAAATGGTGAGGCAGATCTTAGAAGTATAATTGATGTAACCGAAAATCTGCTAACAAGTTACAACTGCGAAGTAGTCAAGAGACAGAATGGAAATTATGCCTACTAAAAAACTTTAATCTAGGAATGAGTTATCTTTATCTTAACGACAGCTGGCAGCACCACAGCAGAGTTCTGCTTCAAGAAAAAACACTCTGCACGTGGCATTTATACAAAGGTTTTAAGCACGATCCTGTCCTTGTAAACTTATTGTCAGCACTTTCTTTTAACGGAAAAAATTCCGCAGATGATGAAAGCAAAACCAGGACAAAGAGATAAAAGACTAATAGAGGAGGATTTAATTCTTCTTGGAAAAACTATTATTTTCAAAATTCATCACATACCAAGCAACGTTCAAAAAAATTGCTGAAAATCTTCCAGGAAGGCTGCACAGGCATACAAATAAGTCTAAGAAGTAACAGTCTAATTTCTATATAAATCATAATTCTTATATTTTGACTACCATGAGCAATCATAGAAAATGTGATGGATGGTGTTAATCTCTAGTACTAATCTTTAAAAATTGAACATCAGGAAATATCTCTTCAACTACCACGATCAGCAAAACTTGATGGATTTTCAGTATCAAGATGTTATAAGTAAATTACCTTAACAAGCCTGTGAAGTAAAGATGGATATGCGGCCAGAAATATTATTGAAGCTCTGAGTTGAGAAATTGAGAAGGCCAATATTTCAGAGTCAGTGACCTGGTTAAGGAGGAGTAGTGTACTCCTCAAGTAAGACTTAATAAGTGGCTTTGTAGATTTCCATTTAGTTGTATTCTTCATCTCCAACACAATTTCCTTTCTGGAACTAGAACTTGGTATTCCCAATAACTTCCTAAATGTATTATCACCCTCAAGTAGTATAAACATCAATATCTTGCAGAAAATTTCACTCTTCTGAATTCCAAGGGATAAAACAGAGCCAGAGACACTAGAATTTTCAGATCCATAGTGACTAGCTGCACGATAAGTGTTTAAGAGACAAGTAAGGGCAGGCACACTATGCTGCTCTTTGACCAATTTACACCAAGAGTCAACAGAAGCACTTGTCAACTGCTTGGCCACACAAGAATGCATGGAGTCTTCATTCATTGGCAGTGCCTCATCATGACTTCTCTCATCCTCGTCAGAACTCTGGCAAAATGATTAAAAAAAAAGTCAAGTTTCAGCCTCCCAAGAAGCAGAACACAAGTTAACAAGATATAACAGAAGAAAAACAAGCTGGCTTTTAAAAGAACAGTTCTATCCACGCTACTTTCTTCAAAATAATCCTCCCCTCCAAGGATTATAAATTAACAATGGTGTAGTATAATAATACCACCTCCCTAAAAACATAACTTAATTTTTTTTCCAGAGGGAAGGTAGAATGTTAGCGACATAATAATCGTATCATTTATCACATATAGCAACAAAACAAGAAAAAAAAATATTTTCAACAGGAGAAAATCAACTAGTATAATGAAAGAAACTAAAAGACATCAGAGAGTACAAAAATTTCCTAGAACAATTTTCTCAGTAACCCTCCAGATTCAAATCAAACAAACATTGAATTCAACAACTCACAGTCTGTTCATCTTTGCTTTGCTCCATTTTCTCAAAATAGCTTTCGAGAAATTTTGAAAATCTTGCATCCTGTAAAATCAGGTAGAATGCTAAGTCAGAAAGATGAATGGAACTGGAAACACAAGAAATCCGATTCTCCATTTATCAGAATCTAACAAGGAGAAAATGAACATAATGTTAGAACATTTAAACTTTTTTATCCTGAAGCTTATCCTTCTGAAGGAAAACTTTATGCACAAATGGAAGTAAAGCCTATCATTCTTGTTTTCCTTTTTCTTTTTTAACATGAAAAACAATAGTTATGTTTAAGTGCAACAGAGTTGACTATACATGGCTCAAAAAAAGGGGGGGAAAAGAAACTAAAGAACTTGAACATTATTCGAGAACTAGAATTTCAAGATAGCACTTTGCCCATTTATTAAAGTTATATGAAAAGGGCAGAATGCTGCAAGTGTTCAGATACATCATAAAACAAATTTACAAGAAAATCAAAGAGACTTTCTCAGAAGTGAGGCAAGAGGGAAGTAGGAAAAGAATCACCCATCTTAAAACTGAATGATTTGCTATGGTGGCTCATTTTATTTACAACCCAACTTTCTTCAACAGAGAAGACAACAAAATGAACAAAAAAACTCTCGCTCAAATGGACATGATCTCAGAGTGAACAATTGGTAATGCTAGAAGAATAGCTCCAAGTAGGGAATGCCCAGCTTGAGGGAGAGTGCTGGAGATTGTGCTTTCAAGCATCTATTTCAATTAAATAGAGTTTCTATTTGTTTCGTTTTAATTAAGGAGTATTTATCGTTAGTTATCTCTGAACATGGCCTCTATGCATTTATGATTAGCTTAGGTGTTTTATTTTGATTAGGAAAAAGTTATCTTAATTTGGAAGTTATATCTTTTAGTTAGGGTAGGAGTCTTCTCTCTTTTATCTGCTGACACATGTACACAGTTGCTATTCAATAAAGAACACGTTCAGAAGCACCTGCATGGTATTACCTTTCCTTTCACTTTGTTCAACATTTTTGTCTTCTTCAAAAGTTCTACACTGATTTCTCTGTTCTGCACAGATAAGGCACTATGACCAGTGCTGTCTGAAAATAACTTCAATCAAGATCGAATTAGATAAAAAGCAAGCTCTGGGAAATCATCCTTATGTTAAAATCAGAAGCTAAGAATTTCCTTACTCTCAATAGAATTTTTATTTTCACTTTCACTTCCAGTTTCGTATGCAAAGCTTGAGTCCTGGTCACAAATACACCCATAACGTATCAATTTTAACAAGTTAATGCTAAAAAGAGTTTTGGTGATAAATTATAATCCAAACCTCCGGAAGAAATCCATCACTTTCTGAATCATCTCCTGTCATCCCACTATCTTCTTCACTGAATATGTCATCAAGAGAAGCATCTTCATTTTCTTCACCTCCAGTGTTTCTGAGAACAAATGAATCTCCAGTAATTAGTCCAAGATCAACTGATGAACCATCAGCTAATAGTTTAATAATAATTCAGATAGCAATATCCTAACATTTTAAATCTTCCTTGCCAATTAGGTGATCCCCTATTTACTTGACCATTCCTTGCTTCTACCTTTCCAGATTTTATATGAATGTGTAGGCAACTAACGATGCATATACTGCTCATTTATCAATAATTATACGCTCATAGTCTAAAAATAAAAACTATGCATCCCTAAGGCTGCTGAAAGTTAGAGACCTATAACATTGAATACTCCTTGGGGAAAGAAGATGTAAGGAAGGCACCAGTGATGTTTGCTTGTGTTCCACTATGAATATTTATAGAAATTTTTTGGAGTCTTGGAACATTATTTTCAAAGAAAAAGCTAACTATGCTCAAAATTTAGAAGGGGAAAAAGTGGAGGGGGAAAAAGAAAGGAAAGGAAACATAGATACATATATGAATATACATAAAAACATTTTTACCTTCCATTTGATTGTTCTATCAAATCCCTTTCTTGATCTTTTTCAATATCTTGACTATTTCCTGTTTCAATTTAATTTGACAGAAAATTGAAAGCTTAGTAAAGAATTAGAGAGTATTAATACATTCATTAGAGGAAAATAGAGAAACGAATTATCTTTTTTACTCAGCGCACCTAAAATTTTGAATTATGAAAATGTCTGAGACTATGATAGAATACTTTGAAATTGCAACACGAAGCCTTCTTTTAATAAAAGAATTCACTAGAAGTGAGGAAGTAACTACTACCGGAAGAGGAGAACAAATCCTCCCAAAACAACATAAACAAAACCATGGAAATCTCCCTCCCCTAAAACAAGAAAGAAAGAAATAGATGATTAGCTTAAAAGAGCTCTGCGCAAGATAGCTCCCTCCCCTTCATCAAAGAAACCAGGAGCTGACAACCATAGAGACACAACCACAGGATCTTAAAAACCCTCCTTGAACCAAAAGTTTTAAAACGTCCCAAGAGGCAGTACCACCCACAGCTACGATGAACAAATAATCCGTACAAATATTTTGCACTTAGAGACATTATAAACACTATTAAATAAATTAAGGAGTTCAATCAGTAAAGAAGGATATTCAATACAGAAAAATACAAATTAAAGATTTTCGATGTTGTCATGACATAAAATCATAACTTTTGTTTAGGGATGAAAAAAGAAATTACCAAGAGATGCATGAGAATAACTGAGACAAAAAAAAAGTACAGTAAGAAGTCAACCTGGAGTATAAAAATAAAAAATAAAAAGAACATATGACCCAAAAAAATATGCATCAGCTCAAGATAATAAATCCTTACTTTTAGAAGCTTTCCTTTTGAACATAGAATTTGTCTTCCTTTTTTGTCTTTGAACAGACTGCAAGTTCTTTTTGGCGAACTTCCTTGCCTTCTTCCCTAGCTTTCCCATTTTGGTACAATATCAAAGGAGACTCTAGACACGAACATAAAACACGATTTCTGTGTCAATACCAATGTGCATAGAAACATTCAAGGATTTATGATAAGAATGTTAAAAGGCCATGAAAAATATTATAAATGTGAGGCAATCTGGCAACAAGGAATTTCAGTCCATTGCGACACTAGCTGATTTTAATTAGAAGGAATCAATAGATAGCATTGTTATTATTCCAAACAAGTTATTATGGGAAGCTTGTTAAAAGATGTTGAAAGAACGGAAGTAATAAATAAATCATTATCTACTGTGCATCAATAGGCATGGACAGCAACAGTAGAGAAATACGAGAAATCGCTGCATTGCTAGATAAGAGAAACCAAAAACGGCAATGGTGCTGGGTTTCTCTTTGTAAGTCTTAATCTCAATTTGAAATTGGAATTGATGTCAAGTATGAAAGTGAAGACATGAGCCTTGAAAGTTGAAACCATCACTTCTATAAAATGACCATTCAAACTACAAAGTAAGCGATTCTCAATTATTGGATGAGCATTTTATATCTAAAATATTGCTATTATATCATTGACACTTTTTCCCATGAGCAAGAATCCAAGTAGTTTTCTCAAGTGTCATTGTAATCACTGGCTAATGAGCAATAATCCGGTAAACATTACTAATATTAAAAAAAAAACGTATGATACGTAGGTGATGTGTTATTTCATAAAGAAGACTCATGATTTGATTACGTTCAAGTAAGTTATATGCAAAAAGAAAAAACCGAACCTTCGATAAGTATTTATACAGGGAATGCGAGGGAGGGAAAATAAAACCTAAGTGAAAGACTACCAGAGGAAACAAGGAGCAGTAGCAGCCGTCAGGAAAGTGTTGCCTCGTTGGCGACGGCGGTGTGGTGGTGGCGAATGAAGAGGAGTAGGAATAGTACGACGGCAGCTTCAGAGAGAAACCGAAAACTGTGAGGCAGCGAGGTTATGGCAGCGCCGGTTCGAACGAGAAAGTGGGAGGTGTCTGCAGTTTTCCTTATGAACGGCGGTCGTCAGTGAGGGGACCTAATGTGAAGGTTAAAATGGTAAATTTGAGATCAAATGGTTGTGGTTCGTGGACTCTCCTGACTTGGGTCCGCGTGGTCCTCCTTGTTGGGCTCCGGCCCAATAAATGTATCAGGGCATTTTTCTGAGAGGAAAATATTAATATTTTATTAAAATAATTATGCAAGTTGAATTAAATGAATTCCAGCTAGGATTTAAGTTAAATGAGTTGGTATTGCGATTGGCTAGGCACATATGATTTGGTGCTGAGTTTCCTTATGCTATCCTTTTTTTTTTTTTTGAAACTATTCTGAAGAAATAATTGAAGATTTGTTTTCCAGAGGAAAATATAAGACTTTGTTTGATGATATTAATAATTTTGAATAATTTTAACGTTGACTTGGGTCTTGCACATTGGGTAAAGCTTGAGATAATAATTGTATCAATATTGACTTGTAAGTGATTATAAAGAGGATATGAGGATATACCCAAAATAGAGAGAATATAAGAATGATGTTATGTTGAGTTATATAAGTTGTTAAATTATAAAAATTAAATTATTGATATTGTTATACTCTCTCTTTTATTTAATATAAAATTTAATTAATTAATTTTTAGAGATCAAGGGATATAAATAAATGACTAATTATAGTATATATTAAATATTATTAAATTATATATCAATTTATAAGTCATATAAATTAATTTAATAAGAAAATAAATATAAATATTTTAAAATAATTTATTTAATTTTTTAAATTTTAAAAAAATGGATTTTATATTAAAAAATGAGGTAATATTATTATATTTTTTAAAAAAATATATTAATTAATATGAGATGTGTGTGCTAATTGCCTATACTGTAATAGGATGTATTTTATTATCCGTATCAACCTAAATTAATTAAAAACAAATATGGCTATCCTCATGATTTTGATGTTAAACGAAATGATGTTACCCCACCCATCAGAAGAGTGGCATTGGACGGCTAGTAGAAGCCATCAACAAGAAGAGTAAAATTGACATTAATGTTGATTGAGATGGATTCAAGTTATCTGTCACGTATTTTGGTTTCATTATTTCAACACATGCATATATTAATATAATTTTTATCAAAAATAATTTAAATATATATAATTAAAAATTATTTTAAAAAAACTAACACATAATTATTATAAATAATTAATTTAATTTATTTAAATTAATTAAGTAGATAGTATATTAAATAAAGTAGTATATTAATTTGTGAAGTTAGATTTAAATATTGGTGTTCTCATTTAATAATAATTATATTAAGATAATTTCTTATTAAAAAATTCTGAAAATACTACTTAAATTTTAAAATTATAAATCAATGTATTTATTATATTTTATAGGATACTGATTAATTTTGTAAAGAAAATAATAAAACATTTTTGTTATAATTCTTAATTTGAGAGTTTGAAATTCTAATGATATTTTTTTAAAATATTTTATTTTTTATTAACAAATCTCAAATATTCAATTTTGAAGGTGCAGAATTAAGTTATTTTCGCACAATCTAATTGACATCAATCTTATACCCACTTATATAAAGTATTATACATATAACCTCTTAAGCATGAGATATGAGAATGTTTATGGACATGTTTGGATAAGAGTTTAGAAAATAGCTTATAAAAAAAAGGGCTTTTGGGTAGTTTATAGAAGAAGACTTTTAGAAAAAAGTTTATGAAAAAAAAATAGTTTTGAATAAATGAGTGTTTGTATAGTTATTTTCAGAAGTAATTTTATTATTGGTAAATTATAAAAAGGGTATAAGTATTAAATGAGGAGAGATAAATATGAGAGGAGAGAGGAGAGAGGAGAGAGGGTGTAAGAAAAGAGAGAAGAGAATGTGTAAGAAAAAGTAGAAAAGAAGAGAGATGGTGTAAGAAAAAGTTGGAGAGATGAGAGATAGTATAAGAAGAAGTAGGGGTAATATAGTAATTAGTTAGTTCATAAGTGATTTATTATTCTATAAGCTACTCTGACAAGTTTATCTGAAATTTTATTTTTAAACTATAATTTAGTTAAAAAATTTATTTGAACAAATATGACTGTTTATTTTTAAAAAAATTTAAATATAAATTTTGAACTAAACTTAAATTTTAAATTAAAATTTAATATTTTCTAATCAGGCACGAAATTACTGTTATTCAGAGTTGACATTAATTATCTGAATTTGACAAACTAGAGAATGAATTGTTTTATCATCAAATGCTCCTAATGTACCATTTCAACTTCTAATAAAATAACATCCTGAGACTTACTAAATAATGTAGCTTCAAAGTAGAAAAATTAATTAACAACCATAATAATTGTTTTACGAAGTAAACAAAAATTAACAAACATTTTATTTTGTTCGGAAACTAATTTCTACTCTTAGACATTTGTTAAACTTCTAACTAAAACAAGTAGACAAAATTACCAGTTATTCTTTTCGGCCAACAACAGGATGGCTAGTTTAATTAACAGTAATTTAATAAAAAAATAAAAAAAACAAAATAATAATATTGCCGCGTTTTTTAGTACACATTTTTAAAAAAAATAATTATCCTCTTAAATAATATTAATATTAAATATAATAAATTATTAAATATTTTTAAATATAAATTTAAATATTTAAGAATTAAAATATTTTTTTAATATTATAATTAAAATTATAATAAAATAATATTTTTAAAAATTAAATATATTTTAAATAATTAGATATCTTATCTTCTCCTATACCTACCGACGACTCGTTACTTGTTAATCCTGTATGGAAAAAGTAAAAGCCCAAATCCCAGCTAGCCTGTTTGGATATGGTTCGCTGTCGCTATTAATTGTTATCGTTATAAATAGGAACCACAATCTGTAGGGCCCACTTTTCTTATGCTGAAAATGTAAAATATAAATAAATAAATTAATAAATTATTCTTCGGTTGAATTGAAGTTTCACTCCTTAGAATCTGCTCCTTCCTCCTCCTCCTCCTCCACCACCCCCTTCCTTTCTCTTCGCCGGGCACGCCCGGTCTGGTCTTCTTCGGATTTCCCTTTCGTTCTTATTCCGGCGAGAGAAAGAAAGACTTATATTTCCACAGATTTTTTCTCTCCGAAGGTATCGGGAAATTTCCCTCCTCATGTCGTCCTCTTTCTGATGCATTTGTTTGTTATCTTGTCACTTTCTCTTGTAAATGGAATTTCCGGATATGTTTTTGGTTCTTTTAGTCATTATTATCTCGGGCTGTTTGCCATTTGTTCATTACTTTGGTAAATTGGCGGGAAATCCCCCTTTTTTCTTATCCTCTTATTATTATGGGAGGAGGTTTCTTCGCAGTTTTTGTTTCTGTTCATGCATGTTGAAACTAGCCACTCGTTGCACTGATAAATTAACTTATAGGACCTTTATAATTTCAAGGCTTTCTACGCTGTTTGTTCATTAAATTAATAAATTGGCGGGAAGCCCCATCTGACTTCTTTTCTTTCGTGGGATTGCGGGGTTTTGTTAGTTTCAGTTTTTAGGTCAGTCGTATTCAGAGGACTGTTTATTTATGTTGAAATTTGGCGTTCATTACATTGATAAATTAACATATGATATTTCTTTTTTCTGGGTTGTTTGCATTTGTTCATTACGTTTGATAAACTGGCGGGAAATCTTGTTTTTGACATTTTCTTTCACGATCTGGCGGATTCTTATTAGTTTCTGTTTCGGGTCATCTTATTCACAGGACAGTTAATCTCTGTTGAAATTGGGCGTTATCACATAAATAAACTTTTTAAGGATTTTTTTTCCACTACTGCTTCTTTGTTTATTCACTGACAAATTGGTGGCAGGATTCTGTTTCTAGTTCTTCTTTTTATAGGATTGTTATTTATTGATCCTATTTTTGTTTCCAGAATCTGAAGTTACCATTTGAAGATTTTGTGTTTTTTTTTGTGCACTTACGGAAGTATGAGGATTCAAGTTAAATCTTCCAAATCTAATTTGATGTTTTCACTTCCTTTAAGGTAAGTGACTAGGACATGGGGAGGAAAGGGAGTTGGTTTTCTTCAGTGAGGAAAGTTCTCAATCCTCATCCCAAGAAAGATCAGGTTTCAAAATATATAATATATTTGTATATGCTTTGGCAATGGAATAACATATATTTTACATCACTGCTAGCGAAATCAATTGCTAAGACAGATTCTAATTCAACTATTTCCCCCCTTTTTGGTGTTAAAAATAAAAAGGATAAAAAGCAGAAGTCAAATGAAGTAGTAGGTTATGACAAAGCTTTGCCAAATGAAGGAGCACAATTTGCTGTTCCTCCTGCTCTTCCATCCACAGGAGCAGAGAATGAGCAGAGCAAGTTGGCTTATTCTCTGGCTCTTGCCACTGCTGCTGCAGCAGAGGCTGCTGCTGCTGCTGCTCAGGCTGCAGCAGAGGTTGTTCGTCTTACTAGCAAGTCCTGTTACCGTGGAAAGTCGAAGGAAGACATAGCAGCTATCAAAATTCAGACAGCATTTCGAGGATATTTGGTATGACCTTGTTATGCTATTAAATTTTATGTTATACCAGCAAAGATGTGCCTTTCTTGTCATTGTGTGTATGGTGAAATCTGTTTGCCGATTTATATCATGGATGATATAATGAAAAATGGGAAATGTTTTGTATGGCTTTTAGCATGCAGCACGCTGCATCAATGTTGGAAAGCTTTTTAATTTCCTGTATTAATTTTTATTAATTTAATAAGACCATTTACATGCTGTAAGCATTTCAAAAGGCATTCTTCCTTATATGATGAAGTGAATTAATTAATGAATTGTAGCAATAATGCTATGGCTTTGAGTCATTGTACTTATAGCGGTTCTTGTTTTGGGGCTTTCAGGCAAGAAGAGCATTGCGTGGCTTGAAAGGTTTGGCGAGGTTGAAGAGAATGATACAGGGGAAATCTGTTAAACGACAAGCAGCTTCTACCTTAAGATGCATGCAGACCCTCACACGATTGCAGTCTCAGGTCCACGAGAGGAGGGCTAGAATGTCAGAGGAGAACCAAGCTCTTCAGGGGCAGCTGCAGCAGAAACAAGCAAAAGAACTTGAGAAGTTGCAAGCTGCTGTAAGCAAGCAGTCCTTTTTTTTTTTTTTGAACTGCAGGTTATGGTGCAATGTACGCTATATGGTGAACTTTCATTGTGATATGCCTCAGAATGTGTCCTGTATCATATGCCTCTGTTTCATTACTCGTGAATGATTTTGCATTTGAGCTCAGGATAATATTTACCTGCTTAATTTTGGACAAATCGTTATTTTGTCTTCTCAGTTGGATTTTCTTCAAATCATCTTCCATCTGAAACACATTAAAAATGTACCCAAGTTTTTTTTAACTGGGAATTGGCAAATAAAGGTTAAAGTTCTCAAATCCTGCTTGAGTTCTTGTCTTTCAATGATATATCTGTTCAGTGAATATGGTACCAATCTCTGGCCTTACCTTCTTTTTTGTTAGAATGCATAAAATTTCATCTTTACACAGAAGCATGGAGTGACTGCTTTCGTTTTGTTGGAATTAATTCAATTGGCCAAAAAGAATTAAAAATTAAAGGGGCAAAATAATTTTTCAGCAGATTGTCGAAGATTGGGATGATACAGCACAATCAAAGGAGCAAATTGAAGCAAAACAGTCTAAAAGGCAGGGAGCTGCAGTTCGAAGGGAGAGAGCTATGGCCTATGCATTTTCACATCAGGTACCAGGTTGTCCCTTTCTTTTGTGATTGCATTTGGGATTATAGTGAAACAGAGGAACTAACATACAGAATCAAACAAAATGGTTTAGGTTTCGAAAATGTTAATCTATTTTGTTACAAGTTTGTAGTCTGTTTCTTTTATAACGTAATTGGGTTTCAGAACAAAAATTCAAATATGAGAATGACATTTTCAGAATATTTTATAAATATGCAAATATAGAAACCGATAGTAGTACGGTAGTGTTCTATACAACTTATGATGAGTTTCACTTGAAATTAATATTAATTTGCATCATTATCTCATGAAATTACTTGTGGGGGCTGGTTTTTACTTTGATGCTTGTTAATATGTAGGAAATAGTCATTGGACTATAGAAATATAATAGTTGGGGTCTGGTCAAACTTATGTTTTTTTACGATCATGACCAGGATGGTCTGAAGGTCCTGTAATGTTCCTGATTTAATTAATCAAACACAAGTTCTTGTACACATTTATCAAAGGCATTACCTGTGATTCTATTTCTTAATTAGCAACCTCGAAACTTGTGAAAATGCCTGTATGCACCTTCATATACTATTGGTCTATATGTATATATTTGTTTTCTTCATGTTGATGATTTCAATCTAAATATTCTCTTTAACAGAAAAAGTGGAGGAACTCTTCAAAATCTGCAGACCCCACCACATTTGTGGGTCCAATCAATCCACACTGGGGTTGGAGTTGGCTAGATCGATGGGATACCCAAAGTGGTACGGTTCACGGCGAGCGTGCATCGACAAGGAGCATGGCCGGCCAACCCTTGTCTGTTGGAGAAATTACTAAAATATATACTTCTCGCGGTCCTATTCATCACAATAATAGCAAGCCTTCTCCAGTCGGCCAAAAATCAAGCCGGCCCCCAAGTCACCGGTCTTCTTCAACCACACCTCAAAAGGCCCCATCTGTCTTATCTAATTCCGGCAAAGTAAGGGAACCAATCCCAAAGACATCTTCTTGGGGCCGTGATGATGACTTGAGGAGCACAATTAGTACTCAGTCACATCTGTACCACAGACATACTATTTCAGGATCATCTTTTAGAGATGACGAGAGCATTGGAAGCTCATCCGCCCTCTCAACTTGCACGGTTCCTACCAAGTCAGCTAAGGCCAAATCCAGAATTGAGAGCCCATCACAAAGTTCAGATAAAAGTGGGACACCAGAGAAAGGATCCAATGCGAAGAAGCGATTATCCTTCACAGATTCACCGGCTCGTTTGAGGAATCATTCTGGTCCTCTTCAGGTGGATGTCGTGGCTTCCAATAAGGATGTTGCTTCAGTCACTAAGAAGAAAGTTGCCAATGGTGGCAGGTAGGATTGTGAATGTGAATGCGAAGATACGAAAGAAGATGGGGGATGTACAGGGCTTGATAGTTGCTTGTGAACATAATATTCTTGAAGAGCAAGATAGGATAATAATGGTCGTTATTTTCATAAAAGCTGTATTCATAATCATGGTCAACATCTTGTCTTTATTTTCTTCTTTACTTCTTTGATCATGTAATGTAAACAGGATTGGTTTGGGGGTGATAATAATTTAATGATAGATTTATTTTTTGTTCGAATTTGGCAGGATCAATTACGGAAGCTTTTGTTCTTTGGATCAATTTTTTCTTGTTCTTGCTGGAAATCATTTTGATTTTATTTTCTTGATGTTTTTCCACAAAAGAAAACCTGTGTAGTTGGTCTACATCTTTTTTAAATTTGTATTTGATTTTAATGGTTTATATTTTACCATTTTCTCTTTGAAATATTTGTTTTTTCGTAAATTGAAATTGAAACTTAGATATTGATAATGTAAAAAAATTGTGTTTGACAACTTATTTTAAAAATATGCTAACTTTTAGCTACAAAGTACCACCATATTTTTTATACTTTATATGTTTACCTTGTTACTCTTTCTAGCCATTAGTTAGTTCACTTGCTCCATGGACTTTTTTAATATTGTCTCATTTTATTTGAATGAAAAAAAGTATATAATTAAAAATTAAGAAATTTTAGTATTTTTAATTAAGGGTGGGCACGAACAGGATTAGGACAATTCTGTTTCAATCCCATCTTGAGATAGGACATGGGACGCATTTTGTGTCCCGTGTCTAGTCTCATCCTGAATATTAGGGGTGTGCATGGGCAGAAATGGATAGATCAGCCCCTGCCCAATATCCTGCTAAAATAAAAGTATGAGTTAGTTACATTTTGCAGCCCGATGCCTAGCCCTATTCAGTAAAAGTCTTAACAATTTTGGGTTAGCCATGAATGGACTAGGCATGGGCAAGCTGGGTATACCCAAGTCATGATGCCATACTCATATTGTGAAAAAAATCTACAATTATAAACTTCTAAAATAATATTATATTCATTTGCCTTCAAGAGTTAAATAGTATTTATAATCTACTAAGAATAAGGCAACAAAAATAATAATTAAAATCTTGAGATCCATTGCATATAAAAAATAAGCGTTGAAGTCTAAGTAACTTGTAATTATAACTTTACATTAATCTCTCCAATATTGATAAAGATAAAACATCTAAAAAAATAAAATAAATAATTATAATTTGTAATGTAATTATATGATAATTAACAAAATTAAAAAAAGAAAAAATTAATATAGTTATAAATATTAAAAGATACAACTTACCTACTTAACTACTCATATTTCTAAAATTACCTTCTAGTCATAAGTAGCTATCATATTCTCCTTTCCAAGATAGAGAAAAAAATAATAAAAAAAAAGTAGGGGTGATCATGGGCAGGGTAGGGCATTTTTACTGCGGGCTCGAGTGGGCATACCGAGCCGCAGAGTTTGTGTACAGCCCTACCGAATATGTCCCGATCCCTTTCGGGATCGGGACGGGTTCGGGAATTCCCGAACCCTATTTAAAAAAAACTATTAGATATTTTATGTACATCATATCTATTAGTAACTTATAATCAAAACACAAAAAATAATAGAAGAACTTAAATTCTCTTTATTATGATTGTCAACTTAAAATAATAAATATAATTAATTATAGTATAAATACTATTATTTTTTAATTTTTTTCTATTCACCAACTGAAGTTACTGATTCATTTGTAAAGAAATAAATATATATAATAAAGAAAAAATACAATCATATAATAAATAATATGATATAACTAATATTATTTTTTATTTATATTTTTTATAAAAAAATAAAATAAAAATATTTTTTATTTTAATAAAAAAATATTCGAGACTCGAATCTCAAGGGTCAGACTAAGATCTGTCTCATCCTATCTGAGGATGTCAAATTCTGACCTTTTATAGGATGAGATGGATCTATTCCGAATTATCTGACACTAGATTGAGATAACTCAAGATGAGAAATTTTAAACATCCTTATTTTTAATCTTTATTTAAGTCCCATGAAAATCAATACCCAAAATAAATGCTAGAAACAACATAAAGAAGAAAGAAAAATATTATGTAAAGCCCAAGAACGCCTACAGCGATGCTGCAAATGCAATTGGCTGTTCCAATCTATATGACGAAGAACTGAATAAACTTTATAACTTGTCTCGGAGTCTCACTTTGAAGTGTTAGAAGCGTCCAGAAGTGCTGAATGCAATCCCATAGATTCTTACCAGTCCTTCAGGTTCCGTAACGATGGTGAGCTAATTATCGAGCTCTTGGCTTCCCCAATTTTGCCAGTTTTTCTTTTTCATTTGAAAATTGGATTTGATTTCTCTCATCTGCACTCAGTCATGACCAATTTTAAATTGTACGATTTTTCCGGCTACATTGCGCCCTAAGTTTGAAGTTTTGATCAAAACATTAATTTAGAGCTTTGCCAATTTTAGGTGATACTTATTCTGTTTCAATCCATCGCCCATGTTGAATTGAATCCGTTATGTTGTTGTTTTACCCGAATTTATCTTTCAAACTTTCGTCAAATGTTGAATCCGTTATGGTGTTGTTTTTGTCATAGCTCCCGTACCAATTGTACCTCTTTCTAATGATCGGGGTTGGAGCTACTACTAGCCAATTCTATGATCTAATAATCTATTTTATCTATATTGAAAATAATGTATCGAAGTATCCTTAGTCTGTAAAACCTGGTTCTCTGTACATAGATTAATCATAAAGAGGTAGAGAAAACAGGGGGCTGCCCAAGGTCATTGTCTGAAAAATCTGTTTCTCATCCCACTTTGTCCAATTTTTTATTTAGTCAACAACAGGAGCATTTGTTACAAGTTCTGAATGGAAGCTGTATTACTAAGCACCATGTGTGTCTTTCTGTATTCATAATATTTACTGTCGTAACTTTACCCTTGTTGCCTGCATTTTTGTTAGGTATCAGCATTAGTGTACCCTAAGTTCTTTGAAATTTATTTGTGAAATTAATAGACTACATGCTGTTATGGTATAGCACCATCGCCATCTGGAATCAATGGATAAATTCTTCAGCCAATGAACTGATTGCTCATATTTCACCAGCCTCAATCTATAAAATATAGGTGAACTTTATGTCAAAGTCTAGGTCCTGACTGCTGCCCCTTCCCCCATTCATTATGTCAATGGCCTTTATCCCTCCGTTGTAACAAAAAATTATATTCCCCTCCCAGTGGAACCTTATTTGTTATTTGAAAACTCATTCTGAGTGCCTAACGATTAACTGTGGCAAATCTATTTACGTAATCTTGTCATTTGGTAGCCTGTCCTCTAAATAAGTTGAGTGATTGGGAGCTAATGAGCTGAAATGGTATTTGTAATCTAATGCATTATTAACATTGCAAATGTTATTGCCAACTTAAATTTCGTCAATAGTTTACTTATCTGGTGCCAAACTGCAATGGTTATTAGGCTACACCATTTCTAGCTGGCCTTGCTGTAGCTGCTGCAGCTCTTGCTGGTAGGTATGGCATTCAAGCTTGGCAAGCTTTCAAGGCACGCCCCCCAAAACCCAGAGTACGTAAGTTCTATGAAGGTGGTTTCCAGCCAACTATGACAAGAAGAGAAGCAGCTCTAATTTTGGGTATCAGGTGAGCACGATATATTGCTAATTTCTTTTTTATCCATTGATTGCATATGTCTGTCTTAGTTAAAAGCCATAGCCGTCCCAACTTGATTCCTTCTATTCAATTGGAAGAACAAATTCAATGATCAAGTTCATTGATAAGGGGTGAAAGATGATGAATATTGAAGTGAAAGATGAATAATGATCTACTTGAAGGCGAGTTATTTGTAACCATGACCGTTCAAGGCTATTATCGTGTAACATCTTTTTTGGGACAAACACTTGTGTTATCTAGTGATACAACGGACTGATATTTATTGGTTAAAGCCCATAAGAGACTGCTTTCAAATTATGAGCATTGCTTTGATCTTTAAGCGCCCATCTATTACTGTAATATGGACCTTTTAGTCATTGCCTTTAACTCTCTGATGGGCTTCTTTTAAAAGAGGACCCCCATGAGATGAATCCGCTGTGCATCTACTGTGAAATAATCAAGGAATTATGGGGATTGCTTGAAGCAGATAAGCGAAAGTTCAACCCCTCTACATGAGCATTGGCCAAAACCATATTGTTAATCCCCCCCTACACACAAGCACGCAAGCACAAGCACAGTTTTAATCAAAGCCATATTGGTCTGTTTTTATTATCATGTCTTCTATCTAAAGTTAAGTTGTTTTGTGGATGGATAGGGAAAATGCTCCTCCAGACAAGGTGAAGGAAGCACATAGAAAAGTAATGGTGGCAAACCATCCAGATGCAGGTGGCAGTCATTATCTTGCTTCAAAAATAAACGAGGCGAAGGACGTGATGCTGAGAAAGACAAAGGGCGGGGGATCTGCATTTTAACACTCTTGGAACTGTCTTTTTCTCAGATATGTCACAACTGAGGTACATACTGTACATAATCTTGTAATTTTCAACATTGCACAAAGTAAACTTTCATATGTAGCTTGACGAATTATGCAGAGTAATAGTCGCCAATTTTTCAGGTCACCAGAAGATGTCCAATGTAAGTTAATATGATGAATACATATCCATATTAACCATTATAAAGATGAAATCTTATACAATATACCATTGGTATTGCAATATTCCTCTCACAAGAAATCGCCTGCCTGCAGGCTAGACTAAAAGGATGAATTTGCTATGCCCATCAAGGAGAAGGCTGCGAAGTGTGAATGAACGTGTCAAAAATTCATAGTTTGAGGAAAGAAAAAGGAAAAGAAGAAATAATGCACATCCCTTAACAAATTTGTCTATTAATAACTCTGTAATTCAGAAATTGTTTCTTTAAACTCACACCCTTATTAGTTATCATTTCCAACATTTTACGGAACGGTTTCATGATGACCTAAAGCTCATCAGATCTATTTTTTTTAAAAATATTTTAATAGGTACATAATCTAAACTATAGATAATCATTTAATTATTATTTTTTTCAAAAAATATCAGTTGAAAAAAAAAATCGGACTACCTATATCTTATGAGTTTTAGGTGCCCAAATTAGTTTACATTTTACCTATTTTGCATTAATTGAGATGCTCATAGGGTTTAGGAAGTCTACCTTTTAAAGAGTTAGCGGATGGACCAATATTGTGGGCCCCATTTAAGAATTTCTTATGCTTTGTTTTCATATCTTAACATTATTACGCTTGTGCAAATGAATTGAAGTACGCGACTCCAATATCAAAAGTTGTTATTAATTGTTTTTTTATTCCTTTTGTCCCCTAAAAAAATCAATGATTGGTTCGTTAAATGATAAAAGGAGAAATTCGGTTTATGTTTTTGTTTGGCTAGTAATTTATGTATAAAATATTTAAATATCTATATGTAATACAAAATCTACACAAAATTGTCCTATTTATAACTTTGGTCATACTTACCAATCTCTTTGTATCTATCTATATGCATAGTAAGAATCATTTGAAGCCCCATACGGAAAGCAATGACAACAATTTTGCACCTGTGAAATGTGAATGCATCTGTCTCAACTCTCAAAATAGAAAAAATTAATTGAAAAAGAAAGCAAAAGTATTCTTCTCATAAATAATATAATAGTGATACTAATTTGTCTATGGGTGTCATGTGTCATTGCTTTTTCTCAGAAAGAAAAATTAGGTATCAACTTTAGCTTTAAATTGTTATAATAGATTTAATTAAAAATAAGTCTAAGTCAATTTAATTTAATATTTATAATTGCTTTATATGTGAGCTACAATTAGTAATATTACTTCAACATTTGAAAGATTTTAAGTACTTAATTTTCTCTATAGCTATGTTTCTTTATACTATTTCCTAATACAAGTTATGCTTTTTTATTAAAAACAATTTCATTTACAAAAAAATAATGCCTTACTTAATATCAATTTTTTTATTAAATATATATATCCTTCTATTAAAATTAATTACATTTAATGAACTATTGAGTATTAATATAGACACAGATGTCAATAAAATTTTAAACGTTAATTTATTACGTTGTAAGATCAGTCCCTTTAGTTAAGCCTTCGTTAATTAATTTCAAATTGTTAAAACTATTCAAGGACAAATCGCGTAAATGGGGAAGTATTAGATTTTTCTTTTATTTAATAATAATTTTTTTATTGGTATAAAAATTTTTAAAAAAAAATTAGGTTCACTCACGATTTAATAATAAGATAAAATCTCTCTTTCTCTTAGATGATATTAATATTAGGTAAGGTGACCTGTTTATAACATTCAAGCATAAATTTAGGTATTTAGGAGATAAAATAATAATAAAATAATACTCTATAAAAATTAAATATATTTTAAATAATAATTTTTTTCTTTTTTGTGAGAGGGAATTTAATAACGAGTTGATTATTAATAATTGCATCGACAATTACAGTAAGGTCAGTGGCCCAAAAACATGTCCCTGCACAAATGACTCTTACGTCGACTATTATTTATCCATTCAGCAACCGTAGCTTTATCCAAATAAATAATCATTTTTTATTTTTTATTAGCCGGAGAGATAACCACTGTTTATTCTTTTTGTTTGGGAATAGCATTTTTTCTGTTTTAATTATTGTTTTTTGGAGAAAAATAAATGACAGGCTTCACTTCTCTGGTTTCTCGTATTCTTCTTCGTGTTCCGCTGCCACCCATATCGGGCTCAACACAAGTTCTGTCCGAATTCACCGCTTAACACACCTTATCGAAGCCGAATCTTATCCGTATACTTTCCTTTGTATTTGTTTCACTCTCTTTATCTATCTCTCTCATTCAACTTTGTATCGTTCACTTCATCGTAGATAGATAACCATCATTTCTGAACCGAAATGGGGTTAATGATGAGCACTTCAATTCTGCAATTTTCATCGGTTACCTGTTCTGATGACTAGAATATTTCCTGTTCTGTGATTGATAGGTTTCTCTGTTTTTTTCTTGACCGGATCCTTTTTTGGCAATCCCTCCATCGATTTGAAATTTGTTCTTTTTCTAGAACACAGTGGAAATAGAATTGCATTGAACGCTTTGCATATCGAAGTTTTAGTTAGTAATGGTGTCCGCGAACGATCCAGTTGAGTCTTTCTTCAATTCGATTCAAGTTGTTAAGGAAGCGCTGTCACCGCTCGAAATAGGTATTCGGAAGGCGGCGAAAGATCTTGAGCATTGCTGGCCAGCCTGGCCGGGGCTGAAGAATACAGGACATGGTGTTCAGTTGATTTCCGAAGTGAGTGAAGCGGGCATGTTTCAGATCTGTAGTGTGAAGAAGAAGAAGAATGGTCAGTGTTTGGTTATTGATGAGAGAAAGAAAGGGTTATCAATTAAGATTCCTTTGAAGGCTTTCCTGGGAATGTTCTCTAAGAATTCAGGAAGTGGGAATAAAGCTGGGGTATTGGGTAGAGGGTCAAAAGAGGAGGAGTTTGCCAAGGAAGATGGGCCTTGCACAAATTGTTTCCGGTTTGCAGTTACTTGGTCTGTGCTGTTTAATGGGTTTTTGCAGACTTTGACAATTCCTTTTAAATCAAGCAAGAAGCGGATCCAGAAAACGGGTGGTGAAGATAAAGCGTGCTCGTGCATGAAGCCTAGTGTTTCATGTGAATTGAAGCAAACTGAATCTAAGGGCTACTTCGTTAGAAAATTCAGGGAAAAGGGTAGGAGACAGAAGGAGGGAATTCATATTTCACCTGAATGCCTCATAGGTTTTATCTTTGATCAATTAGCTCAGAGTACTCTTCATAACCGTGATGAAGGAGCACTAGAAAATGATCGTGACTGTGATAAAACTTCTCTTCCCCAACCTATTCCATCTTACTCTAATCATTCGAAAGCACTCACTAATATTTTGGAAGGGCAAAAAATAAATGTAAATGATTTCTTGGGAAATTTAAGATTTGCCAAGGTGGGTTTGCCATCCAGTGTTATAGTAAGCCCTTCAGCTAAAGAGGGTGATGGTAGTGCCACTGATGAAAGCAGGGAAGAGACTGGTGGAAGTTCTGCGCAGAAGGTTGCCACGAACTTATTCAGTATTCCTCTATCAAATGTGGAGCGTTTAAAGTCCAGCATTTCCACTATTTCTTTGTCAGAATTGATCGAGCTTCTACCGCAGCTTGGGCGTACATCGAAAGATCATCCAGACAAGAAGAAACTATTCTCCGTCCAGGATTTCTTTAGATACACAGAGGCTGAAGGTACGGTTTTTCAATAGAGTGGAAGATCTTGCATGTTGCATGCATCGCAAATAAACTCTGTTTTACAACTTAAATAGCCGGTATAACAGAATTTAGCATCCATTTGGTTATGTAAATTTTTAATATTCTGAATGCATGCGCGGGCAGTGTATGTTTTGTCCATGGCAGCAATGCAAGGGAACAAAAGTATATAAAAGGTCCGATACTTGAATGTTATTTTCCACTATGGTCAGTATCAGAAATGACGACAGTATGGTTTTCCTACCAAATTTCTGCGTCTCCTAGATTATGCAAACTGCATTTATGAAAGCTATGAACCTGCCAACCGATTTGGATTTAGATTTTAAATTTATTATGTTACTCCTCAAGTCCAGCTTGTGCATATTCATTGTCTGTAACGGGTTGAGTTGTATTTCCAAAAATTAATGTACAGCTTGTGTGTAAAGTGAAAGGAACTTACAAGTTCTGCGATCCATAAGGATCGAGATATGACACCTAGCTTATAATTTATGTTCTGAGTGGTATGGTTGGGCTACACTATAACTGAAGGATGACATAATTGGAAGGAGTGGTAATGTAGGTTAGTTTGGGGAACCTGACTATGTCTATTGCGTGCAGGGCTTGAATTCCTAGAAAACAATATTTGGTCTTTATAGATTTAGGTTTGTTAAGGTTGAGGGAACAACAAAAGGTAATTGGTTTCAATAAACTGGTTGTTGGAACTTTCTGGCAGATTGAAAGATCTAATCCTGCTTCTAGAGATTCAAGCCCTCTAACTTCTCCCTCCTTGAATGGCCTAGTAATGTACTATTATTACTGTAATGTACAATTGTTCTAGAATTTCAAGTATAGTTATAATTATCTGCATCTCTATTATTGGGTCCTTTGGGGATTTCCCGTGTTTGTTTCTGTTGCATCATTTTACATGCTATGTCTTTTTGTCCATGCTTCAAACATTAAATAATGATATTGCAGTGCATAAACAGATAACTTATATACAGTGGTCATATTTCAATGTTAATTTTCTCCAGCATAGGTAGATTGGTTGCCTAGAACTGATTTTGCTAATGAAGGTTACTTTATATTCAGTTGCAATGTGGGATTCAACTTCTGAAACATATGCTGATTTCATATCTTTGGCGGAAAATTTATTTCGTACAGGGAGAAGGTTCTTTGAGGAGCTGGATACAGATGGCGATGGCCAAGTGACTTCGGAAGATCTAGAAATTGCAATGAGAAAGAGGAAATTACCACGGAGATATGCTCATGAATTTATGCGCCGTACCAGAAGTCACATATTTTCTAAGTCTCTTGGGTGGAAACAGTTTTTATCTTTGATGGAACAGAAAGAGCCAACAATTCTTCGTGCATATACTTCTTTGTGTCTAAGCAAGTCTGGGACACTGAAGAAGAGTGAGATATTGGAGTCATTAAAGAGCGCAGGGCTTCCTGCTAATGAAGACAATGCAGTTGCTATGATGCGATTTCTTAATGCTGACACTGAAGGATCTATTTCTTATGGTCATTTTCGCAATTTTATGCTTTTGCTTCCCTCTGATCGTCTTCAGGAGGATCCTCGGTAAAACAAAATAATCTTTGATAATTTGAAGTACTGTCAATGTTGGATGCATCTTACATTATTATGTATGTATTCATAAACGACTCAAGTATTATGTGCCTGCTGTTGACAGAGCTTTTATTTTTTATGTATTATTTATTTTATTTTATTGGTGGCTGTTGGAATTATTACGTTTAGGGGATTAAAAAGTTGAAAATGTGCTCTGTTCACGTGACAGTGAAATAGTCAAACATGTGATTAGGTCATAATGATAGTAGACAAGGTTCCATTTGGTTTTACCAGTAATTGCCATTTAGTGCGTTGTCAAAGTGTTGTGTCAGAAAGGTGTCTAGTAATAGTTTTATATTTCATATCCTTCTGTGAAGTAGTTATTCTCTGGGTAGTTGGCATATTTTCTCTTGTCTACTGTTGCAGGAGACATTGACCATAAGGATTATGAAGATTTTGATGCCAGAATGTCTTGTTCTTATTCATCTTTGAGGCTGATATATATAGATACAGATTCAGACATAGCATTAATGTAAAATCCCTAAACTTATGGCTAGATGGCTCCTAGAATCTCTATGATTATGGGATACTGATTACATAATAATAATCCCATGATTTTAGGGATATAATCCCATGATTTTAGAGATCATAATCAGAGGAGGGAATCAAGACAGATATTAGAATAAAGACAATAAATGTAAATCTTCTATATCTGGAAATTCCTTATTTTAATGTCAACACTCCCCCTCAAGCTGGCAAATAAATGTCCTTCATTCCCAGCTTGCATCTAAGTTCTTCAAACTGTGGTCTTGCTAGAGCTTTCGTGAAGAGATCCCCTACTTGAAGTCTGGATGGGACATGTATTAATTCAAGAATGCCTTCCTCCTCTTTTTCTTTAATAAAATGTTTGTCTATATCCACATGTTTTGTCCGTTCATGGTGAATAGGATTTCGGACCATAGCTATAGCTGACATGCTATCACTTCTAAGTCGAATAGGAGTCTTCAATGCAAGGCCCAGTTCTTTCAAGATTCTAATAATCCATAATCCTTCACATACACCATGAGCTATGGCTCGTAGTTCAGCTTCTGCACTGCTTCTTGAGACAACAGTTTGCTTCTTACTTCTCCATGTCACTACATTTCCCCACAGCATCGTACAATATCCTGATGTAGATCTTCTGTCTGGTAGAAATCCTGCATGATCCGCATCTGTGTACACAACTAATTCACGTGACTTTCCTTTTTCGAAATATATACCCCTTCCTGGAGTCATTTTGAGATAGTGTAGGATTCTATAGACTGCATCCATGTGTTTTTTCAATGGTTTATTTGTAAACCGACTTACCACACCAACTGCATAGCATATATCAGGGCGAGTATGGGACAAATACAAGAGTTTTCCCACAAGCCTCTTATACCTGTCTGCATCTACAGGCACCGAGTCCTTTTCCTCCTTGTCATTATTCTGCTCATCAAGTTTACAAGCAGGTTCCATTGGTGTTTCTGCTGGCCTAGCCCCTAACATCCCTGTTTCTTTTAGTAGGTCCAGAGTATACTTCCTCTGGGATACAGTGATTCCATTCTTAGACCTTGCAACTTCCATTCCTAAGAAGTATCTGAGACTTCCCAAATTTTTCACTTCAAATTCATTTTCTAGTGACTTCTTAAGTCTCATTAGTCCATCGATGTCATCTCCTGTTAGGATAATATCATCAACATAGACAATAAGGATAGCTATCTTGCCTTTGTTGTGTTTTACAAACAGTGTGTGATCTGCTTGGCACTGAGTGAAACCAACTCCTTTTACAACCTTTGCAAATCTTCCGAACCATGCTCTTGGGGATTGTTTTAGTCCATATAATGACTTGTAGAGTCTACATGCTATCCCCTGAGTATTATATTCAGCAAGTCCTTCTGGAATATCCATATAGACTTCCTCCTCTAGGTCTCCATTGAGGAAGACGTTTTTCACATCTAGTTGATGTAAAGGCCAATCCAAGTTTGCTGCTAGAGACAAAAGTATTCGGATAGTATTTAACTTTGCCACTGGTGCAAAGGTCTCTTGATAGTCGATGCCATAGGTTTGAGAGTATCCCTTTGCTACAAGCCGAGCCTTGTATTTGTTTGTAGAGCCATCAGGGTTATACTTCTTAGTGAAGACCCATTTACACCCCATAGTTTTCTTTCCCGGTGGTAGTTTCATGAGTTTCCATGTCTGGTTTTTAATGAGAGCTTTCAATTCATCTGCTATGGCCCCTCTCCAGTGTGAATCTTTAATGGCTGATCCAAAGGTAGTAGGCAATTGCTCATCTGCTAAGTGGGCAACAAAACTTCGCATAGAGGTTGACAATCTATCATAAGAAACAAAATTGCCAATAGGATGTCGAGTACATGATCTTACCCCTTTTATCAAGGCAATTGGCCACCCAAGATCATTAGAACTAGGAGCCGGGGTTGAGTCCTAGGACGGTTCGATACTAGAGGGCTCTATATGATCTGGATTTTCTTCCTCTGCTGTCTCAGCCTCAGCGTCTGTCTCTAGATCATCACGTGGTGCTGTCTCAGTGAGATTAGGATTAGTGTCAAGGTTAGGTTCAGGTTCAGAAATATCGGCGGTAGTGGTTGGTATAGGTGTAGTTGGTGCTGTTGGTATGGGTATGGGATTAGTTAGAAACTCCCATTCTCTCATGCTCTCTCCCTGAATGGGTGTTTTGGGGTAAAAAGGTAGGTGTTCAGCAAAAGTAACATTCATGGTGGTGTAGAATTTCTTTTGGGTAGGAGAATAGCACCTATATCCCCTTTGCGTAGGTGAGTATTCAACAAAAATACATTTTATAGCACGGGGATCCAGTTTGCCACCATTGTCATTGTGAACATAAGCAGTACACCCGAAGACCTTTTCAGGGAGGTGGTTTAGGAGAGGAGCAGTCGGGTAGGCTTTAGAGAGCAGGTCAAAGGGAGTGGAATAGGTGAGAGTTTTTGATGGTAGGCGATTGATTAAGTAAGTAGCAGTTAGGATGGCTTCCCCCCAATAATACTTTGGAACATTATTTGTCAACATGAGGGCACGAGTAACATCAAGGAGATGGCGATTTTTTCGCTCTGCGGTGCCATTCTGTTGTGGTGTATTAATACAGCTAGTTTGGTGGATAATACCATGCTGTTGAAGGTAGGTTTGAAGCTGCACGTTGGTATATTCCCTCCCATTATCACTTCTAAGAACTTTTATCGAGGTGTTATACTGTGTTTGGATCATTTTGTGAAAATTGATAAAGATTTGTGTGAAGTCAGATTTTTCTTTCATGAGAATAACCCAAGTGAATCTTGTGTGGTCATCAATGATAGTAACAAACCATTTGGCATGGGAGAGAGTTGGTATACGGGTAGGTCCCCAAATATCACTGTGTACAAGAGAGAAAGGGTGAGAGAATTCATGAGAATGGGGTTTGTAGCTATGTTTGGTATGTTTAGATAACTGGCAGACTTCACAAAAGTCAAAAGATGAAGTTTTATTCATAGACTTTGGGAAAATTTTGGACATGTATTGGAAATTTGGGTGGCCTAACCTATAGTGCCAAAGTAAAATTTCTTCATCTGAAAAATGAACTTGGGTATCGGCTGCACAGCTGGTCACTTGTCTTGAGTTCTGTTTTACACAGTAAAGTCCCTCTAGTAGCTTAGCCATTCCAATCGTCTTCCCCGACTCCAAGTCCTGGAATAAACACAGAGTGGCTGAGAAGTCAATATGGCATAGCCCAGATAGTGTAGTTTTACTAACAGAAATAAGGTTGCACTTTAGGTCAGGTGCATATAAGACGTTAGTAAGCATAACAGTACCAAACAAGCAAACTTCTCCTATTCCCTGAACTTTAATATATTTCCCATCTGCTACTTTTATAGACATAAGAGTATCACTAGGTTTAACATTTTGAAGAAGGTTAAGGTTACCAGACATATGATCAGTGGCTCCAGAGTCAACAATCCACATTTGATCATTATGAACATCTGTCCGAAGTGCTAGAATAGCATTACCTGTGTATGCTATATTACCAGCGGCTATAGTCTGATTTCTGGCCTCATGTTGTTGCAGTATTCTCCTGAGAACTCCGAGTTCCTCTCTGCTTAGTTTCTCATCAGGTGCCCCAGTTAGGTCGGAGACAGCAGCATGAGCAGCGTGGGAGTTTGCCTCATTTCGGCCTTTATTCTTCAAATGAGGTGGTTTACCGTGTAACTTCCAGCATTCATCTCTGATATGTCCTGCTTTCTGACAATGATCACACCATTTTCCACTTCTCTTTCCCTTCAAGCTATTACTTTTCGTAGCAAGGGCTTCTGGATTGATCTCATTCTCTAGCTGTGGTTGTGGGGTTGGAAAATGTAGTCTACTTTCTTCCTGCTTAGCCATAAAGAAGACTTCTCTTAGAGAGGGCAAGGTTTCTCGGTTCATAACCATTCTTCTAATCTCATCAAATGATGGTTGTAAACCAAGCAAGAATTTATTAATTCTTCTTTCTTCCTTAAGCTTCTCGTACAGCCGAGCATCAGCAGTGCATGACCACTCAGGAGTGTCATATTCGTCTAGCTGGTGCCACAGAGGAACAAGTTTAGACCAGTATTCAGTGATGGTGGAATTTCCTTGTCGAACTTTCTCCAAGTTGGCTTCAATATCAAGGATTGCAGCACGGTTTTTAAATGCTGCAAACATATCTCGCGCTGCTTCCCAGACTGCTTGGCTGGATTTGTACAGCGTGAAAGTTGCACTGATTTCGGTAGTCATTGAATTCACAAGCCACGACTGAACCATTGAGTCTTCTGCCTGCCACATGCTGTATCTTGGATCTGCTATTGGTGGTTTTGCAGTAGTACCATCCAAATATCCAAGTTTCCCTTTTCCAGCGACAAAGAGGCGGACGCTTGAGGCCCATTGTAGATAATTGTGGCCATTTAAGCGGTGAATAGTTATTTGTGATGAGCCGGCATCGTGTGGCGCTTGGAGGCTTGCATTTGACACCGGCGGCACTATGGTATTGTGTGCCGATGGATGTAAGCCACCCTGGCTGTTGTTGTTTAGCCCAAAGCCGAACTGAATCATTTCTGCTCTGATACCATGAAGATTTTGATGCCAGAATGTCTTGTTCTTATTCATCTTTGAGGCTGATATATATAGATACAGATTCAGACATAGCATTAATGTAAAATCCCTAAACTTATGGCTAGATGGCTCCTAGAATCTCTATGATTATGGGATACTGATTACATAATAATAATCCCATGATTTTAGGGATATAATCCCATGATTTTAGAAATCATAATCAGAGGAGGGAATCAAGACAGATATTAGAATAAAGACAATAAATGTAAATCTTCTATATCTGGAAATTCCTTATTTTAATGTCAACAGATTATATCTACCCGCTCTGATTCATCTAGAATATAATTTTTTCGTTGTTGTCAAATGATGTAGTTAACGTTCTCTATCTGTTGTATATAAACCTAAATTTCTGGACTGATCATCAGTAAGATTAGAGAATATTTGATTATCCATCCCTGTTGTAGCTAGTGCTCTAATGCTTATTGCAACCAACAATAATAACTATTTATCCTCTGTTATCAGGAGTATTTGGTTTGAGGCTGCAACTTTAGTTGCTGTTCCACCACCTGTTGAAATTCCTGCTGGAAGTGTTTTAAGGTCTGCATTGGCCGGGGGCCTTTCATGTGCTCTGTCTTGTGCATTGTTGCATCCAGTTGATTCAATCAAGGTAAATTCTTCTAACTTGATAATTTCTTGTAGTTGCCGCGAGTAATTCCATATTCCTCTTATGATGTCTGATGTTTTTGCCTCCTTCCTGTAACTAAGGCCTATCATTATCTTGTTTAATATGATAGACCCGAGTACAAGCATCGACCTTGTCCTTCCCTGAAATCATTTCCAAGCTTCCGCAGATTGGAACACGTGGTTTATACAGAGGATCAATCCCTGCAATTCTTGGACAGTTTTCAAGGTTATGATTGTTTCATCTCCCTCCTTTCATAAGAAAAAATTAGGAAAACGATTAGGAAATTGCTTGTGCTTTCACTAAACGATGTCACTAATTATCTTCCAATTAAGCTCATGCTAACTTTTAGTCATGCAGCCATGGCTTGCGAACTGGGATATTTGAAGCAAGCAAACTAGTATTGATAAATGTTGCCCCAACACTGCCAGACATCCAGGTTAATAATTAACTTTGCTGTGACTTATGATCTGATTGTGTTTTTCTTTATTTTATCTTCCTTGCATTTTGTTGGGGATTCAAGAGAGCTTCCAGGTGAATTGCTTGGTGCTTAAGCTTTTAGATTATTATCATGGCCTTGTTCCATAAATCTGTCTTTTATGGATTGGAATTCACTTGTTGCCGAAGGATAGGTTGAGGCTATTGATTAGACTTAATGTTGAGAATGTAGCAAAATACTGCTATTAACTTCTATGCATAAGTGAAAGCTCTGTGCACTCTATTGACCTTTGGAAGAGCAATTTTTTTCCTTTATATGTTCAACAATAGAGGGTGGATGCGCCAGTAAAGAGGGTGAATCAAACAGTATAGACACCGGTTAAAAAGATTAGAGGAAGGCCAAAGAGAACGCTCAAAGAGGTCATTGAGCGGGATCTCCTAGTTAATAACCTATTCAAGGATTTAGTTTTTGATAGAGTACAATGGCTTCGTATGATCCATGTAGCCGACCCCATTTAATAGGATAAGGCTTGTTGTTGTTGTTGTTGTATATGTTCAACAATAGGTCGTCTATGTTAATTGGATCTATGTGCTAGTACAATTTTCAAAATCCATGTAGTTAACTGTGTTAGCATATATTGTGTAGGTACAATCTATATCATCATTTTGTAGCACATTTTTGGGAACAGCAGTGCGCATCCCTTGTGAGGTGTTGAAGCAGCGGCTGCAGGCGGGGCTTTTTGACAATGTTGGGGAGGCTATAGTTGGGACTTGGCACCAGGATGGTCTTAAGGGTTTCTTTCGTGGGACTGGAGCGACCCTTTGTCGTGAGGTTCCTTTTTATGTGGCTGGCATGGCTCTTTATGCTGAGTCTAAGAAGGTATGATTTTCACGGGTTATGACAAGTTAACTGTTATAATATCTTGACAAATGCATTCTGCATTGCAACATGCATTCACATTCATAAACGTAGTAACTATAATAGTGACTATCAAATGGTAATTGTCCCTTTGGGGTTGGTCGGCAGTAAAAAATTTTCTTGTAGTCTTTGCACTGTGATGTGCTTGTTTGTGAGTGTGCCCCTCCTTTATGCCCATGGGTATATTCGCCTATGCTTCTTCATGTTTGGTTTCTGATTGGAATGCTCGTACTAAGATATACTAAACAACACATCAGTACACAATAATGCTGGTCTTGATGCTTAAGATGCTACAGACAAAAGGGTACAACAATCCAAAATCAATATTCTTCTAGAGGCAACAGGGAACTCAAAATACTTCTGATAAGGATCATGGACACAAATACTTCACAAGACACAAACACAAGAAAGAGAACTCAACAACACACCCACTCCTCCAACCCCCCCCCCCCCCCCCAAAAAAAAAAAAAAAACTCACCCACACAAGACGCACAAAACACTGGTTAACACGCACAATGACACTAACAATCCCCAAAATAGATACGCAGAAGCAGAAACAAGTACATCAAGATGCACAAGACAAAATCTAGTATTCTAGAGGCTAGCCTTCTCCCAAGTTCCTTTCCTTTCCAGAAATTCCGCTCCTCCTTCACTTAACCTTCATACTTTCTACTGGACAATCAGTCTTTCTTCCACTCCTTTTTGTCTCCTACTATGTGTTGGAGCTACTTAGGTTGAGTCCCATCATCAATGATAGGACCCAAGGAGGTGTGACGTGTGAGGATCCCATCTTGAAAAGCACATTGCCAAATGTAAAGAACCACTCTTATCACACCCAGCAGTTCATTCAGTTTGCCCCGAGGTTTAAGCATCTCATACTTCTCAGATTCCTACCGTAGCATCAAACTTGACAAGCTGACCCCTCAAAGGGTTGCACTCTGACATTTCTTTTGTCTTTCTCAGTGGTTAGAACCTTATGTAGGTAGCTCTTTGTGTGACTTTTGCCAATTAGCTTTACCTTTGATGCTAAACAATAGGACCAATGAGGTTTGCGGAATCTATGCTCAAAAGTTTGCTATCAAGGGGGAAGAACCATTCCCACTAAACGATACCAAACATCTCAATTACTTGATGTGAGACTTAGACATCCTATAATACCCAATACCTGTCAATTTGACTTCTGAGTTTTATGAAATACATTTGCTCAGTGTTCTGAATGGCTAGGTGCATGCTATATCTATTAAAAAGGGTTCGCTTATTTGTTAGAATTAATCTGTGTCAACTAAAGGGTCTTTGGCTCGATCCCTAACAGTAATCTTGTGGTAACCATTCACCAATTGCTACATCTCTGCTTGTGAGCTGGAATAACTCATCTGTCTACAATTTTTTAATCCAAAAGGAAATGTGTTGGATAATAAGGGCCGTTGTGTTGGAATTTTGATCTCAGGCTGTCCAGCAAGTTCTAAGACGGGAACTGGAGCCCTGGGAGACAATTGCCGTGGGGGCTTTATCTGGGGGCTTGGCTGCAGTTGTCACAACTCCCTTTGATGTTATGAAAACTAGAATGATGACAGCGCAGGGTCGGTCCGTGTCAATGACCTTAGTAGCATTTTCGATCCTACGCCATGAGGGTCCCCTAGGCTTATTTAAAGGAGCAGTGCCCAGGTTCTTTTGGATTGCTCCTTTAGGTGCCATGAACTTTGCAGGGTATGAACTAGCAAGGAAGGCCATGAATAAAAATGAGGAGCTAACCGGCGATGTGCTGTCTCAGAAGAAGGTGGACAGTTCTGATTAATGCGTAATCTACAGCAAACCCAATACCGGAAAAAGAAAATCAGTGTTTTTGAGTCCGTAACAGCATTTTCATTTTCAATCTGCGGACATCTCTTCTTAAATACCATTCTGTTTCCTTTGGTCATTCTATACTTTTTTGGTTCTGGCAACAATAGCAGTATACTTGTAATCCAATTTGTATTGCACTTGTAAATTGCCTCAAGGGAAAGATGCTCAGTTAATTTCCCCCCCTAGTGTACAGATTTTAGTCATTTCTTTCACCTTTCATCTTTTGAATTCTGTTTTGAGTTATTAACGCATTCAATTGGTTTGAATCTGCATTCTATCTTTTACCCTCGTGCATTGTAAGAATGAATTAAACGATTTGTGGAACTTTTTTTTTGTTTTGAATTTTTTATGTTCGGTACATATTTACTGAAATCAGATGTGAAACAAATGCTTTTGAAGATGTTTTGTATGAACTAGTGTACTTTGTTGTTCATAGACGAAAACATCACTTCTTGATGTATTAGGAAAGTGGGAACTACCCCTCATCCCATTTATTGGAGCAATGTTACCCCTCAGGTGAACAGCCATGTAGAGCTTATTTGGAAGCCGTGGCAGCATTTTTTTCAAAGTATCAACAACCTCTGGGATTAATAGGTGATGACACAAGGTAAGTTATATATGACAAAAGAAAAGATTAGAAACCAAGTTATATTTGAGTTAAAAGTTGAAAGACTCGGAAAAAAAATAATTTTTTTTCTCAAAATAAATTAACATTAAAGCCTCGCAAACCCGTTTCCGTCCAAATGAGAATTTATTTTTTTTTTCAAAGAAATTTCAATTTTAAACAATAAACTCTCTTATTTCCCGAGACAATATGATAATTCAAACCAGGTTTCGTACCCAAATATGGCCATGAATTCATATCTTGCTGTGTCCTGTGTAAAACGAGTATCATTGCTTCTCCGCAGTTGAGAAAAATGCGAGTGCGTACACACGTTTCGCAGAAGCAAGACAGATTCATCATACAGGTAACAAATTTTATTAACGAATCGACAACACAACATTTTCCTTGAAATGGTGCATGTGAAAAACCATAATACACATCACTTCTCTTAAGTACAGCTCCACAAAAATTCCAACTGAGAAATATGTTATTTGAAGACGCCTTAAGATTGAATGAGCACTGCATTACAAAGAAATTCAGAGTCACTAGAATTATTAGTGAACCAGCATGGAAAACAGCAGTTTCTCATGTTTTGCTGCTTCCTTAACATTTACCGAAATTAATAGCCCCAGTAATCATTCCTGATCTCATCATCAAACTTCTTCTTCAGCTCAGGATGCTTTGCAAAGTACTCATCTGCTGTCATAGTACTGATCTGTTTCTGTAAAAAATATAGATCGTTGTATTAGAGACATCATTTCATCGTTGGAAAGGGGATAAAACTCGGCAGTGATTTCAATTTACCTTCAATTCCTGTACTTCAGCAATCTCCTTCTCGAGTCGCTCTGACTCCTTTAGAGATTTCTCCTCTGCTTCTTTAAGTTCCACTAACTACATCCGGAAAGCATGAGTATGTTACTAAGATGTCATGTATTTGAATGAGTACTTAACCAGGAAATTAACTTAGGATATGGCGATGGTTCTCACTAGCGCATCGAATTTGGGCTTATATTGAGGAGTTACATTGTCAACATACTTGGGGATCTCGATGCCTGCAAAGAGACCGACACGGAAAAAATTAACCATATATGAAGACAATAGTTGATTATGGTTGGGGAGATCCAAAAGAACACTGCAGAATTTGAATTCTCGAGACTACTCAGCCAATTGATCATAGAGTTTAGGGTTTATAACTTTATATCAGCATTCTTCCACATATTTTAAAAATTTCAAAAGAATATAACACCAGGGGGATAAAAAAGCTCTGGAGTTAACTTCCTATTCTGGCACCATAAAAGAAATATTATATCAAGGGAATATTTCTATATCAGCAATATTCCACATATTATAAAAATTTCCCCAATAACAATATAGCATAAAAAATGCCCTGTAGTTAGGTCAGCTACCTATTATGACACCACAGGAAAAAAATGAAGGGATCGAGGTTCAATAAAGACATAACACTAAACTTACTTTCGTAATGCTCCTTATACATATCCACCAAGCGAGAGCCAATATTTTTTCTGTAGTGATCCCAGTTTATGGGTTCAGGCTCCTGCATGATGGGAAAATGAAGAAGCAACAATGAGGATGCGAGGAATCAGTTGTAAAGTATATGCGAATGCCTCTGACTAATTTGCATGCATGATCACTTTCAGTGGCAAGCTGATGGAAAATGGGAAGAGAATATAAGATAAATATAAGAAATTACATTTTAATTAGGATTAGGATCAAGAACTAATATTTCAATTGCTTCAATTTTATTTTGAACATTAATAGACGTTATCCTATGGTCTCTATAGTTGTACTAGGGTTTACCTAGCATTTGATTTGATAAAATTCTCTAGAAGTTTCCTCAATTCCTTCTCCCCTACATTTCTTCTGCATCTCCCAATTTCTTCTTCTCTTTCCCTCTTTCTATATTCTCTTGTACCATGAAATGTTCTTAGATTAGCACTATCCTAGGAAAGACTATGCAGAGGAAACTTTATGGAAAAAGTTTCATTCATTTTTAGACAGGAAGTAAAATTTTAAGGATTGTAACAAAAACAATATAAAACTTTTATGGGATCTTTATGAAATCAATAAGATCTAGATTGTATTTGTCGGATCATGTGATCTACTCAATCAGGACTGATGATCTAGCCTCCAGAACAGAGCATTCGAGTTGAGGGATTTTGAAATCCCCAAACTGGGACCTACAGCCAGGTCATCTGCCCCATCTGCCTCCTTCAGCGTTCCCTCTTTCAGCACCCATCTTCCGAGCCTTCACCATCTTGTTCTCAAATTTTTATCTTCCTTCATTCAAAATTTCCAACTCCAATATTTCTTACTTTGAACTTTGTCCCTATCTTACAATTGCTATTTTGCAATTGCTATTGTGTTTGACAGTGAAAGTAGTGATTTTAATGACAATTAGATCGTGGAAGATGGGTATGATTCAGAGGGACTTAATTATTGACGGATTATGGGTATGTGTCTAAATTAAATGATTTGTTGTCATCTTGTGAAATGTCACTCCAGTGATGAGCTGCTTTTGTGATTAAGACCGTGGCATCAGCAACTTATGACCTGTTTAGCTGAAGTATAATGAGATTTAGTATACGTTATGCTTATGCAAGAAGTTGTCACCCCGTATAATATATTTCTTTCATAAGAATGATTTGATAATCCCTAATTTGATCTCATTAGCCCCCTCTTGACCAAACCTATATAAGATCTTGATATTAATAACCTTGCTGACAATTACGTCTGATGTATTTGATTTCATGATCTTTCACCCCAATCTTGCTGGTACTACCATACTAACATTTGACCCAATGGACATTCGTTAGTCACAGGTCTTGACATGGAAATTAAGAAACCATATATTCTCTAACTATAAATATAAATTGAATCCTCTTTCGGCAACGAAGTGGATTAAATTAACAGAATGAGTCAAATATCACGAAGTCTGGGCAAAACCGCCCCATTTTGATCAGCTAGACTGAATACTTAACGTGACTTGCAAAATTAAAGGGCTCTCCTATTCTTGTATAATCAATTCAATCAAAAACATGTGAAGAACAGAAATTATCTCTTGAAAGGAGCGTAGGACAGTCAAACTTTCAAATAACAGTCTTTTGAAGATTCTGCTAAACCAAACTGTAAAATGAACTTAACGCCAATAAGTTCTCCCTAACCACTAGATCGAACATTTCATTAATAGAGAAGAAATAAGTATTGAAGCTCTATCTAGATCCCTGTGACAAACACCCAAACCACATGGCTAACACTGAAGAAACCTTGCCTAAACAAGTACAGTAAAACAAAGTTTCAAAACTCCATATTCTGTTTACTAAAAGCCGCAGCACAGACTGAGAAGAACTATCGAGTGTGTCCGCTGCCCAGTAATGCCAACTTTTCAAGCTTATAGGTATCTAAGTTAAATTTGAAGCTTCAATTTTTCTTCCAAACTTAAATTACGCACAAATCAGACATGAAAAAAATGGTATATTCACTAAATAAAAGTAACCAAAGCTTGTTCATTTTCACGGCATTTTTTCCCGTACACACACATTGTGGGAGGATGTAATACAATAGATCGCAAGCCATTCTGGGAACTAATCAGCACCGCTCAATCGGGGAATTTTCCGAAATGAATACGCTCACTTAACAAATCGTAAACTTAATAATACCAGTATTACAGGTACATAAGCATATACAATAGGAGAGATAAGAGAGATCTAGCGAAAAAAGAACCAATAAGGATAAATAACATTTAAAAGAAGAAGAAGAAGAAGAAAAGATCGAACCTGGCTGAATTTGGTTTGAAGAGCGTGGTTAACCTCGTCGAAAGCGCGACGAAGTGTGGCAAACTCTTTGCGAGCCTCATCGGAGACGATGAGTGCGGCCATTCCATCCCAATCAATGGTCCTCCCTGCCTTGAACGCTACATCGGCGACTTTCTTCACTGTACCGCTCATGTTTTCCGATTTTCTCTTCTCTCCCAAACACAAATTCCTCTACGCCACCAACAAGAAGCACCAGCATCGGACTGGTAAAGCCTATGCCCTTGAAGCCGAAGTGTGACAGGCCGGGCTTGATAGAAGTTCGCTTTAGTCTAGTTAGGCCGGCCCATTTAAGAATTTCTCTCATACTAGCCCAATCTCAGGTTTTGGGCCTAACCCCATTGTTTTGGTACATATTAATACCATTGTTTATGGGAAGTAAACGGACCATGTTTATTGGGCTGAAAAGATCCAAAACAACGATAGATGTTCGCTTTCGTAGAGTTGAGTCAGCCCATTTAAAATATTCCCTAATAACAGCCCAATCTGATGTTTTGGGCCTAAGCCCATTGTTTATGGGAAGAAAATAGTGACTATGATTATGCAGCAGAAAATGTTACTACAGATCCAAAAGAAATACAATTGGAACAAGGAAAAAGGTAGCGCCGAAAGAGAGTTACCGTTTGTACCAAAAGAGAGTTATTGAGTGAGTAAACAAAAGAGCTACAAAAAAGGTTTAAAAATTATAAATATTGATTTAATTATAAATTTATATGTCAATAAAAGTTAGCACATATGATAAAGAACGAGTTTATATTTTATAAAGATACGAGTTCGATTTTCTCTACCATTATGATGGCTCCTTTGGAAACGATCTCATAAATATATTTTAAACGTTCTCTCAGTCTAAAGTTGTGTTTTAATTTTAGTAGGAAACTGATATTAAATTTATCTAAATTTTTATATAAAAATTTATATGTAAAGATTAAAGTGAATCTTACAAATTTGTATAGAGCCTTGTAAATACCTTGTTAGTTTCAAGCTATCCACAATCTAATTCTCTTAAATTTATGTAAGGGTTAATATTATTGTTAGTCTTTATATTTTAATTAAATTTTAATTTTAATCTTTATAATTTTAAATTATAGTTTTTAATTATTATAATTTTATAAAAATTTAGTCCTAGTTTAACTGTGTTGGCCCAAACTAAAACTTGTTTAAGGTATAGGGATTAAAAATAAAACTTATTAAGAATATAAGGACTAAATAAGTTTTAATTTTAATCTCTATACTTAACCACATTAATTCACACCAAATTCTTATAAAATTATATTATCAAAATCCATGATTTAAAACTCTGAACTAAAGCTATAATTTGATTGAACTTGAAGGGCCAATAATAGAATTAATCTTTTTATAATATGAACCTTCCTCGTATGATTACTTACCAAAAAAAAAACAAGAAACTAAATTTATACACGCGAGATTATATTATATCACACGATTCATATTTTGATCATTTAGCGATTGGCATTTGGTAAAAAATGGCAAAAAGCCTCCCTCAAATGTCTTGTTTTCTTGAAAGAGATTGGCAAATAAAAGACATGTATATTATTCCAGGAATTAGAGTATGAGACGTAAGTTCTTGTATAGATCCCAGACGACAAGTTTCAGTATAGTGCTGCTGAGGTAAAGTTTGGAAAGTATTATTGGAGAATATAAGCCTGACGGGTCCTGAATAGCTGCTCAGTTGATTGAAAGGAATAACAATTCTTATAAGATAAGTAGATATGTTTATATAAATTATGTGACATTATTAATCTGATAAAATATACTATTATTTAGAGTATATTTGATTTTTAAAAAATATTATTTTATTATAATTCCAATCACGATATTTGAAAAGATATATTAACTCATAAATATCTAGATTTATATTTAAGTGTAATAGACTATTCGTTTTATCCAATATTTATATCGCCTAAGAGAAAATGAGATTTCACCATACCCTTAGATTGTGGGCAAACTTAATCCTTTTTCAAAAATTTATTTATATAAAAAAATTATATGGCATTATTGTGTTCCAAATATGATAACAATCAAATTTCTAGATATATTATTAATTAGAAATATGATTCAATAATTTTATTAAGTATGTATTTGGGGGCATGGTTTGAAAAGTCTTTTGGGCAAAACCTTAATTTGGAGAAATTTTAAACAAATAATTATATTTGTCTAGAAGTGATTTTAGTTAAAACCATTATTTTGAATAAGCTACTGAAACTAACTTTTGGAACAGTAAAATAGTTTATGGACTATCCAATTACTATCTTATCCCTACTTTTTCTTACAGTCTCTTTCATCTCCCATCTCTTTTCTTTACCATCTCTCCTCTCCTCTCTCCTCTCTCTTCTCCACTCTATCTCCTATCCCTTCTTTATACTCTCTCATCTCTTATCTTTTTTCTATACCCTCTCTCTTCTCTCCTACTTTTAATCAAATCATATATTTTTTTAGTAATTTATCAATATGAAAAATGATTTTACTACTAATCATCTAAATATCTCTATTTTTAAAATATATTCTTTTTAAAATCTATTTTTTTCAAAATACATTCTTTAAAAACTAATCCAAACATGCCATAAATATTATATGTCATTTTTTATCTTTTTTTTCAAAATATTCAATACTATTTGAATTCTCTTAACGATAACATGAACCTTTTTTTTTCTTTTAACCAAGAGATGAGCCAAATTTGTTTGCGTATTCCAAAGGGGAAAAGACGTATGAGATCATTCGTTTTGAAGGTTGGATATTAATTAATTAATTAAAAAAAGGTAAAGAGATTTAATTTTGTAGTTTCTAGGGAGAAAGAGAAGGGAAAATAGAAGGAAGTCATTTTCCAAATACAAAGCATATGTTTGTGGGAAACGCCTTAGAATTAAGCCAATCTTGACATTCGACAGCCAGCAAAGAGGCGACTGAGTTAGTCCCTCTTTTATTTTGTCTCTTTCCATATATTCTTCTTACTTATTCCCCAATTTTCCATCTTCTTTCTTTAGGAAATAATTAATAATATTTAATACAGGATATATTTAACTAATTTAATTAGATTAAATAAATTGATTAATATGATATATTTTTTTAAAATACTCTAATTATTTTTCTTAACTCTTTCATCTCTCTCTTATTTAATTGTCATTGAGAGTTACCAATAGAGGTTATTGAAAAAAATTAATAAATATAAAAAATATATTTTATATTATTTAAAATTAAGATCGACTCAGCAATTAGATTATGTATTAAGGACTAAAAGAGTATTATTGAATAATTTTAAGGGTTAAGTGCATTTAATACCTTGATATATTTTCTCATATGCCTTTAATACCCTAAAATTTTTATAGTATATCTAGCATTTTAAAATATTTTTTTTAGATGTGTTCAATGAATTAAAGTATTTTGTGATTCATGAAACACTTTAAAATTGCTATTTGAGAAAAAAATACTTTTAGGTGTTTAATGCTCCTTCCTTAAAAGACTTTTTTGAAGTTAATATCAAAGTTAAAATTCCTCATAAAAAAATACTTTAAGAATAATATTTTAAAGACAAAATTTCTCTTAAAAAAAAATATTCTTAGAACAAAATTGCGATAATTATGAGAAAAAAATTTAGATTTCAGAGTACATTTACCTTGACCCTAATTTTAATTTAATTATCTTAGATTCAATAGTTATGAGTCCGAAGGAAAAAAAAAAGAGTCCAATTCAAGAATCGACATGTTTAATTAATTAAAACTAGCTTTTTCAAAGTGATTTTTCTATATCCACATTAATGCTGAAACTGTCAACTTTGCCCAAAGAAAATCAAATTAATACAATTCTGGACATTCTATTATATCAAATTTTAAAAGTTTAAGAATAATTTACTTTTTTTGTATTTTAAGGTTATCATGTTTTCATTTTAATATCACATTCCTCTAAAAAATAATATTTATGTTCTATATGATCTCACAAGACTAGGAGGCAGAAATCAAATTAAACAACATTATCAGATATTAGATTTAATTAAGAATCCTGCCCTACTAGAGATATATTTATATTTTAGATTGATTTGACTTGGTCAATTATTATTTTTTTAAGTTTAATCTTAATTTTTCAGGCTTGAAAAAATGGATACCTTTAATTATCTGTCTTCAAGGTCAACACATTCATTCATATGTAGTAGCTAATAAGTACTTCAAATGACCTAACATTGAGCTAATACAAACCACAAAGTACAAGTACATGTAATTATTATTTAGAAAAATTATCCATAAATTCCAGGTAAGAAAATTAAATGAAAAGATATCCAAAAAAAAATTCACATTTATATACATATTTACAAGTTAAAAAAAAATCAGTCTTTAGATTAAAAAAATTGTTGGAATAAACTCCTAGTACTAGTTCCACAACCTTGGAGCTATTAATTTTTTTAGAAAAAAATAAATTTTATTTAATGTATGAGAACCGACTTAGTTATATGAAAGAAAATAATAGTTATAAGGTGTGTTTGGGAACCTCAAAATATATAATTACTTTTACTTTTTATAAAATTAAACTCTTTTCATATATTTACATCATATAATACAAAATTGAATAAAATAAAATAATTATGATACACAGTATTAGAATCGTCATCAACGTACGTTTTGAGTTTAAACAGCTGAAAAAACTAGAAGCACTACTTATTTGACGGGGAAGATAGTGACAAAATGTGGAGATGTAATTAACAATATATATATATATATATTTATTTATTTATTTAAAATCTATATTTCCTTAAAATCTGGGGATATTTCAAGGGTTTCACACAAAGAACTGGTTTTAACATGGGAATAATCTAAAAGAAAGAGACTAACAAGGTTGAGTGTGGAGGCTGCTTTATAATAAGGTCAAGTCCAAGGATTGTTAAAGCATACGGAAAAATAAAAAACAGTTAATTAAAAAAAAAGAATATAATACCAATAGGTATTAGTTTAATTAAAAAGAATTTTAACCATTTAAATACAAAATATTAAATTCGAATTTGTATAAATATAAAAAATATTTTCCAAAAAATTATCCCCGTTAAAGATAAAAAAAATAAAAAATATGATAATTAGGGCAGGCTTTAATAATAGTAGTAACAGCTAGCAATAAACATGTGTAGAGAATAATTCGTCTCCACTCAGTGTTTGACGTTGGGGTGGCTAATGGGCATGTTAGTTGTCATAAGTCGACGTCGTTTTCAAACTCATAACTTCCTCATGGGGGGATGTTATGACTTACGACGCCGTACTAATGGGGACGCTGACGCACGTGCATGCATGTTCAAACACACTCACAATGTCTCCAGTGGGTTCTAGATAAATCCTCATGAAACACCACTCCTTGTTCACATATGCTATCGCTAGTTAATTACCGAGACATCAATTAAACAACATAAACATTAATTCAACTAGTGAATTAAGTCAAATTTTGTATTGTTTTTTTTTTCTTATTTTGTTAAGTTTAAAATGCTATTTTGAGTTTTTTTTTTCAAAAGAAAAGGTAAATTGGTGGGATTTTTGCTTTATTAATAATTAATCTAACTTGATTTATACATACATATTGTATTAAATTAAAAATTAATGTCTTGTTTATTGAAATATTACTCTTTGTAAGATTATATATAAATATCTTTATATATTTTAATTAAATTAAATTATTTTAATTTTAATTAAATTAATGTGGGTTTAACATTTAATTATGATTATTGATGGCGGCCTAATTAAAATAGTTGAACCATTCCTCCCTTGGAACGCTTTGTTGTCCCAATCTAACATGATAACGTAGGAGTTTTTTTTTTTGTTTTCAAACTTCTAATTATGGATATTAAACGAACAACCGTATTCAACAAGGGATAATTAATGGACTAATACTTTATAGAAGGCTTCAGTTCGAATCTTTATATATACAATTTTCAAAATCCAAATCATCTAATTTTTTTTTCGCAAATAAAAAATGAAATATTTTTACCAATTCGATGACGGGTCTCATTCTAAACATTAATCGTAAGTTTAAACGCTGTAACAATCGCCAATTGACTGTTGATATAATAGCAGTCAAAATTAGTACATTTGGTAAAAGAGTGATTTATTTCATTATTATTCTAATGTAAGTGGTATTCATATAAATAGTCGGCATGTGACTAAAATATTATATTCAATTTTTATTATAAGATATTTTTAATCACCTCATCAAAACTAAAGAGAGGTTAACTTGATGTTAAAATAAAATAAAATTTTAATTCTTTACACATTTAATATCATGAATTGCATCCAAAAAGCTATATAATGGGTAATTAATAACATTTTAAATAGGAATTTTTTTTGAAAAAATTTAAAAAATATATATATAATTAATATTTCACTAGCTAGTTGACTTACCATAAGGACTATATATTTCTTGGAGAAAGTGTCCTATAATAAGGATGAGTATATTGGTCACAACTATACCGTAACTAAATAAATAAATATCTATTATAGAAAAATCTAAACTTCAAGAGTTATATATTAAGAAGCCAAAGAATTAATTATTCATTCTAAATTCTAAATATTATCCATTAAGGATGTTCATACTGTGGCAAACAAGCTCAGGGCGTGGGACGACCTAGTTAAAGATTATTTACATAAATCGAAGATATGGTAACGTTAGGTATATGTTCAACTTGAAGATAGGATCATTTGTCATCTGAATTCAGTGATTCTGCCTCTTTTTAAATAATTTATTATTATTATTATAGCAGTAAGTAAAAGCCATATATATAAAAAGGATTTTCCCAGTTTAGGGTTCCATGCATGCCTACTCATAATAATATTCAAGTCATAGTTTGAAGTGTATTGAATGAAATGAGTGCATTGTACAAATTCATGTCTATTTCTTGACTATGAATTCAAGCAGTCGCACCACTTTTGGGTTGCTCCTGCTTTGAAACGTAGTCCTCCGTACTTTAAGGCACTATAGGATTCTAGAAATATCTTTCAGAATGAATGCCACTATTTTCCCTCCAAACCCAAGACCTGAAGATCCTATTGACCACACCAACTTAGCCAAATAAACTCTCTGAACATCTAAAGAATTTTTACCTGTGTTAGTCCTAGTAGTGGAATCAATTTTAATCGCTTAAGTAAAAAATTTCGAGTTTATATGAATATAAAAAATATCTTTTAAATAATTATCTTTAATTAAATATAATAATTCTTGAATATAACTTAATCAAATAGCTATATAAAAAATTAAAAAAAATTACCATTTTGGCTCAAATATGTTTTATCCTTCATTTTACTCTCGTAAGTTTAACAAATATATTTTTAATTATTTAAATTTAATTAACACCGTTAACCTAATTTAATGGGATATGCTTACTCATCGTATTGAAGTGATAAGTCATCATTTCAAATATGTCATATTAGTATTTTTTTTTTGTTAGTAAAATGTTAAATTTAAAAGGCTAAAAATAGTCTTTTAAAACTTCAAAAATTAAAATAAAATTTGAAGTAAACAGAAAGTATGCTTTAATTAATCATTTCTATTTAAATTAGTATGCAGTGGGAGTGTGTGGTTCCCAGGGAGTCAGAGTATTATAACAGTTAAGTTAGTTATAAGTAGACTTGGCTTAATGTGACGGGACTTATAAACTCGAGCCTGAAGATTTTGAGTTAAAGATGTGGTGTCATTCACTCCTCCTATTAGTTATTTGTATTCATTTATATTGGCTATATATGTGTGTGTGTGTGTGTTTTTTTTTTTTTTTAATTCTAGTTCATACTCCCTCTTATCCTTATAAGAGGTCTTTTAAAAAAAATGCTTAATCCTATATATAGGATATTTTGATAATTTTAATAAATATTTAATATTTTTTTACATGTGTGCCCATATTTAATAAAAGTAATAAGAGAGTAAAAATTAATACGATATCATGTTCGAATTTAATATAGTTAAGATTAGTAACATTAAAAATTACTCAAATTTTATAACAAATTTAATACTTTCTCTAAGTGGTTGTATAGCATATTATTACTGACGCAGGCATATTATGTGGTTCACGATACACAAACTCATATCATGGCCTCTCTAAAAAATATTTATTTTTTTATGTAGTTACATAAATTTGAATTTAAATTATTGTGTTTAAGGGGGCCTATTTATTTTTTCACCTAATATGGTATCAAGATCAACCCGGATTAGCTGGTCAAACCACTGAGTTTGTGATTTAGATTTTTAGTCAATTTAATTGGTCAAATTCAGATTAGCCAGATCGTCTCTAGTACATACTACTACCTGATTATTGGTGTATATTGTATATATTAATTATATAGTGGAAAACGTCTTTTCCTAATTGAACGTTAGACGAAGCTAAAAACTTACAATAGAGGGTTAATTTTGAATTAATAATAAGGAAATGAATCAAAGATGAATGAATACAATGAATTGCGGCGAAATATAAAGTGGGTGGTGTGTGTGTGTTTGGCACCTCAGCTTTCAATGTCAAGTGATGAGAAGAGTATCCACACTGGGGGCACATGCTTCTCCAAACAATATATTCCTTTTTGGCGTAAAACTCAAACAATGCAATCATTCCCACACCCCCACACTGTTACTTTCACTTCCTGTTTCTTCACCCTTTTATTATTGCTTCACTCTTTTATTCTTTTTTCTAAATACTTTTATTTATTAATATACATTAATATTCTCTTTCGTACAACGCCTTCACATTTTTGTATGTACCATCATCTATGTGTATGTGTTTGGTAACATAAGATGGAATCCAATTCCATCTCCGTATGAGGAAATTGGAAGTTGGAAGAGAGTGGAAGAGAGCTTTTATTAAGTTTAGTTTAAAAAAATTAGAGAAGTGAGATTAATTAAAAGTTTTTAGTTAATTTTTTTTACTTTTTTTTATTAAAATTTTATAACCCCATTTATTCATTTCTTTTAAATTGTGCTCATTAAAATTTTCCCTTCTCTCCCCTCCATTCTCTCATGCCAAAGAGATCTTACTCATTCTTACTACTTTAGGAATATTCCATATTATTCACTCTAATCTTAAATATTAAAATTAAATAATTAATTTATAAATATTAAAAAAATTAATTAAGTTGATTATTGATAAAATATGTGTGGTATTTTTTTAAAGTAGTCATTTTGATTATTTGTATTAGAAATTATTTTCTTAATAAAAAAATCTCTTAATATATATAAAAAGAGTTTAGAAAAAATAATATTAGAAATAAAATAAATTAAAATTTTATATATATGATCAAAATAAATTCTTTTATTGACTTTTATATTTAAGATAAAAGAAATAATTTTGAAGAAGGGAAGTTACATGAGAATGAGAAGCTAAATTACTATTTTGGAACCTTCTGATTCGATGCATGGAACTACAAAATAAATGTTAAATGAAAATATTTAATTACAAAAATATTTGTATTATTATTTGTACTGTTTTTATCAAATAATTTTTACTAATTTAAAAATTACTAAGGATATTATAGTCATTTGATCATCCTTCCACTCTATTTTTATCTTATTTTTATTTGACCAAATATAAATAGAAAATAGTCAATTTCTTTCTTTTCATGCCGTATTAGATATAATTATTAGCACCTAATTAAAATTTATTTTTATTTCTAATTCTACCATATAAAACAATATTTTTATTTTAAATCATGCATATATGTAAGTCCGAAATTATGATAAAAGAATGATTTTAATTTCTTACCGCGTTGGGATCAACTTGTCCACTAGCAAGTTGATCATTCTGTCATATATTTGGTACGAAGAGAAGACAACAAGACAACGATTGAAACGAGATTAATGAAATGGGCGATTGAGAGGCTGAAAATTCCATTTGATTTGATGGAAAAATAATTTCTTTGTAATTTAATTTAAAATAAATCTCATAAAAATATTACTTAAATTTTAAATCCATTCTATTTTTTACATTTTAATAGGTATTGATTATATCTGATAAACAAATCATATCTTTTTTAAAAAAATTAATTTAAAATTTTAAGATTCAAATAGTATTTTTATGTAATTTTTTTTATTTTAAGCTAGAAAATGTTAGTGGTTTAGGAGAAGAGTGTTACAAATATTAAAATCAGTATTTTTCTCTCTCTCTCCCCAATTTTTTTAAGGATTATGTATGTTTTTTTATATTATTAACTCAGATTCAAATATTAATTATCTAAGTATGGAGGTAGCTTTATTAACATAATTTTCTTTTTCATTTATTGGTTAATGTAAGTCAATGGAGGACCATATGGATTGCACGTGAGATAACATAACATAAAGTAATGTCAAACGATTGACAAGGATAAGAATTTGCATCGCGTTGTTTTGGGTTATGAAAAAGGTTAATTTTCTGTCCTGACAAAAAATGTTAATGATGATATTAAAGAAAGAGATTAAAAATAAATATACTAAAGAATTAAATTCACAAATTAATTACAATTGATGTCTACTCTTATTTTACAAGTTTTCATTGTAGATATCTAATTTTTTTTTGGATCAACCTTAAAAGTTTAAAAAATAAATAATGTTATTAAAAATATTAACAATTAACATTAATTTTTTAATAAAATAATTTTATTTTTTTAACATTTTTAGATGATATTTTAAATAAATTTTTTTGATACCCTCAACTTATATGTAAAAAATTCTAGGGTAATTTAACCCAATTAATGATTAAGACTGCTTCCAAATTTGCCGTTCACATAAAAAAAATTTATAAATAAAATAATTAATATTTATTATGGATGCTTCTTATTAAAAATGAGTAATGCCACTCCTAACTTATTAAAAATATTAACCATTAACATTATGGGTATGTTTGCATAAAAGTTTTAAAAAATAGTTTATAAAAACAAATGAATTTTAGATAGCTTTTAGAGAAGAATTTACCTAAAAAAAAATAATTCTTAAATAAATGAGTATTTTGATAATATTATCAAAAAAAATTTGTAATTAAAAATATATTTAAAAGGGTATAATTTTATTAAAAATATGAGAGAGAGAAAAGGAGACAGGGTAAAAAAAGACAGAAGAAATATAAGAGTAGAGAGAAGAGAGAAAGTGATGAGGAAATATGAGATATGAGATAGAGTGGATAAAAGATATAAGAAAAAAGAAAGTGTGTAAGAGAAAGTAAGAATAAAATAATAATTTAGTAATTTATAAGTTATTTTACTGTTTTAGAAATTAATCCCAATAGTTTATCTCTACTTTAATTTTAAATTATAATTTAGTTCAGAAGTTATTTTAGATAAAGATGCCTATTTATTTTAATCTTTTTTAAATTAAAATTTAAGTTAAAAATCATTTTAAAACCTTAATTTTCTCCCAATCTAAACAGGAACTGGTTTTTTAACAGTTAAATTAATTTTACTCTTTTTCTTAATATTTTTGAGATAATATTGATTTAAATAAAATGTTTGGATACCTTCAACTTATACGTAAAAAGTTTTAGGGTAATTTTATACCCAGTTAATTATTAAGAATGCTTTCAAATTTACCATTCAAATAACAAAAATTTATAAATAAAATAATTAAATATTTACCGTGGATGGTTCTTAAAAATAAAAGATTTGTAAATCTGTTCTCTCATTATTTAAAAAAAAAAAAGTTAAACAAAGCGCGTTAAATTTACTTAACCAAATGATTGCAATGTTTTATCTACTTTGTCCTTTTTTGCGCCCTGTCAATCAAAAACAAGTGTTCCCTCACTTACTGCCTTCTCTTTTTAGTATTTTTTTATCCAATTAATACATTATTTGTCTGCCTAAAATTTAAATAATTAAATTTTAAAAAAAAAGTTAGTAAAAAGTGTAAGAGAAAAAGGAATCAGAAACTAACCATTCTACTGATGCTACTTATTTTCCACAACAAATAATAGAAAAGTGGTATGGTTTTTCTCCTTTCACATTCAAGCTTCCCACACCTCGTTAGAACTTTTTTTTTAAATTTAAAAAAATATTATTATCAATGACATATTGGAAAAAGAGATAAAAATTGATAAACATAATAATAATAATAATAATAATAATATATATATATTTCACATAAAATCGTATTTGTACCATATTTCTTAAAATATAAATAAATATACGAATGTGATGATGAGAGCACCCATTTTATACATTCTAATATTATGAAAACGTCTATTATTTTTTTTACTTGAAGATAGAAGAATTTTTATTGACGTGGCTTCAATTTATACTGTAATTAATTTGTTCTTTAATTTCCCAACTTTCTTGTCATAATACCTTAAGCTTTGTTTAGTTAGGGAGTTTTAGAGGGGAGAGGAGAAGAGAAAAAAATATGTTTGGTTAAAAAAAATGAAGGGGAGGAGAGGGGAGATTTTTTATTCATATGTACTCCCCTCCCCTCCCTCTCCTCCCTTCCAAAAATAAGAGTTTTTAGAGGGGAGATAAATTTTTTAACCATTTATGACCAAATTACCTTTTATATATTTTTAATATTCCAATTGTACCCTTAAGCCTTTTTTTTCTTACACCTAATTTTTTTAATTGCTAAAACTTAATAAATATAATAAATTATTTATATATTATATTAAAATATATAATAATTATAAAATTAATAAAAAATAATATTAAAATTTTATTATTTTATTATTTTTGTAATTTTATTATATATATAAATGAGATAAAAAAAATTTAAGATTTATAAATTAAAAAAAAATTGATATGAATATTATAAATAAAGAGTAAATAAATTTAAATAAAGAGATAATGGTATATTTATCAACTTTTAATTAACTCTACTCCCCTCCCCTCTTCTCTCCTTTTGAACCAAATAAAAAATATCATTAATTAATCTCCCTTACCTTTTCCTCTCCTCCCTTAAATTAACCTAATTTATTATCCCTTCAGTTGAATCAAACAAAACCTTAAATTTTATTTAGCTTATTATACATAATCTAGCATATTCTTGAATTTTTAATAATAAGATACGGGAAAAATATCGAGTACCAGATAGTCAGAGGAATGTTACACGAGTCTAGATCTTTCGTTCTTAAAACTGAAAACAAAACCAAAGTAGAAAAAGGGAAGAGAGAAAGAATAGTCAATTATCGCCGTTGTTTTGACAAGGAACGCAAACAATATTATTGCCAAGGCATGGCTGACTCAAACTAAACCAGTTTTATTTTGCTTCGTTGATCACTGCGTTTTAGTGTAGACCCATCTATTACTTCTTCTTCTTCTCTTTTCCCCTTTTCGGTGAATTATTTTTTTTCCCTTTACCTTTATTTTCTATATTTAGTTTCCCAAACTTTTCAAAGGTTTGGCTCTCAAAACGACTAATATAAATCAGCAGCAAGCACCATGACCGTCATTCATCTACCAATAACTCTTTAATTAATTTAAAAATATTAAAAAATAAAATAAATTATTTAATTATAATAAATATGACATAATTCCTCTAAAATACCTTTATATAATATTAAATTATATATTGAATTATAAGTTAAATAAATTAATTTAAGAAAAAAATAATAAATACGTGTTAGGTTGAGATTTTTATATTAATAATTAAATCTAACTTTCCAATTAACTCATATATTAAGAGTCGGAGAGAGACAGAGTATATCTTTATTGAAAATTTACTCATTATAATATAAATAATTTTCTATTAAATTAGTCTTTCTAATGAAAATGACACTAAATATAAATATAACCTAATAAGAAACAAATATATAATTTTTCATCGGTTCATGTCCAAAGAGGCTCCCAAGCCCAAGCCGAGCCGAGGTTGTTCGTGGGGTTATCGTCTAACAAGCAGCTTATATCGTCGTACTGTGGTGGCTGAGCCGACTGATGAGCTGCGACCATCATGGAGTGGGGCTCAGGGTGAGATTGGCTCATTTCCATGCAAATGAGAGCCACCAAGTTGGCTTGCTGGCACTGCATGTTGACCACCTCGGCTTGAGCCTTGGCTAGCTGACCTTGCAGCTCGCTGACTTGCTTCTGAAGCTGGCATATGGCTCCAGCAGAACCATAAACCGGGTCCCTTATCCTCGCATTCGCTTCATACACCATGCTGCTCACCGCATCTGCTCTCTGTGACTCTGGAAGTTCCTGAAAAGGAATTCATCAAATTTTCAATTATATTCGCATAAATATAAATATTACTTTCAAGGGATAAATAGAATGATTATATGAATTTTAATTCATTGTATGGTTGAAGTTATTTCAAAAACTAAATAAATATGTTTTTTAAAAAAATCAAAGTCCTTGCGTTGAATAATTTTATTATAACTAGTGCAGGTCTATGTGGGCACAACCTGAAAATGAGAAAATGAATTGTATTATTCATCGTTGTGGAGCTCATTACAATTGTTAATAAATATTAATACATTAGTGAATTAATTTCAAATGAGTGATTCAAATAAGCATCTATGAAATAAAAGGGGAAAATTTAGTCCCTAAATATTTTTAATTATCGATTTAATTTTTAAATTTTGACTCAAAATAACTCACTCAATCAAATGAGATTGGGTTAATAGGGACTAAATTAAACATTTATAAACTAAATTGATAATTAAAAAATTAGGAAAAAGGCTGTATTTCGCCAAATAAAAAAAATTTGGTTGTTAAGGCGCTATGGTGATACACATTTTTTAGAGGATTATTATGCAAATCTCTTGTAACAAACTTAATAATTAAAAAGTAAGTCTTATCATTTCATAATACTTATTTATTTTAAAAATTTTTAATAATTAAGTCGTTTATGAGGGACTATATAATAATTTTTTCAAGTTTTTTGGTTAATGGAGGCACTGTGAAACAAACAGAAAGATTTGAGTGGGGGAAGAGAAATTCCGTTAGAGGTGGAGAAGGGAATTTCTGGTTTGTTAAGCAGAGTTCGGTACAGAAGGAGAGAGAAAAAGGAAAATTGTGCACTCTATTCAGAGAAATTGATAGTGTTGGGAAGATAGAAAACAGACCATTATTACTATCAATTAGGTGAGCCTCTTGATGGCTTTTCCTTCTACTTTTGACCAATAATCATGATTTTGTTCCTCTAAAATTGTTTAAACCATTAGAAAAAAGAAGGGAAACAAAGATCAGAATGATTCTTCTGAAATTGTTTGTTTCTGGAGAGAAAGAAGAATTGAAGGTGTTCGATCGAAGATGAATGTCGCGAAAGAAAGAAGACGACGACGATCGACGAAGGAACGTAGCGGTACCTGCAAGAACTTGATGATGTTGCTGGCTCCGAAGACTCTGTGAGCAATGGTGAACTTGAGCGGATCTGTCGGAGGGAAATAGGGCGCCAGAACACACTTCTCGACGCAGCGACGGCGAAGGATCTTGCAGGCGGCGCAAGGCGAAACCACCACCGGAGACGGCTGCGATTGTGGTTGTGAAGGCGAAGGCGGAGGTGGAGGAGGAGAGGAAGAGGAAGAGGGTGAAGTGGTGGTCTTGATTTTGTAGTCCATTTCCATTCTCATAAGCCGAAGAAGAGATTGATACAGAGAAAAAGAGAGAGGTTGAAGAAGAAGACGAAGGTGATGATTAGGGTGAGATCTGTCTGGTTATCACAGCATGAAAAAGCAGGGGATGTGTGGGTCTTTATATAGAACTCAATTAAAAAAATTAGAATTAAAATAGACCAAAAAGTTAATGATAATAGTTCCGAGGTTTCGTGTTTGTGAGTACGTATTCCACAAGCAACAATGACTCAGTATTTCTTTTTCTTAAATACACAAAAGTCAAAATCTAAACTAGAAAGGCCGTTAAATTAAACTTTTCCCCCACATTGGGCTTGAGCCTTCCATGTTCGCCAATGGCAAAAGAAATGATTTTATATCTAATTTCCTCATTTTTCTCTTATAAATAAATATATTAATAAATATAATTAATCTATTAGTATAAGATCTTTTAACTTTCTCTAATTCTTAAGTTTAACTCTAAAAAATGATACTTATATTAAAGAAATATCTCTAAATTTTAAAATTAAATTAGTCAATTACTCAAACGCTTAATAGAGAAAAAACGTTAGATATTGTTAACAATATAAAAAATTATTTTAATAAAAACTACTTAATTAGATGTCTAATAATAAATTTATAAATATTACATATATAATTTAACTAATAAATAAGATAACTCTATTTAAAGAAAAATACCTTAGATTGATTAAGACTGATAATTAAATAAAGTGCTGTCAAAATATATATTTTTTTTTCTTAAAGAATCACAGCCTTGTTACTTTGTTGTGTTTTGAAAATATTTTAAATTTTATCTAAGACTTTTTAACAACTTCGTTAATTTATTTTAAAGGTTAAAATAATACTTAATATCCTATGTTATCAGTATCTTAATATTATTTATGGTATAATTGTACCCATAATACTTTTAATTTAGTACAATTTTTAATATTTAAGAAATAAAATTATAGGTAAAATTATATCAAATTAAAAAGATTATGAATAAAATTGCACTACACATAAGATTAGGACACTGATCGTATATGAAAAATAATATCAAGATATTAAATATTAATTTACCCTATTTTAAAACTAGTAATTAATAATCTTGTTATTCCTCATGAGAAATACTTACATAATCCAAGAGTGTCATATCATCTAAATTATATCCAATTAAAATATAATAACTTAGCGATGACTCATTTAAAAAAATTAAGATTTATTTATTTTTAATAAAAATAATTATTTTAACCTAAAAAAATAAAAACTCAGAGATTTATTTTTAAAAAAAATAAAATATAAATTATTTCAGATGAGTCATTGGTTAACTATAATTAAAATGTGTTCAATTATTATATTTTTATTATATAGAGTTTATATGACATGATACTCTTGGAGTATGTAAATATTTTTTAATACTGATTTGTGTTGTGACTTGTGAACTCAATTTTATTAATTTTTTATAATTTAAATTGTATGACATAATTTTAAATATAAGATAAATTAAGCATATGGTATATGAATTCTTAAATTCCTTTCATTTTTCATAACATGTAAATGTACATATTCAAGTTTTAGACCAATAAATCTGCCACATGTACATGTTCAGTTAATTTTTTACATCTCCTTTGAAGAAAACTTGGTATACAAGTTAAGAAAGAAGTTGTATAATGTTCACTTGAGAAAAATGTATATAATATAATAAATTTTATAAATATATAATTTATCCAATTATTGTACAAGTTATTACGTCTGATAGAAAAATAAGTACAAACGGATCGTGATTATAATAACTGAATTAATTAGCAATAACTTCAATAGTTTAATGATGTTAAACTAATTACATGACTATTAAAAAAAAAACATGTTATTTGGTACTAGCGTACTAGTAAAAACCTATTTCTAGTGTTGGCAAAAAAAAAAACTATTTCTAGGGCAGGAATATAATGATAATTTCCTGGTTACCAAGTTATCTTTAACCATAATCATAATGATAAATTTGATAATAATGATCGATAATAAGTTGATAGTGATATGCTAAACAATAATTATCTATAATAATAATAATAGTGGAATATTCTTGACCATAATTACAGAAAAAAAAATAACAGTGAAGGTGCTGTTGGTGACAAATTGACCATGGAGTAAAAACGTGAAATAATATTTTATCCCTGTACTTTGGAGAATATATATATATATATATATATATATATATATATATAACATTATGTTCAAAAGTGAAATTATATTTTACTAATTAATATTGAAAATGTGCTTATATTTTTATTTTAATAGTAATTAATATCCTTACTAATGACGAACACGTAATTTCCTGAGAATATGTGAACGCGAAAAGCCTTATCCTCGTTTGGCAATTTACGCACATGCTAGAAAACTGGAAAAAAAAAAAGAGAGGGTTTATATCTTTAATATTTTTTAATAAAATGAAAAGAAAATGATGAAAATACACATACTAAATTTGTAAAAGTATTGTTTATTACTTTACGGGATCTTTGGGGTGAAAAGTGTGATTAATACTCTTCTCCTCTCCTAATTATAAGGTGTTTCTTAAAAAAATTTATCAATTCATGATATAAAGTGTTATGTAATATTCTCTTTAATTTTAAATATAAGAATTAATTGATAAATTTATTTTAATCTTGAATAAAATAATTCAATTCATATTATTTCATAAATTTATAATTTTTTTAAATTATCTCTATTGATTATATATATTAAAAAGAGTTTTTATTATGATGATAAAAATTTAAAAAAATATTTTAAAAAAACTGATTCATATTTATTATAAATAATTAATTTAATTAATTTTTTATGATCTCGTGGCTTATCCGATGAAAAGCAGTGGACGTTGTATGACATTTGCATTCCTTTAATTAACAAGGGTAAACGTGAAATATTAATATTTTTTTTACAAATTAAATAATATTCATACATAATATTATTTATTATATTATTATATTTTTATATTATATATAAACATCAATTAGAAATGTAAATGATAATGCACTAATTACCCCCATAACTAAGCGAATGGATAGTAAGAAATGATTTGTGGTTTTATATTTATATCATGTTAATTTATGAATAATAAATAATAAAAAGGTGATGAACAAGTTTGGATATATACAGTACAATTTAATATAAAATTAATAATTTAAAAATATTAATATTAATATGTTTTTGTAAGGCTTCTTGAAAAAACGATAATGATACAAGTATTTTTTAAACAATATTTATACGTGTAACACCACGACACTAGTAGTACAGTTAATTCCAAAAAAATGACAAGAAATTGTACAGAGAAAGGCCGAAAATATTGAATATTTGTTTTCTAATTCAGCCAGCTGCCCTTTCCGAAATACTTTTCATGATAAATCACATGACATTTTCCTTTGTTGACCACGCACACTCACAAAATTAGGTTAAAATTATTTGATCCACGTTGCTGTCATCAAAGTTAATATATTTCTTAGCCCACAAAAATTTAATATATTTCTTGGCTAATAAATTTTATATGTTTTAGAATAAATAATAATGGAAACTAATGATGTCAAATAATCAATTATTTCTCTCTTTTTTTAAAAAAAGAATAATATATTATCCGGAATTAGACTAATTAAATATCAAATATTGTACCTTGTTTATTCCTGTCATTAATAAAACTCCAACTTAAAATTAATATCTCTAAGTTGTTATAATTTATCTCAATTTTGAATTTTGATCCTATAATATATTTGTTTGAATTGAGCCTTATTATTTGATTTGTTAATTTTAATTTATAATTTATAATTTATGACATTTTATTTATAGAAATGTACGAGTTAAAATTTTAAAAATTAAAAATCAATGGTTTTTACACTCAAATACCTATAATGGATCAAAATATAAAATTTAATTTAAACAAAATAAACTATAAAAATCCAATTTAAAATCGAGTAAAGTATAAGGACCTATAAATTAATTTTTCTATATTATTTAAAAAATGTTAAAGTATATACTTATTTTTTTATATTTACATGAAGTTTTAATTTAGCCATTTAATTTTATAAAATATAGTTTTAGTCCCTTGATTTTAAAACAGTTAGTCTCATTTAATTACAGAATTATCATTAAAATTTGCTTAATTAATATTTTTATTAATAAAATTAATAGTATTAATATTAAGAGAAACTAAAAATATATTTTATAAAAATAAAAGATTAGATTAAAACTTAATATAAATTTAGATAATTAAATGCATATTTCACCCTTCAAAAAGTTCTCGTTGTTTCCTTTACATGAATCTAACCAATATTGGTCAATTTCTTATATTTGAAAGATAAGTATCAGTTTTGTTTTATTGGAAAAAAACAAGGATTTTTCTCAATAAACCATATTGCTTTCAAAGTTAATGTGCGCCACGTACGAATCCAGTTCAAAGGAATAATACCGCACACGAGAACCATGAAGCTTGGAATCAAATGTACTTAAAAGTCCTGACAGATTATTGTACTCGTGTTGGCATTAATTTACTTTTAATTACTTAATTAAGAATACAAAGTAATTATTACGGTTAATATAATATTTTAACCCTTAAATTTATATAAATTTTAATTTTAATCATTTAAATTTTAAAACAATAGGTTTTAGGCCTTCCAGAGATAAAATAATTTAGCTTTTTATTAAATTATAAGGAGTAAGAGATCAAAATCTATAATTTTAAATTTGAGATACTATTACTAAAATAAAAATAAATTTAAGAGATTAAATATTATATTAACCTGAATTATTATAAGAATTACTTCAACATTAAGAGACCTCTTGTTCATCTTTATTATATTCTATTTTAAAATTAATTGGAAAATGGAATTAATAATTAATATATAGTTTCAAATATTTTCAGCTTATAATTTAAATAAGTTTATTGAATGTTGTTTAACGATTGGCGTATTTGTTTAAAAGATGAAAAATAATTCAGTTTGGCTAAATATGGACGAGTTGTTATCCATCACATGCACAACTAGTTATTGTGCTTCCGCATGTAATTTTCGTAATTAAGGGTGTGTTGGGATTAATTTTCAACGAACAGATTCAAAAGAAGATTGGTTAAAAATGATTTTGAAGATTAAATTGAATATAATAGATTTTGTAAAAAAATAATATTGATAATTGAAAATATTTAGATAATGATCGTCAGAAATAATTTTTTATATATATGTAAATAATTAAAAAAGATATAAGATAATGTGATAATTTTGTGTTTTGATGAAAGATATTTTAGAGAATTTTATAGTTTTCGAGTTAAAAACTATAATTTTGTGTCGCCAGTTTAATTAAAACCATTGTTTTGAGGGTTAAAGTTCCTGTTTAGTTTCTTTTAAAAAATATAATTTTAAATGTAATTTTAACAATTAAAAAAACAGTTATTAAATGTTAACAAAAATTTATAGAGTAAATTATAGTTAAAAATTATATTTTTAGATAAACTTATATGAATAATTGTTAGGTGATAAAAGTATTTTTAGACTATATAATGACTACTTTATTTTTGTATTTTTTCTCTATCATTTTACCTCATGTATTTTCTAATAATTTACCTATTAAAAAATTATTCTTATAATAATTATTTAAATATTTATTTTTTTAAAATTATTTTTTTATAAAATTTTTTTAGAAGTTAAATCAAACGGGCGCAAAAACTATTTTAAGATTTGGATTTTTGTATAAATACGCTGCTTTTGAATCTATATTTTAGTCTAAGAGTAATTATTGTTTTCTTTTTTCTTATTATATTTGGATGAGAAGGAAAAAATGTAGAAAAACAAAATTGATTGAGTTCCAACCTATTTTTCTTGGGGCAGTTTTAAAAATTGTGATTTTTCTCTAAAATCTCTCTACTTTATAGAAAAGATAACTTCGGAGAAAAGCATATAGGCCTCAAGCCTTTTTTTTTTCTTACACTTTTCTTCCCATCATATTTTCTTTTATTTTCTACAGAGGGAAACTTTATATTTTTTTCCTTTTTTTTTATATTATAGTTTTATCTTTCCCTTACTTTAATTCAAACATACTATCAATCCATCAAGGCAAAGGCTTCCTAGAGTTTTTAATATGTTATATACATAAATAAATGATTTTATGGGCTTACAAGTTTTTTTCTTTTTTACCAAATATAGGCTTTCACTTTACATTTTTATATGAAGAAATGAAATATATTACGATTAAATAGCATGCAGTTGCATAATAGCGTGATCTGAACGTAATAATAATAAAAAATCTTTTTTTGATAATTATATTATTCCACTAAAATTTCAAAGTGATTTCTCCAAAATCTCATCGAGGCTGATCTGTTAAAAAAGCATAGACTTTTAGATTATGAATTTTAAAATCAAACAAAAAATAAGAAAGAATATTCTTCGATTTTCTTATGTATTAATATAATAATTAATGTTTTCTGTGTGCAAATAAAGAAACGAAAGAACAAACCCATATGCCCAATAAAACCAGAAATCACCCACGTTGTTCAAAGTTCAAAGTCAATATAAAACATGTATATGCTGTAACAACACGACACGTGATCAAATTCCTCAACTACTATCTCCATTTTAGATTTTCGAGCTCATATTCACAAACTCGAACCTTGTAGATTGAACTTCTTGCAAAGTCAAAACAAGAGAAACAGATTAAAACCACAGTCCATATATATATTGTCTGTTTATATCTTGCATATAGGTAGGTATGAACCGTTATAATCTGTTTATATAGTAGTTGATGAAAGGTAAGGTAGCTATATAGCTAGTTAGATCCATCTCCCTTAACCCTTAAGCATATTAATAGTTATTGAAATGAAGGATAATGATTGAGTAGCTTTCAATCACGTATATATATGTAATGCTTTTTAGGGTCTCATAGTTCAAAGTGATGGGTTCTCCATCACTTACCGTAACAGTACAACCTGGGACTTTTCATCTTTGACCTTACCTGTAATTCACATCATCAATAGTTGTTTTGGTTTTGTTCCCTTTCATGTGGGAGAATCATCATACTCCGTTTTCATTTCTTCATGTGCATAGAATCCGTTCCTTAATTTCTTTGCGTTCTCACTGTATGTGTGTGTTACAGCTACACAAAACCTTATCCTTCCTTCCTTCCTTTCTTTCCTTCCTTTCTTTATTTTTTTATAGAAAATTACTACAATTTCTCTTCGAAGAGATTTAATCACTCAAAATTTGATAACAACTTATGAACATCTAATAATAATTTTTAGTATAAAAAATGATAAAATATTTATATATACTCCTTACTTGTCATTAAAATTTAATAATTAAATTATTTGTTTAGGATCCTCATAGTAAATTTTCCTTCTTTTATTTCTTATTCATTCGATTCTTAATACAAAAATTAGATAACTAATTTATAGAAATTAATAAAATTAGTTAAATTATTTATTTATAGATAATATGTGTTAATTTATCTAAAATATCATCTTTAATCATATTCACCCCAAATATTTCATAATAAAAATCCCTTAATATGTGCAATATATATATATTGCTTAGAAAAAAAATTATAAATTTAAAAGATAAAATAGATTAAGATATTACATCTAGAATAAAAGTAATTGAGCTCATATATTTAGGATTGGAGGAATATATTTTTTATGGTATATATAAATTTTGAATTTGTCACTCATCATTAAACAATACTCTTTTTATTCCTATTTATAAATCAATTTTAATTAATTAACACATAATAAGTATATTAGAATTAGTTGATATTCTTAAAATTATCCCACCGACCTTTCTAAACATACCCTTAATTAAATCCAATAAACTCCAATTCAAATGTTAGTACTCATCATTTTTAATAATACTTATTTCTACCATATAATATTTAACAATATCCATATCACAGGAACTCTTAAAAAAATATTAATTACTTCATAGATTTTAAAAATGACTAATTGATCATAATTTAAAAGATGAAAAAAAACTTCTAGAATTTGAGACATATAATAATAGGAACAACAGAGGCATAGAAACAACTTTCTTCTTATAATCTAATATAAATATATAGGTAAAATAATAATGATGTATCAACATATGTCATCTTCATAATGTATTCGTCTCACCTGTAGAGGATGTTGAAAATTTGTCCTTGTATTACTTATATGCATGCACATGCATATGTCTATATATATATAGGTAGGAGTGGCTAGCTGGTAGATTCTGTTATAGCTAGCTGGTGGGTGTTGAATTGAGAAGAAACAACATGCATGCATGCTTCCATATGTATAACACTTGTATGTTTTGAGACATGTGTTCCACATTTATTCTCATTGCCATCTTATCTCTCTCTTTTGTTCTTTATTTCGCATTATGTAGCCAACAATATAACATAGCTTGCCCACTTTATTATCCATTACCTTTTTTATGTACAAAAAGGCTAAGGTAAGCTGGATCTGAAAAGTTTACTAAGGTTAGTAATTAGGACATGTCTCCAAATTTAAAATATTATTTATATATCGTCTATTAATAAAATATTTATATTGACAGCTGATTTTAGTTTATAACCTTGTGGATTATGGCTCAACTCTTTATTAAGGAGATCGATATTTATTAGTATTATTTATTGCCTTTACATATAAAGAAAGTCAAATTTTGAGTATTTCTTTTGATGAGATGTCCACATGGATTAAAGAATAATTAAGGGGTTTGTATTATTATTATTATTTTAATTGTGATTCAGTGTATTGTTCATCTTGTTGTAGAAGTATCAGTTTGAATTTTTCTGTAACTGCAGAAAATATAGAGAATAATAAGACTCACAACAACACATATGAAGTGCTTGTTTAGAAATAAAGAAAATTAAGATTTTTAAAGAACTTTTAGCCTAAATTTTAGTTGGAGAAATTTTAAAATAAACAGTTGTTTATCCAAAAAGGTTTTTGGATCAAATTATATTTTAAAATTAATATTTTACATAAACTACTAAAATTAATTTCTGAAACAGTAAAAGAGTTTATATTCTATCCAATTACTATTTTACTCTTATTTTTTTCTCACACTCTCTCCCATCTCTTCCTTTGTGGCATATCTTCTTTTGCCGTCCACCATCCGTCGTTCAGTGTCCTCCATCGCGAACATTGTTTGGACTCCCTATATGTTTAAAAAAATTATATTTTAGTCATTTTGATTTAGTTATAACTTAATCATTAAATTTTTCAATCCCTATATATTTGTCTCTATTATAATTTAATTCTTATAATTTTAAAATATGACTATCATAGACTATTTTATTTTAAAAAATCATTTATTTTTTATATATGGTACAACATCTAAGTCTATTGAAGTTCGATAATAATTTTGGTCTTTAAAAATAAGTACAATTTTTTTATATTTTCCTTTTTTGGCATAGAATTTTTAATATCTTCAACATAAAATTTACGAAATATAAATCTTTTGGATGTGACTTTCCCAGTTAAGAAGTCTAAAGATTGTGACATTAACTTGCTAATTCGGTATGAAACTAGTTCATCCTTCCCATACTGCTTCCAGATGCCTTTGGCATTTTTTTCTCCTCAAGTTGGAAAACTATTCTACTTTGTAACATGGGTTTGTATTGAGAAGTCTTTGTCTTATATTAGAAAGTATTTAATATATTTTATTAGCATAATACATTGCGTGAATATGTTTTGTCTTTATGCTTTATCAAGTCTTTCCACACTTCAATGCTTTTAATTTAGTCCTTTCACAGTAGTCTCATGAAAATACAAATGGTCATTAAATGAGTCCAGTCAGTAGTTCAAGGATAAATTATCTAACTATAACTGACCAGAATTAAAATAATATAATTTAATTAAGATATATAAAAATATTCATATATAAATTTAATCAAGTAAATAAAATATTCATGTATTAAGTATTAACCCACATAATATAATAAAATATAGGTACTAAAATACAAATATGATATATTATTATTTTTAATTCAAAATGACATCATTTTAATCTCAAAAAAAAAAAAAGAATTGAAATTCAACGTGTTTGACCTGTCCAAATTAACTTTTGACTAAACTATCCATAGTAGTGAGTTCCCAGTTAATTAACTTGACCGACGGATTCAGATTAAGTTTTAATCCACTTTATCCACAATTTCGTTGGGTGAATTCTCTTTGTAATTGCCTATGTGAGAATGGCATACACATTTTCTTTTTCCTAAAAGAAAAACGAAGTTCATATATGAAACTCTCCAAAATGGTTCTCAATGTCATAGTTTTCAGACTTGATGGCCAACAAATAAATGTCATGGTTTCATACTAAATCCTCTCCAATCACGAGTATTAAATCTTTTCTTCATTTTTATTTTATAGCCCCCAAATTTACCCTATGATAACTTTTTTTTTAAAAACAAAATTTGTTCCTCCATTTTTTAAAAAGCATATTTTCCATATAAATACTTATTCAGACTGCTCCAAGTTATCAAAATTATCTAATTATTTGCCATATTAGTGTTCTCTAACTGAATTTCTGACATTGTCGGTCCCTATTTAGGGTTTGTTTGATTTTCATAGAAACTATAGTTTTAAAAGTTTTTTTAGACAAAATATTTGTTTAAAAAAATTTCAAAATAAATAGCCATATTTATCCAAAAGTGTTTCTGGATCAAACCATAATTTAAAATCATAATTTCAGATAAGCTGGTCAGAGTAGTTTTTAAAACAGTAAAAGAGTTTATGGACTACTCAATTACTATTTTACCCTTACTTCTTTTACATCATCTCTCCTCTCTCTTTTATCTTCTTTATCATCTCTCCTTTTTCTTTTTTCACCCTCTCTCCTCTCTCGTATTTTTAATAAAATTATATCATTTTTAGTAATTTTTTAATTATAAAAATCATTTTAATAATAACTATCCAAACACTTATTTATCTATAACTACTTTTTTTTATAAATTCTTCTAAAAGCTATTTTTTAAAAGCTACCCAAAAATATATTTTTTTATAAGTCATTTTTTAAAATCCTATTTAAACACACACTTAATAGTTTTAAATATGAGGGACTAACAGATTTGATGATAAAAATTAAAGGGACAGGACAAAATGGGAAAAAGGTTTAAAGATCTTATTTGAAATTAAATGAAATTATAATTACGTTCATATTAATGTTCTAATTTCATTTACATATATGAAACGGTGTGGTTTTGTAATCTCTTGAGATGACGTTGGGAAAAGCTTTATGTTCATAACTAGAGAGAGAGAGAGAGAGAGAACTGAGATTACTTAATGGTGATAATAATGATTAAATTAGTCATGTGTTATGGGAAAAAATCAACTTAGTGGTTTACTTTTGGTTGCGTAATTTAGACAGCGAAAAATAGTTAAATTCCAAAGTTGAGTTAAAGAACAAAAGTAATTAATTACTACACTAATGCTCAGTTAATTAACTCAAAAAAGCAAACTCATCATTTCTCTCCTAACGCTGAACAACTTATGCTTTAATAATTTAAATAATAATTTTTGTTTTGTTAAAATAATAAAGTGTATAAATAAACTAAACTATAAGCATTATTAAAATTACAATTTTTTGTGAATTTCTTTTACTAAATTATTATATTTTAATCAATTACCATAAAGTGTGGGCTGAGATTTCTAATGTGTGACTTTGACTTTTTAAGTTAGAATGAGACACCAAATTTCTAAATGGATTATTCTGCATACATGTACTTACTTGTAGAAATCAAAAGTCCAAAATAAGCTTTGGAAAATAGGACAGTTAGCGAAATTAATTATTATTATTATTATAGAATTTTCAGAATTGGATACCTTTGAAGCTGAAAGTCAATATGGATCATGACTTGGCACTTGAAGCATCATTTCCACAGTATGTACATGCATGTGAGATATTGGTCACACGCACATCAAGACAAAGCAACATTAATTCATGTAACTATTATTTAGTCTTAATCTTTAGCACGTTTTATGCATTAGATTCTTTATATTTTAATTCTCCATCTTCTTCTTTCTTTCTTTTTTTTTTTTAATTTGAAAAATGTGTCTCATGCAAATTAGAATACTCCCTCTCAATATTTTTGTACTTATTTTCTTTGTTTTTGTTTAATATTACTTAAGGAAACAAGAAGATGATGCATGTTCATGTTTGTCCACCAAAAAACCATTCTTATGGCTTCCGATATCATTCATATAAATACATTTGTATATGGATCGTAAGGTCCACGCGTCATTAATTGCTTAGTTGGATTTTGATTCTTGAAATTAAACTGTGATCTCACCCGCTTTCTCTCTTCAATTATATAAAATATATATATATACCTAAAAAGCCTTACTTTTGTGATTCATATATATACATATATTTGTTGTTTTTTTTTTAAAAAAGATTCATGTGTATCTTGTAGTGTTAGTTCTAATATTTAAATATGAAGAGTTACGTGTACGATTAATATTCCTTTACCAAGGTGAGCCAAAATTATATACTTAGTTAAAGTGTAAATTTGTCATAATCTATCTCCCATAGGTAAAATGTATCTACTAAAATTTCAAAAACAGTGCAATTCGCCCCCCCCCTTCCCCAGAATCCTAGCTGGAATTATTCAACTAAGGGAATACTACTTATTTTTTTGTACAATTTTTTGTTTGTAAAGTGGTTAGACTCACCCATAATCTAAGGGAAAGCAGAAATTTCCCTTCCTCCTAAACGATACTAATTTTGGGCAAGACGAGCCGTTTATAATCTTCAGGTATAAACCTAAATATCTATGAGTTAGGATGCTTCCCTAAGCGTTGCGATTGGAACCACAACAAAATGACACTCTTTAAGGATCAAACACTCTCTAAATAGTCGCAGGTCTCACCCTTTTATTAGTTGAATGATGGGTAAGGGAATTCTGCTTATGGTTAAGCATGCACAAGCCTAAACCTACTCAGAGACGGATACAGATTTGCTCATCATGAGTCAACTAAGGGAATGTTACTTTTTTTTTTGTATAAGATTTTTAAGAAATGAGTTAGATTTACCCACGACCTAAGGGAAGGTAGAAGTCTCTCTTCCTCCTAGGCGATATTAATATTGGGTAGAATGAACCGTCTATTATCTTTAGGAGTAAATTTAGCTATCTAGTAACTAGATATTTCCCCAAATATCGTGATTGAAACCATAACAAAATAATACTCTCTATAGATCAAACAAGTCCCCTCCCTTCATAATTGAACGATGGGTAAGGGAATGTTACTTATGGTTAAGCATGCGCAAGCCTAAACCTACTCATAGACGTATACAGATTTGCTCATCATGAACCGACTAGCAAAGGGAAAGTCTAGATTTTACTTAAGGGCAAGTCCGTGAAGCATTTGGACAGAGGTGGTTCTGCGTCCAAGCAACCTCAAATAACGCCTCTAGTCAGAATCCAGTAAGATGAACCATTTTTTAACGTTTATAACATATTGTTATAGATCCCTCTTCTTCTGATTGAAATATTGGTAAATAAAAAGCATTATGTCAGATAAAAAATCTAAGATGCCAGCCAAATGCTCCTTTAGAAAAACTTGTAGGATAAAATTGTCTTTTTACTTTAGTTAGAATTGTTCAACTAACATTCAACATTGATCAAATTTCTAAAAAGCTTTCAGGATAAATTTGTCTTTTAACCCTTCTTAAATTTAATCTTAAAATTATTTAACTAACTAATGTCAAAGATAGAGTTACTTATGGGATTTAAACTAAGGTTTCAGAAATCAGTGGGCAACTTTTATTTGATGCTGATGAAGTAGTTTCAATGGAATCTAATGTTTTCACTTCTTGCATTATATGATGAAAACGTTAAATAAAAATCAGTGTGCAAATGCAAATGCATGAAAGATTCTTCTCATCAATTAAGCACAACAATTTGCAATACCATCTTTATCTTTTTTGTAAAGAAAGAATCTCATGATATTATAATAATTAATAATAATTATTATTATAATATATTGATGAAGCACATTATTATTATTGTCCTTTCCAAATTCTTCAAGTTTTTGCCTAAAAAAGGTAGGGATTTGTGATCATGCAAATCAGTGATGGTGGCACAATGTGTTACTAAAATAATGGCTGGATACAACTCAAACGACCAACTTTCCTTTATCCCATTTGGGTTCATACCCATTTATATATATATAAATATATGCAAAAATTAATAAGTATTCTTATAATTTATTTCAATTTTGAATTAGCTCCTGTAATTTTTTTTGTTTAATTATTGAGTCTTTATAATTTAATCCTTTATAGATATATCAATTTTTGTGTACAAATAGTTAATTTTAATTTAAAATATTTCGTAGGCTTTAAAGAATCTCTTACCTAAGGTGGGTTTCGAATCCCTACCACTAAGTAACTAAGTAAAGTAACTATTAGTCTACACCTACGTTATTTCAATTTGTTTTATTTCGTACTGTTTTAACATTCATGCATTTCTATAAATGGAATTCTATAAAATTAAAATTAATGAATAAAGTAATAAAGGATTAATTTAAACAAAATAAATTATGGGGACCTTATTCAAAATTGAGACAAATTATAAGGCTTGTGGATTAATTTTTCAAATAATATATATACTCATTCGGTTCTTAATATATGACTTAATTGGAGAGTTAATTATTGATCCTAAATATAATATATATTTCTTATATTTATCAATTTTTTATAAATTACCCATATTGATACTCTCTCAATAATAATAAAGCAAGAAGAGAGGAATTGAGTTAAGGAAAGTGATTAGGGTATTGTAGAAAAAAAAATATTATATTAACTAATTTTTTTAATTTAAATAAATTAGTTAAATATACAAATATATGATACACACAATTCCTCTCACTTTATGGGTTTAACCAAAGAAACAATATAAATACCAATTATAAGCACGTAATAATGGAGTGTGTGTGTGTGTGTGTGTGAGGATATGAAATGCATCTACCTCTTATATTACGTTTGGTAGTATGGATGGGTTTTTAATAAAAATAGAAGTAGAAGTAGAAAAGAAATGAGTATAAAAATGAGTTTTAAAAGTTTATTTAGTATGTTAAAAATGAGTATAGAATTAATGTATATTTTTTTTAAAAAGAAAATATATGAAAGTGGAATAAAAAGACTTTTTTGCCATCATTATTTGTCTGTCTCTCTTCCTCCTCTTTTGTTTTGTCTCTCTTTCTTCGTATTTGTTACCCCATGCCACAAGCCAGTCGTTGTCTCTTTTTTCTTCTCCATTCAATTCCGATAGCATGCCATTGTCACCCCCTATTCTGGTCTAGACCCAATGTCGACTCCTCTATCTTTTTTAATCCTCTAAGTTTGTCTTTTATCTCCTTCTTCTTTGAGACCTTTCAGTCGACCACCCAATTGCCGTTTCTTTCTTCTTCTCCATTAGACTCCAACACCCACCGTCACCTCGCATTCAGGGTCTCTCTCCTTGATTTCATCTCATCTTCATCCCCTCTGTCTTGATCCCTCATCTTCCTCTTTGTTGATTGGTGCTCTCAACTTCTTCGAGCCATCCTCCTTCTCGATTGGGAACCACTGGCACCTCTGTTGGGCACCACTGACACTTCGCTGCTGCCTTCATTCTCTTTGAACAACAGATGTGAGCGGCTATTTTGTTTTGATTTGGACAAGGGGCATAGGGTTTTGTTTGATTTGGGTAAGGATAAATTATCTAGGAATTTCATAAGTTGGAGTAAAATAGTTCAAAATATTTTACTTCTATAAAACCCATCTTATTTCTCAGCTTTTTGAATGGGATTGAAATGGGGCAAAATATTAGAAGGGGAAGTGGATTCGGGTTTAATAATACCAAATAAGAGAAATACTTGATTTCACTTCCACTTCCACTTCTCAACTCTTGATTTTATGCTACCAAATGCACCATTATAGTTTCGATGTGGATGATCTGACTCTTTTCATTTTCACCCCTTAGATTGAGATTGTAGCTAGAGTGGTTGAAGTGTCTAGAAGTTAGCATGCTTTTTCTTTTTTGAGAAAGAAAGAAAGAAAGAAATAATGAATGGAGTTGTGCTCATGATTTTGCACTTTTAATCATCAACCGCTTTCTTATGATATTCTTGCTCGCTGCATATGGGTGATAGCTATATCATCGAATTTCAACATTTTTAAAGATATATAAATATTGTCACTTATTATAAATTTTTTATTTTATATTAATGCTAATTATATATTAGAAACTGAAAAAATATGAGTCGAAATCTCTTACATTCATAAAACTATATAAATTTGACAGATGTAAAGAGAGAGAGAGAGAGAAATTATTTGTATAAATTTAGAAGTTTATGAAGATTTAATTATCAATTTTTATTTTTTTTAAAATGATTCGTACATGATGATCTTGGTTTAATTAACAGAATGGCACCCACCTTAATCCATGATTAAATTTAAAAAAGTTGGGATTAGTGCAATAGTTTGAAGCAAGGAAGGTTAACTAATGGAAATGGCATGTTGGAGACAGAAATGCAAACACTTGAAAGCTTTATAGAAGAAAAAGGTTTCAAGTGGGATTAAGTTTGACAACTAATTAAAACAGCAAAGCAAAGTGTCCCCACTTTTGACAAATTTTAGATTCTTCTTGTTCTTTATTTTCTTTTTTAATTTTCTTTTTTTAGAGAGATAATGCATTATTTATACAATAGTGTTCTGACTTGCTAGTTTGCTATACTTCTCCCTGTCCACATGATAAAATGATAAGATCAAAATATCTTTACCTCCAGTCCTTTTATATAATATAATATTATTATTTATATTTATATTTATATATATATATCAAGTGTGGGACAAAACAAAAAAGGCAGAATCTAAACTAATGTCATTGTGAGCCTAATTATTAATTATAAAACAAATTCAAAGAAAAAAAAGTAGTGAGACCAATCAAGAAAAGAAGGTTGGGTTAATCATTCACTCATCCCCCCCCCCCCTCCTCTCATTTAGGTGGAACAACTCCACCTATTTGCTTTACATTAATTACCCCAAATAAAATTGCAATATCATTCTTTTTTTTTTTTGCTCACTTAATTTATCGAAATTTTACCTCGACTATATCCAGATTTAACCTGCATCGCGCACTTGGCTATGGTAGGTGAATCTCCCAACGAAAATTTCTGCATACGCCAAGACTCGAACTTGAGATCTCGTTTAAGTGATATCGAGCCGCAATATCATACTTTAAATAAACCAACCTTAACTCAATTATTTTTAAAATTAACCATGCTATCATGTTAAAAATGTGTATATCCAAGTTTAACTTAATTAATGGGTTAGGTTTAGAGTTTAAGATCGTGCTTTACGAGATAAAATTCTTCTCACATATTTACCTTGTACGGCATGAAATCGTAGAAAACAAGTTAATCTAAACACTCGTTAATTTGAGTCCTATTGAATTCAAGTTCATTCGGGTTGAATCACATGAGTGTAAAACTCTTCTGTTGATAATTGTTTTCCATACACAAGAACTCATGAAATTACTTAAGGAGAATAATTTAGACCAATTAATGGAGTTTTATGGATAAATTTCATAGCCTAAACGCTATCTCATGCATATTGTTTCTTGAAATTTCCCATTATAAGACATCCAAATAATCAATCTCTAATTTAACTTAATAATATATTCCTTCTAATTTTAAATATAGGAGCTGATTTGTTTTGTTTTTTAAATTTATAATTTTTTTCATAAATTCTCTTTATTGATTGGCATGTTAAGAAAAAAATGTATTAAAAGAATAGTTTCCCGATTAGAATCGAGATATTTTAAAAAAATCAATATATAATTTTTATAAATAATTAATTTAATTAATTTTTATAAATTAGTTATACAGGTATAGATTTACGATTGGAAGCACAAGTTATGAAATGATTGTACCGACAAGGGATTGTCCCTTTTCTCTCTCTGTGTTTTTGGCTACAAAGGGATTGTCCCTTTTCTTAGAGAACAAGTGAAGGGGAAAATGATGGAACGGAATCAATTTCCCAAAGCCAGAAAGCCCAATATTCTGGGTTTGTGGTTGCTTCTAAATCCTAACTGAAATAAGCTTAATTCAAGATTTGTTTAAGATTACTGGGTCCAACTCTCCCATTATATACCATAATTAAGAATCTTACAACAGTGTTTATCTTCTTTCCCATAAATATATGCCTACCTTACATATTTTTAAATAAAGCTCAATAAAATTAGGTTCATGAAACATTGATGTATAGATTAACCTAAGTGTCACTTCAAATATCTAAAGATCAAATCAATTTAAGAATATTTTTTGTTAAACATGCCAACCTATCATAGAATTTTTAATTTATGAAATATTTATGGGTTAATTAGTATCATGATATGATGTGAGGGCTTATCTTTGATATCATTATATTATTTATTTATGATTCACTTCTTTATTTATATATTAAATTTTCTTTAAATTTTAAAACTTCTCCCTACAATTCTACCTTCAAATTAGTTAAAACATCATTTGGTGGGGGGAAAATAACTTTTTCATATTTTGTTTGTTCTATAGTTATCATTGAAATATACTAATATATGTTGAATAGAGACATAAGTTACTATTTTTATTTTTAGTTTTATTTATTTTTATCATTTAATTCCAAAGACGACCAATTACATTAAAAACAAAGAAGAAAAAACAGAAGTTGAACTTTTTGAGGGCAATGAACTTAGTTCAATTAGGGAAGAAGCGTCAAAAAAGCACATTAGTATATGATGCTCTTATAACTAATAGTCACATCACATCAAATGAAAGAAACTTTGGCCACATAAAGGGGAACAAAGTTAAGATTCCAAATGAACTTTCTTATTACAACAAAGCTGGGGATTACAAAATTGATAAAGAAATAATTTATCATGAATTATTATTATTCAACTTCTAAAGATCTTGTTTATTATATTTAACAACTTTAGTTTCTTTTTAGGAGAGCAAACCAAATCAAGAAAGTATATATATGAAAAAATTGTAATCACATATTTTAAGGTTAACCTATGAAGAGTTAACCCTATGTACTAAATCTATACACTAAGAATTTTGGGCACAGAAATTCAAGTGATATGGATTGTTTCAATTCTAACACATGGGGCACCATAATTACTGGTAATTAAAAACCATAATTCTCCTTTAAAAATTGAAAAACAAAGATCATTTGATCATGCAAATTGATTTTATTGGGTCAGCATTGTCTTTCCACTAATAGATTTGTTAAAAACTCCAATTTACCTTCTACGGCACTAAACCAAGCAGCCTTTTCCCTAAATACAAGAAGCAAATTGTTTTAGAACCTGAAGTTAATTGTAATCAATGGCATGAAAACTACCATGCAAATAAGGTTGTGGGTTTTGATCTTATTTATAATTTTTTTTTTGTGAGAATCTCACTTACGACTTTAGGATGTTATTATTTGTTGCTCTAAATAATATATATATATATATATATATATATATAATTTACATCACAATCCTTTAACAGTGTAATTCATTAATTTATATGATAACCTGTAAAGGATCAAGGCCATGCAAGCAAAAATGAATGGCAACACTGATTTGTTTCCTTATTCTCTTCAATTTTTCATTGGCTTCATCCTAATTCTTCCCTTCATACACCTAATTTTATTCTCTCCAATTTGTAGGACAAGAATTTAAACATAATTTGAGCTTAGAGATGAGTCTAAGAAGTTTATAATCCACATGAATTTTCTCACTGGCTTGTGCAGTCAAAAAATACATCATGAAATATATTAGAGAATTGGAAGAAGTCACAAAGGCCTTCCCAGCTGAGTGATGAAAATTTGAAAACATATAATATCTTTATGTTTAGAGAATTAAAGAGGCAATGACATGATATATTTTCCTTAGTACAAAAAAACTTCTGTTGGCTATAAGACATCTAATTCCATGCAACATAGAAAACATAAAACAGCGAAGGGAAAGAGAATCATCAAATAAGGCAGATTATAGAGGCCAATTAAAATGCAATGAATCTCCAATGCAGACTTTTTGCAGGAAAAATATTCTAGCACTTAAGTAGTCTGCAAAACTGCTGACCTTTACAACAAACTCATTAAAATAAACCCTAGTTAAAGAGATTATACAAAGATATTGCTCAAAAGTAGATGAATTTACCTTTGTTTCTTAAACAGAAGAAATAAATCTTACAGACCCATCATAATTTTTATATTGTCGAACAAAGTTTACCATTTGCAGCATATGAGATGCAATTCTTTCGGTATCTCAATTGTTGATATCATCAATCAACCCCCATCAACTGCATAGTAAGAAATTTAGATCAGTGTTCGAGTTACAAATCGTTCCCAGAAAATTACATTGTTACTTAAGCTATACAATTTTGTAGACAATATGTGCACTTCATGCTTAAATTATTAACAAATTTACAAAAAAAAAATAATCATTTCTCTGATAACCTAAATAGATGGGAAAAATAAAATTGTAGTTGATGAGTTTCAAAACAATTTATCAATTATCAATTAAATTAGATATCCATTATATGTTTATCTCAAGGTGGCTAGTATTAAATATAAAAAGGAGAAAATGGTCTACCTTAAATATATCTCCAAACATTCCCATAGGATTCTTCCGTTGTACTCCGTAGAACTTCTCTGCTATATCATCCCACATCTACATCAAAGTTTTTCAAGTCAAATGATGATGAGTTTCACTTTAATGCAGAAACGTAAATAATTAAAACATAAGTACATAATTTGTAGTCCAAAATCATGGATAAATTACCTACCAATAGAAGTGTCAACACACACACACAAGGATTAGTTGGTGAGCTCACCTCGTTGAATGCAGGTTCCCTGTCAATACTTGATCTATAATTTGCCCTCAACATATTAAAAAGAGGCAATGCATCTCTCTCCAACCTGCAAGAAAAGTTGGAATTAGTTATCCTCCTATAAAGAGTTAGAAACTACAAATAAACAAATAAAATGAGGCTGAAAGGCTCAAAATGCTACAAAGCTGCCAAGTCCCTTTTCATATCAGACAACAAGAGTCCCTTAAAAGCACCATGCATGAAACACCAAATGAAGCCAAAAACAAAACCATTAAACCATCACGTATGTAAAGGCAAAGAAATTGCCTTGAAATTAAAAGAATCAGACCCATCCAAAACAACTACTAGAAAAAGTGTTGTGAAGTGGGACAAAATTGCTAGAAATCCTCTAAAGCTTCTGGCTACTTTTCAAAAGTCAGTGCACACTGATGATTGATGTGGAGAAGTCAGGAATACAAATTTGATCAATCAATATATAAAGCATGACAGCTTACGTTTGCAATAGAAAGTTGATGAGCTGTATTAAATCTGTCTGAGGAAATTTAATCTCTTTAGATGCAACTTCATTCTTTATCTCTTCCATCAATATATTAGCATCTCTCAGATTGCCTAAAGATAAATACCTGTCATGCAAGAAAGGAAGCAACTTCTGAGTCTAAAACTCAGTTGTCATATACAAGAAAGTACTGCTGAGTGGCATAAGCAGGGAGAAAAGTATTCAAAACTTTAACAAGTATATCAACAAAACCAAAATAGAGGATGCGTGCATTCTAGAAAAAGTAGAGGAAGATGGGGTAGGAGGGCAGAAAGGGAAATTCAGGGTGATAACTAACTTAGCTACCATTGCCGATGTATGGCAAGCTAGAGGACTGAGTATGAGGCATTAAGAAAGTTATTTTGAGGGTGCATGGGTGGTAGGGAGGTGTAGAGATGTAGGTAAAGGATTCTGTGGTTGCAGCAGACAACTCAAATGCCAGCGTTACTTTTCTTTTCTCATCTCTGCATTTTCTGTGTTGAGTTTGTGGTTTTTTTTTACTGTTCTGTTATATAATCTGTGTTTGTTGCTCTTAGAGGAAGGATTATTATCCAGCACTGATGCTAATCAAATTTCCTAGTTGTTCTGCGCTTGATTTCAATTATAGTAGCAGAAAGTTTCTATCACTTTTCAAAGTGAGCATTGGGATGAAAATTGCTTTTACCTTAAAACTGCCCTAGCAATGGCCAAGTCATCTTCACCTGGATAACACTACAAAAAGTAAGAGGCGTATCAGTCGAACCTTCTACAAACAAAGACAAAATGACAAGGAAATCCTCAATTACCGTTTCCAAGTCAGTTCTAGGACCCAATAATATAAGACAATAAATCATGAAAACATAACTAGATCATCATTGAACGCCCCAACCAAATTTCAGTAAAAATAAAAACAAAAGGGAAGAATTCTTTGGCACATCATACAGAAATTTAGTAAATTAGAACCAGACAACAAGGTATGAGAATAGAGAAACAAAGAAAAAAAATGGAAAATATAACGAGGCTAACCTTGCCCATAAAATCAACAAGAACAGAAGCAAACTTCTTTGGATTATTTCCTCTCACAAAATGGTTCGTTACCCTAGCCATATCCTGCATGTCAGAAGTATTCCGTGTTAATGGACCAGGCATGAAGATCACGGTACTTTCAGGCTTAAGTGAAGCTTTTCAAAATACAAAACATAATCTCATCCAAATCGGCGTATTAATGTAAATAGACACGATCAACTTCAAGAAGTCAAGAGTCAACAGCAATACGTCAGCTATTATCCACCACAGATTGGTATGCAGTTTCCGCAAAATTTCACTCCATAAATGAAAATTAGTGGGAATGAATTTCCAAAATTCTCCTACTCCATTTAATCAAAAGAAACTTCTAAAAATGTGAACAAGCATCTCTGGCCTTTCCTTCTTTCTTGACTCAGTGTTTCTGATGGCTAATAAACTTGTGATGCAAGAATCAAATATCACAAATCATGAAATCTTTTGCTATGCATTACAGCATGACATGTCAATGTCAACTGAAAAAATTACCCAATCAAAACTATTGTTTTCGTTGATATTAAAAGAGCTTCAAAATAAGAAATATATACTTTCATATATCAAGCCCTGTTCCATTTTAATTTCTGTGTATATGCTCTGCTTTTTAATTTGCTTAATATGACATACTTGATTGCTTTATATTGTTATATCATTATGATATACATGCCACATTTCAAAGTCATCTTAGACGTACTATAGTATATAGAATATAAATTCAAAAGAAGCAGCAACAAAGAACAAACATATACTTGAAGTAATTTTGATACATACCACCTCAGGTGATTCATAATAAATGTATTCAGCTAGCATAACGTGCAATTCTGGAGATCCATAATTACTTGCTCCAAACTCTGCAGACCACCTGAAAAGGACAATGCAATACAGAATCAGAGAAGGACGAAATCAAGTAACTTTCTAGTTGGTGTACCCTTTAAGCCACTTGCAAAGTATGACTGGATTCACCAGAAATAAGGAAAATCCTCAAAATATTCATTATTGTGAATGACGCTTATAGAAACTCGGGATTGATTCCTATTGAAATTTGAATTCACAAGGACATTTACTCACGTTTACTTCTTTGTCTAGGCTAGCTAACTAGTGATCTTTTACCTGGGTAAGAAATAACATTATTCCCTTGGTATTTTATTTGTAAGTTTTTAGACTTAATTGGTAGTAATTTTCTTATAGGGTACATATTTGTAATTTTCTAGGGCCTTTTCCAACATTTTCTCAGTCAACTATTGTTGAAAAGCACAACTATTTAAGCTGTAGATCCAACTTGAGGGGTAGTGTTGAGATGTTGTAGTTTAGAATTAATTATTAATTAATTAATAATAATTATTAATTAATTAATATTATATTTTATTAGTTATTTAATTAATTATCTAAAATTAAATTTAGATATTATTTAGGATTAGATTTGAATATTAAATTATTATATCTTAGAAGAATAAATCTGAGATATTAAGATTATGATAGATTCTAGATTTAACCTATTAGTTTATATTTTTGTCTATATAAAGGCCTATTTGTATTATCGTTCATTTAACGATTTATAATATTTTAAAGCTTTATTTTCCCTTTACTCTCAATCATTCAAATTTCCACATGGTATCAGAGCAGGAGTATTAAATCTTGGTTAAGGCCTTGATGAAGAAGAAGAAGAAGAAGAAAAAGGTCAAGCCTGAAGAAAAGACACACCTTCAAGTGAAGATTAGTTACATATGATAAAAGATGATAACTTGGATCTCTTCCCGCAAAATCTCATAAGTTATAAGATTAGTTTATCTACCTCAAGTGAGATTAGATTAGTGTGTAAACTCAAGTGGGTTACAATGGAAGAGGATAACTTGGGTCTCTTCCTACAAAATCTCATAGGTTATAGGATTAGTTTATCTACCTCAAGTGAGGTTAGATTAATGTGTAAATCTAAGTGGGTTACAATGGAAGAGGATAACTTGGGTCTCTTCTCACAAAATCCCATAGATTGTGGGATTAATTCATCTCCCTCACATGAGGTTAGATTAGTGTGTAAACCCAAGTGGGTTACCATGATTGTATAAGTATGTTCCTTTTGAATAATACATATGATAGAAGAGGATAACTTTGATCTTTTCCACAAAACTTCATAGATTATGGGATTAGTACATATAATTCTTCATTAAGTTCCTCTCTTGTAAATGTTCTTGTAAGGTAACTTGGGTTTCTTCTCACAAAATCTCATAGGTTATGAGATTAGTTTATCTACCTCAAGTGAGGTTAGATTAATGTGTGAACCTAGGTAGATTACAATGGAAGAAGATAACTTGGGTCTCTTCCCACGAAATCTCATAAGTTATAGGATTAGTTTATCTACCTCAAGTGATGTTAGATTAATGTGTAAACTCAAGTGGGTTACAATGAAAGAGGATAACTTAGGTCTCTTCCCACAAAATCTCATAAGTTATGGGATTAGTTTATCTTCCTCACATGGGGTTAGATTAGTATGTAAACTCAAGTGGGTTACCATGATTGTATGGGCATATTGCTCTTGAATAATACATACGATGGAAGAGGATAACTTGGATCTCTTTCCACAAAATCTCATAGGTTATGGGATTAGTACATATAATTCTTTATCAAATTCCTCGCTTGCAAATGTTCTTTTTAAACCTCCAACATGGAAATTCTTCGTCAAGTTCGCAACTTTGTCTTAATATCCAGATTCAAGATCCAATCAACTTCAGTTCAGTAGTCATTACTGGTTTAAGGATTCAAAATTCTATTTATTCTATAATAATGCTGCTCACATCCAAGCTACCTCCCAGCTTAAAGGGGAATGTTGAGAAGCACAAGTATTTAAATTGTAGATTTAACTTGAGGGGTAGTGTTGAGATGTTGTAGTTTAGAATTAATTATTAATTAATATTATATTTTGTTAGTTAATTAATTATCTAAAATTAAATTTATATATTATTTAGGATTAGATTTAAATATTAAATTATTATATCTTAGAAGAATAAATCTGAGATATTAAGATTATGATAGATTCTAGATTTAACCTATTCGGTTATATTTTTGCCTATATAAAAGCCTAATTATATTCTCATTCATTTAACGATTTATATATTTTAAGACTTTATTTTTCCTTTACTCTCAATCATTCAAATTTCCACAACTATAAGTCAAAATAATACATGTTTAACAAAGGGGCAAGATTGCACATGTTGTTGCACCTGTTTTAATACTTTAGGGGGAAACATTGCACCATTTGATAGTTTAGGATACCCAGTGCCCCTGAGAGAATAGTTAAGGGCAAAAATGCCCTTTAACCCATCTTTATTATCAATGTTAAGAAGATTTCAGTGAACAGATGCATTTGTGATTGGCTTATTTTTCAAATTCTTTCCTTATATGTTGGCCAAACATCAAGGAAACATAAAATCCCCTTCTGATTAGGCTCCTTGTATATATATGTGTGCTCACTGCTTCTAATTGATTTGTAGATCAATAAGAAAAATACCCATCACACCGTTTCTTCATCTTTTGGCACCATTTCTTCAAAACTGATTATAGGATATCTTATAACTAAGAGAAATTCTATAGACAGACAAAGCAATGTTTACGGCATCAAAATCATTGGCACCCAAAAAAAAAAAAAAACTCTTCTTTAGGAAGCCTAATAGCTGCAGAATCTAACAACAAACATCTTATAACCATAAATGGTTTAACCTCATAGCAGCTTTTAAGAATGATGAGCAGCCCTCAACACGTGTTTTTGCAGCTCCAAGGGCTTCAGAAATCTGTTGCATGTCATCATCAACTCTCAAGTTTTGTGGAAGTGGAACCTGAGGAAAAGCTTTGTAGATCTTCTCAAGGCGATCTGCCAGATATTTTTTTTAGTTAGAAGAGTAAGGTTAGAACTTAGAACCAAAATGAGAGGTAAAAACATTTACAAAATCATGCAATAAAGACCCCACATAAAAAAATTTCCATCTCCTTGAGTACATGCAGTATATACTAGGAGCATGCAAAATATCAAAATGCAAAAAGGCATAAAAGAAAAGCGATTATATTGCATCACAGAAGGAAACAAGAAATAAACCGCTGGTATCAATAAAACTTTAAAGACAGTAAAAGGGCTCACCAAGAGTTTCATTATCATAAGGAATTTTTGCTTTCACAAGTGCCTCCACAAATAATAAAGCAAGCTCTGCCCCACAGGTGACCTGAAGAAGAACAGAAACTGAGTTTCTAACATAAATGTTCTTGCCACAATCAATGCTGATTAAATGTTAATTTCATTACTAGAGATATTAAAAATTAGATTTAATTATATCAAATCAAATTAGTTTCAAATAGCAATATCTGTCATCTCATACTAGCAGCTGTCTAAGATGTGCCAATGCATTTTCTAACAATAGACAGCAGAAGCCAATCATAAAATCTGAAATACTCTCTCCAGTCCTTAATATAAGAGCTAGTTGACTTCTATGGATAGATTAAGAAGTCAAATAAATCAGTTAATTATGACCAAATCAAATCATCAAGATGAATTCATATTATATACTCTTTAATATACCAAAATTAGTCAATTAGCTCTTACATTAATTATAATTAAATGATTTATTTGGCTCCTTTAATCTATAAAAAAAAGTCAACTAGCTATTATAATTAGAATTGGAGGGAGTAGTTAAAGTTCAAGGATGTCTAAGAATTTTACTTTTTTTACAAGAAAAGATGTCTAAGATTGGTTTTACCAATATTTCTAGTGTCCCTTCTCATAAAAAAAAATCCCTTTAAACTTGAAATATGGATAAACAATAGGCAATTAATCTGTGTTGCAAATTAATTTCAATTGAATAAATGGAGAGGAACAAGGATAGAACTCTTGAGTCTTGGTCATATCAATTAATAAGCTTAAGTTGTTAAGCTAAGGCCCCAGATTGGTTTAACCATATCTAACAGAATCCATAAAAAGTTATTACAGTTCAAATGGTATGTATATGTGGGGATAAATATTTTGCGTACCCCAAATTCTGAACATGTCTCTGCATCATTTTCCGTTGTTAATAAATAGGGGGAAACTTTTGTTTAACTAACTGAAAATGGTTAATAACCTTTTAATTAGAAGAAATGCATTGCGTGCAAATAATCATTCCTGAATAGAGACTGTAACATGATAAAAGTTTATGCAGAAAAATATTTAAATTAGAATTGTGCAACCTGTCCATGTGCCAATTGAATGCATGCTCCAGATTGTAGGAGATCTAATACTTCGGAAAACCTCTGAGCAGATACGTATCTGCAGTGAAGTAGGAACGCTTCGTTAGTGTCCCCTTTTGATGAAAAGAAATTTATTTATTTTATAAATTAAAAGATGAATCCATTTCATGGTAAAGCGGTCCCTTTAGATTAAGAGAAAATAACTACAACAGATCGACTGATAATTGAAAATCTCATTCCCATTGCAGACCAAATTATCAATAGATTACTTGGGATGGGATGTACACTTCTCCATAAAAATAAAGTACACAAGTTTAATGAGAAGTATCATAGAGAAGTTACTTCAACCTGGCACTGACAGATTTGTACATTTGTTGAGCTCCATAATAATTGCCCTCATTTACAACCTTCTGCAACTTATCAATATTCTGCATTTTGCCAAATGAGGATAATAATAAAAAAAACAATTCATACTTATTTTAAACCGAAAACATTTGAAGAAATGTCAAATAATTATGAGTGCCAGGAGCAACTCATTCTAAGTGAAAGTCATAAAATTTAAATTTGAAAAATGTTAAAAATGCAAGACCTCAGAAATAAAAAGACCTTCACAATCTCCTATGCTGTACGAAGAGAATGATATACCCAACATACAAGAAACAGAAAACCTCCTCGGCCATGGTAATTACCCACCATTTGCTTAAGATAATCGTACAATGGCCAGACTGATCCCTCATATATTGAATAAAAACCAACGAAAGCATTGCATCTATGGTGGACTATCGTCAGAGAAATTACAAACAAGAGACGACCATGTAGAACAATTCAAGAATATCCTTGCCAACTGAGAAGCATAATATGGTCTATAATCAGACAATCCACATAAACCCATTCTCTAGAACATTACACTTAAGGCGTTAGTTTCCAGATATGTAATTTCCAGTGAGCTGAATCTGAAAACAGCATAAATTCTTCAAAATTTACATTCACTTCTCATTAATTTCCCACGCGAAATTGGGAGCCCGTAATTTCCCGAGAACAATCAAGCTACTAAGGAATCACACACATTCATGGATCGTACCTCTTGGGCCGGAGGGAGGGCGCCTCTTTTGAGTCTCTCACGAGACATATGGACTTTCGTGGGGTTTTTTAGTCAGTATCTTCTTGTCTTCTAAAATGGCAGCGATCTCGGTCGCACTCGACGCCACAGCACACCAGGACCGGAAATGATAGTGATCAGAGAGGTTCCTCAACGAACTACGATGCAATGAAATGAATTTGATATCGAAAGAGCTCTCAGTATCTCTTTGCTGATGGATATCGAAAGAGCTATTGGAATTGGACTAATCGTGAGAATTTTAGCGGCGAAATGGCGAGTCTTCTCAGCAATTCTATTCAGATCCAAAAAACAAAAGAAAAAAGGAATCAGCCATAATAAATCCTCCTCCCTGAAACCAAAAAAAACCTCTAGTTAAGTAAAAATTATTTAAAAAATGCGTCTCGTCTCTGATAAATACTATTAATTAAAAAAACTGTAATAAATAAATTAAATACAATAAGAGAAATTTTGAAATAAAACAATTAATATTGTACAAACTTTTACCAAATTGCTTGAATTTTGGATTAGGAACAATTAATATTATATATATAATAAATGAAGTTAATACATGAATATAATTTTTGTCCATATATATATAGGGAAAATTTACTACAGTGGTCGTTATGTGCTATTATAAATTTGTTAATTGTAATTACAAACTAAGTTGGTTAAAAAAAAACAGAGAGCAGTGAGACCGACTAGTGTGGTAAATTAACTTCCGTTTCTTCTAAAAAAAAAATCACTGCATTCTTAATATTAAAATGAAATTAATTTTTTTTTGGGGGGAGGGGGGGGGGGAATTTTCACACACACACACACACACACACACATATATATATAAGCAAATGAAATTAATTTTTGTGAGGAAACCACAGACTAATGTTTATTTATGAGAGTAGGGAGGCGGCTTAGCTTAAAGATGAGCATTTAAAAAATATTATACAGACATTTCTTAGCAATAAAAATAAATATTTCTTGCAAGTTTTTAAGCACTGTTGGAACATTTTTTAAAAAGAAAAAGAACTTATAATATATGTTATGCATGGTACAATTTGAATATGGTTTCATTTCCAGTTTATTTCAATTTAAATAGAAACAACTCCTGTATTTCCTTTTTTTATATATATATAGAGAAGAAAACTATGAAATATAAAGGATTTCATTAAAGCATATTTAGCTAGCATATCAACTTCATATTCTTCTCTCTTAATCTGTTGTTGAAGATCAACCAAATAATCCTATTGAAACATAGAATGACTTTTTGGGATTAAGTTCTGGTCATCCTGAAACCTGCCATTTTTACTCTCTTTAAGCTCAATTCCATGCAATCACTCTTTATCCCAATTAATCATAATATTTACATAATAAACACAATAATCATAATAAAATCCTTAAGGGGCTGTTTGGTATGAGCTACTTGGATGGGAGAAAAAAAATTTATAAGTTGAATTTAAAAAATTATATAAGTGGGTTTAAAAGGTTTTAATTAATTTTTTTATTATTTTATCTTATATTTACTTTTTATTAAAATTTTATAATCAAATTTCAACAATTTTTTTTAATTCCAAATTAAAAAATTTATGTCTTTATCCGGGTCCCTTTTTCCTCCAAATCTCTCTTATCAAATAGCTTCTAAATAAAACACAAAAATATGTGATTAAATAGTGATTTTTTTTTTGTATATAAAAATTTGATCTTATTGAGGAGGTTAGGGGATTGATCCTCATGTGATTAAAGGTAAGTGTGAGTGTTGTGTGTGAGTAATCGCTCTTATGGAAAGTTTATGTGGGTGTAAAAGAAAATGAATTCAATCATGTTCAAAGCACCACGTATTAAATGTGTGTATTTTTTTAGCAAAATCTTAAACGTTGGTTTATTACATTATTAGAGATTTGTCCTTTTGCTTAATGCCTAAATCCAAATCATGTTAATTAATGAACATGTTTTTTTTTAACTGACAAGTGCCCAAATGCCAAATCATGATTTTACTAAAGATGAAAAATAGAGTTGGTTAGATGCAAATGATGAGTTAAAGCTAATCGTAGAATTGAATTGATTAGCTGCTTAGCCTAATTCATTGTGCTTTTTTTTTCCTTTTTTTTACAAAATTAATATGTAAGTTTAAATTAAAAATCTCCATCAAATTTGTAAATTTATGAATATTAGTTATTATTTTAGATGTTAAATGTGAATTTTAAATTTAGTCTGATATGTTAAAAAATCAATCTTCTTCTCAAAATTTTAATTTAGAATAATCTAAACTTATTTAATTAAAATCCAACCCAAATTGAATTTCTTTTCTTTTTTTTTAAAAAAAAAAGTAGCTTACCAATTTGAAAGGTTTGGTGAACGGAACATTCTGGCATTACGTTCTGCAGCTGCAAAACGGCAATACCTGTTCTTCATCATTAGCTTCTCGTCATTTCCCCCCCTCTGTTTAACTCCAGTGTCGCGATTTCTATAATTTCAATTCATCTCCTCTACTCTTTGATCATGGTTTATTTCTGAAGAACTATGTCGTACAGCATTGAGGAACTGGAAAGGAGCTGGTGAAAGTGGATCTGTTAGCGAAAGAGAAGGAAACTGGCGTTGAATCAGAGAGGAAATTGAGCGTGTTGGAGCAGGAGACAAGGCGGAGAGAAAAGTCCATAGACAATCTTGTGCATGCCCTAGACCTCGAAGTCGTTGTCGCATTTGTTGCCTGAACTCATAAACCCTCCTTGGGTAGTTGGATACTTCTTAATTTCTAAAACCCTCGTTATGGCTGAACCAATGTCATCCTCGGATCTGACTTTTAATGATTTATCATCCGAGTTCGATAACCTCCCTGTTCCATCCATAGAATCGCTCTTTTTCTCAGGCAACGACCATGCCATGCCCTCTGAAGCATTCGCATCAGATCTTGACTTAGCCATTGAGTTGGGGAATGATGGAGATTTTGAGATTTCCTTTGACGATCTCAGCGATCTCCATATTCCTGAAGAAACGGATGATTTCCTACTCCCTGATGGCTATGCTCAACCGCTTGGATCGCATGTGTTGAATGACGATGACAAGCTGTTGAACTACTACGGTACCAATTCTGGGTCACGTGACCCGAATAGTTCTTCAGGTTCGGGGAATCGGAATCCTGATGTTGCAGAGTATTTTAATACACAATCACCTGAGTCCGGCAGTTGCGATCGTTCTGTGACCCACTCTTTGGATAATTCAAGTGATCAGAACTCATATCATTCACTTCATGTCAAAGTTTCGAGCTTTAAATCGCCAGATTCTGATTCTTGCGACCGGGAATCTTCTGGTGGGTCCATTTCATCACAGGGGTCAGGCAACGGTGGTCTAGGCGACTCGTATGCTTATGAAGTGATGAAAACGTCTTCACCGGATTATCACTGCGACGACAGAGAAATTTCTTCTCATGGGATTGCTGATCAGAATATAAAATTGGAGGACCTGGGTAAAAATTGTGATTTGAAAAGGAAGAAGCTCCAGAATGAAGGGAATTATGAGGAGAGAACTACCAAGCACCGAAAGTCGGCGATGCCTACGGTTAATACAACTCAACAATCTGATCTTAATGCCGTGGATGACGAGGACGAGAAAAGGAAGGCTAGGCTGATGAGGAATCGAGAAAGTGCCCAGCTCTCCAGACAGAGAAAGAAGCACTATGTGGAGGAGCTTGAGGAGAAGGTGAGGTCAATGCATTCTACCATAACTGATTTAAGCGGTAAGGTATCGTTTGTTATGGCCGAGAATGCTGCTTTGAGACAGCAATTGAGTGCTGGTGGAATGTGCCCGCCACCAGCTCCAGGGATGTACCCTCATCCTCCAAGGGCGCCCATGACCTATCCATGGGTGCCTTATGCACCCTATGTTGTCAAACCGCAAGGTTCTCAGGTTCCACTGGTTCCAATCCCCAGATTAAAGTCTCAACAGTCGCAATCTGCTCCAAAGGCCAAAAAGTTCGAGAATAAGAAGACTGAGGGAAAAACTAAGAAGGTTGCTAGCATTAGTTTGTTGGGTTTGTTTTTCTTTATATTTCTTTTTGGTGGACTCGTTCCTCTAGTTAATGTGAAGTTTGGAGATATAAGGGACAAAGTTCCTGGGAGGCCCATTTCTGCTACTGATAGGTTCTATAGTCAGCACAAAGGAAAAGCTTGGGAGGTTAGTGGTCATAGAAATAAATCTGAAGGAGAAAAGGGAGTAAGATTCACTAGGGGGAATTTGGGTGTTTCCGACAGAATGTTTATTGAGAAAGGTCGCAAATTAGAAGAAACACTGAGACAGCAGGATTCGCCATATAGAATGAGCTCAGGTGACTTAGTTCACAGGGGAAATGCTAGTGAGCCAGAGCCTCTTCTTGCTTCTCTGTATGTTCCAAGGAATGATAAGCTTGTGAAAATTGATGGTAACTTGATAATTCACTCTTTTCTGGCCGCTGAGAAAGCCATGGCATCTGATACTGCTCATACTGAAAAGAGTACGAGAGAAAATGGATTGGTGATTTCTAAAAATTGGGATTCTGCACTGGCTATTCCTGAAGTTGGAAGGAACAGTGGTCAACGTCCTCCCGCATATAGGAGCCCGCCTGAACAGCGGAAGGCTCTTGCCTCTGGTTCAGCCGAAACATTGAAGAACCATTTAAAGTCAACTGCGACTGATGGTAAAATGCAACAATGGTTTCGTGAAGGTCTTGCTGGTGAGATGCGTTTTTGTTGTCTCTTTTTCTGGGTTTCCCTTTACACGTAGATTGCTTGGCATGATGTATGCATTTTTTAACTTGTTGTCTGAGCTGGTAGCTAGCCTGTACCATGTAGATTGTCCAAGTACACAACGAAGTTGTCAGAACAATGTAAAAAAGCCATCATACCGCATGTTATATTCTTAATTTTTTTTTAAACATCTGGAATTTTATAGTTAGCTTTTATTGGCAGTTGCTTGTCGTTTTCAATAATACTGACTCGGTATGTACAGCAGGATTAATTTTGTTGTAATGCTTAGCTACCTTACTAAAATGCATAAGATTGACCTTTTGGTTTGCACTCTTCATTTCCTATAGTCTAGGTTCTTAGTAAGGAGGCTTCATACTTTAGTTCAGCCCTTGTGGGGGATGACTTAATTGCTGGTTATTTTCTATCTTGTGATGTAACATAGTTATCTAAGCTATGCCAAAGCAGAGAGTTGTATGCCTATTTACTTAGGTAGCTCTTATTTCTCACAATTACTGAATGTTCTGGGTTCCTGATGCAGGGCCAATGTTGAGTTCTGAGATGTGCACAGAGGTTTTCCAGTTTGATGCCTCGCCAAAACCGGGAGCTATAGTTCCGGCATCATCAATTGCAAATGTTTCTGCCGTTAACCGCCAGAACGATACAAGCATCAACAAGCGAAGGAATAATAGAAGGTTCCTTCACAAGCTACCACATTCCCTCGCCAGATCTGGTCTCAACACAAGTGAAGAACATGGTATGAAAAATTCCCAGAATGAGAACCTCCATGTTAATAATAAATCAACATCTTCCATGGTGGTTTCGGTTCTTGTTGATCCCAAAGAGGTGGGAGATGGTGACGGGGATGGTGTGATGAAACCTAAATCACTTCCTCAGATTTTTGTGGTTGTGCTTATAGATAGTGTCAAGTATGTCACCTACTCATGTGGCCTTCCACGAGCATCTCCTCATCTTGTGACCGCCTGATCGGTTGAAAAACAACGTTTTTTGTTAGATATCTAACCCATACATCATTTTCTCCGGCAAACAAGAAAAGAGGGAGAAAGTGAGAAGCAGAGCTCAAGTTCTGTACATAAACCTGGTTTTTGACTAATTTTACTCTACTGTATTGTGCTGTACTTTGTAAAAGACTTTCCACAGAGACCTTAACTTTATGCGGGTAGTACTAGTATTGTAAGTTAAACCCTAAGGTAATACTTTTTTCAACTTACCATGAGGTCTAAAAATCTAGTGAAAATATGCAATATTTAGATCTTGAATAATTTTTTCTTGCCTTTTGTTGGATGCACAAGAATTAGCTCTGTACTAGTAAGACATTAGTTTTAAATATTGTTCTTGTTATGCCCTTTTTTTCTTGTCTAATAATTTTGTTCATTTCTGTTCAATTCTTCTAGCTATATGAAACGAATTAGTCCTGTTTTTTCATATTATATATAAAATATTCTGTCTGTGTGTGTGTGGGGTATCCATGTATGTAGATATAGCTCAAAGCTAGTGACTTGGTTGAAATACAAACTAAAAGCACCCCAAAATGGGAAAAACAACCAAATAGGGACTGAAACGCACTCTTTTTTTCTTACAAATAAAAGCTGAAATAGATTTATTTTTGACCCTATTACAACTAATTTTTTGTCAGTTTTACAAGCCATTGAAATCATTACCAGAGAGGTCTTTCTCGTTCATATATGATTTCCGTGATACTTTGTGTTACTGAACACAAAAAATAATTTAAGACGTTACTTAATCAAAAGATAAAAAAATTGAAGTAATAATTTTATATAAAATGAATTATTACTTTTAATAAATATAAAAAAATAATTTTTTATTGAAAAGAATATATATTTTTGAATGTATCAAATTCTTTATTCTTCACATAAAAAATTACTTAAAAGGCACCCTAAAATAATACTCATTCTTTCCGGTTTTCCCATTTAAGCTTTCAATGCTCCACACTGGCGGCAATGTGATTCCCATGATAATGCCCCACACACATTGCCGGCAGCGGATGAATGGGGAAAAGGAGAGAAAGCCGGTTTAAGGAGGGGGCTGCGGAAGTGGATGCGTATAAAGCAAGAGACGCCCATGATCCTTTCATTAGAGTCAACGGCTAACATCTTTTATTAAAAATGGCGCCATTTCTGGTCAACAAAATTACTCTCCAGCGTCTGTTTCCTAACTCGTTTCCTGCTCTGTAACCTCCATAGGCTCTCTCATCCGCGCTCCATCAGCTCATAGCACCGTTCTCTTGCAGCTCCAATCCATTGAGAGCGAGGTTCCAGAGGGATGAAATGAGTTGGAATAGACAGACACTGGAGAGTAATTTCAATGGTTTTAATGAACATAAATAAATAAATGGACGATTTAGATTAGATATTCATGGGTTGAATTTAATTGTTCAATTCTTTATTGAATTTGTAAAGTAAAGGGAAAATTATAATAAACTACCCAGAGTAAAGAAGTTGTAAAATAAAGGGAAATTTATAATAAAGTACCTAAAGTAAATAATATTTATTAGAAATGATCCTAAAATTATTATTATTTATAATGATAAAATACTCCTCTAATTTTTAATATAAAATATAACTAAAAAATTAATATTAATTTTAAATATAAATATATATTTTTATATTTATTAATTTTTTAAATTATTTTTATTTATATTTTCTTCGCAATAAGTAAGCAAAAAAAGAATAAAGAAATTAAATAAGATAATTATCATATTTTAGATAAAATATCACGTATTAACTAATTTAATTTATTTATTTATTTAATTTAATTAAATAAATATATTATATATTAAAAATTAAATAAATAAAAATTTAAAATTATTAAATTGCCCCTTATCAACTCTCTATATTTCCTCTCACATATGGTGATTTCTAATAACTATCATTTATTCTAAGTCTTTTCTTCTAATTTTCCCTAAAATAAATATCATTAGAAATGTCAGTGCCTACTCTTTGATTTGATTGTTCCTTTTTCTGGGTTGGATGTTAAGCTTCTCCAGATGTGGTGGATATTTCCGGCGAAGGCGCAAGTGCAATTTGTGCCAAGTTTTTTTAAGAGGAGAACATATTAATAATTTCATATTTTAAATATAAATATTAGATAAAAATACACTTTTTAAACCCCGATATTCATATCCATTTCCATCCGAATGAATTCAGCGTACCAACGGGCCCCAGCGGTTGTTACTGGTGCGCCGAAATCGCTGAGTTCTTTTTCTGCCTCTGTTCGTGCGTTGTGCTGGGCAGTGTAGAGCTTCAGCCATCTCATCACCGATCTGTGCAGTTCCTTCCCTTCGATTTCCTTGCTTTGAGAGTATAATATCATGGGTTGCTTCCTCCTTCATTGCTGCAACAAAGAGGCATTTTTTAAAAAATTCCTAGCTGTTTTTTCTTTCAAAACAGGGAAGGAGGAGTTTGGTTTCAGCTGAGGCTTGAGGAGAGATTTGGGACTTTATATTACTGGTATATTAAGCATTTGCTTCAATTATATATATGTATATTCATTTGATATAAAGGATGAAGAGGAATTTAGGAATCTACCTTGTTCTTATTCCAAGTGTATTTTGTTCAGAAATTGAAATTAGGAAACCTTAGGCGATTATGTGTTCGATAAGTGATGAACTATAGTATTTGTATTTGTGTCATGATGCTGGGATGCATAGGAAGTTCTTGATAAAATGTGTAGGAGGGGAAATTGGATGGAAGTTGTTGTGCAAGAGGTATGAAGATTAAAAAGCTTAATGAAATTATTTGATTATTGATGCACACAAGGGGAAATTTGATGTATGGTTAATGTTAAACCAATTGATTTGTCATGGTTTTTAAGTTTATAGATAGGACAATAATAGTCCTTCTTAATTTTATGTTTTGTTTACTTTGAATGCAATTACTTTATGTCTTGTTTTTGTCTTTGTTTTCATGTTATGCTTACACCTTCACACAACCATGTAGGCTAAGATTGTTTCTATTTCCAATGTCATTTGCTTGATAGTTATCGGGTGCATGATAAATCATTTCGCTTTCAATAAATCAATAAATAATATGAAAGAAATATTATTCTCAAAAATCATTTTGTAGGGGAAACACTTCAGGTTTTATCTGTTTTCTTGTCCAGTGAAGGTCAAAACTCTTATGCTCTCCTTTATAAATTTACTTCTTTCATAAGAGAAAGGATATAACTTCTACATAGTTAAAGGTCAAGAAGAAGCAGGGTCCCGCTGTCTCGTAGCCAGAATTAATGCAAAATTGAAACAGATGGGAAGCAGGGTCTTTTTGCTCAAAGGAGTGCCATATTCACCAGCAATGTGTAATAGCTTCCTTGCCAACTCCAAGAGCAGTTTCAACTACTTTGGTTTCCCAAAAATCACTGTTCATCACAATAAGGGTCGAAGCTACTCATCAACAAAATTTCAGTCCTCTCTTCCATCTCCAGATGTAACTCGTTTGGCAGAAACAGCTCGAATTGCTCTTAGATCAAATGAGGCGATTTTAACATGATATGACATGATAATTTATTGTAAGGAATTTGAGCGTTTTGGCTGATTCTTTTTTCCTTTGTTATTTATTTTGCTTTTCCTGTATTCTTTTATTTTATTCACAGGTGGAAGAGTTTGCTCCTAAAATTCAACAAGTGATAGATTGGTAGAATCCTGTTTTCTCTACCCCAACTCCTTAAAAGGACTCGTAAATTTCAAACTCCACATTGCGAAGCATTATGAACGTTGCTAGAAAAAGCAACTGAATTCTCTACGTGCTTTAACATTTATTTGTTCACTGTTTGTTGAATAATGAAAATGTTTTGTTTTTCTCCTTCATGTGGTTCCTTCAATAGCATTGTTATGACTTGATTACTTTTATTATAATGTAAACTTCAATGATCAATCAGTGGGTTTAATGCCTTTTGGACTTATTCTATGATAGCACCTATCTAGCCTTTAAACTTAAATTGGCTCTTGGGGCAGGTTTGGACAGCTTCAAGGTGTTGATCTCGAAAGCATTGAACCCTCCATCAGAGCAGGTTCTTATGACCTTCTTAGTTGCAAAACGTATTGAAACAACAACAACAACAACAATAAGTCTTATCCCATTAAATGGAGTCAGCTACATGGATCATACGACACCATTATGCTCTATCGAAAACTAAATCCTTAGATAGGTTATTGACCAGGAGATCCCGTTCAATGACCTCTTTGAAAGTTCTCTTTGACCTTCCTCTACCCCTTTTAACCGGTGTCCATACTATTTGATCCACCCTCTTCATCTGCACAACCCTTGGCCTTCTTTGTACGTGTTCAAACCACCTAAGACGGTTCTCTACCATTTTCTCTTCAATAGGTGCCACTCCAACTCTTCCCTGTATATGTTCATTACGAATCTTATCTTTTCTTGTATGCCCACACATCCATCTCAATATCCTCATCTCAGCTACCCCAACTTTATGCTCTTGCTGTCCTTTTAAAGTCCAGCATTCACTTCCATAAAGTATTGCTGGTCTTGTAGCAGTCCGATAAAACTTTCCTTTTACTTTATTTGGTACTTTCCGATCACATATAACCCCAATAGCTTTATTGCATCAGCTTGCAGGTTTTTCCCCCTTATTTGCAAAAATGGTTTTTTGTAGTTCTCTGAACTTGTCCAGTTCTGTTATACACCACTTATTGACAAATGAATCATGCGCCATCTTTTTACTGATCGCTTTCACACCTTTCATCTTGATCATGTCCGTTTTGTTTGAATGGTACCATAAGATGAATATTAGCATACTAGGTTCTTGTCTTTTCCCTTTACTAGGTTCTTGTCTTTTCCCTTTACTATTTCATGAACAGATAAAAAATACTCCTTTGATTCTTAATATTGAAGATATTTATTTAATTTAGGTAAATTAAGAAGGTTATATAAATTAATTAATAATAACAAATATAGTTTAATTTTTTTAAAATATTACTATATAACATTATATTATATATCAGTTTATAAGTTAGGTAAATTAGTTTAGGAGAAAATAATAAATATAAAGAGATAAAATGGACTAAAATTTTATAATTAAAATTAAAATCAATATTTTAACTTGCTCCTATATTTAGGATAAAAGTAGAAAACAACAAAGGCTGGGGAAGGGAAGAAATATAGTCATAACAGCAAGTGTTATGCTTCTTGCTTCAAATGGGACCAATTTATCTGTCATATTATCTGCAGATACTGAAAACAACAATGTGCGTGATGATGTCCCTGAGACTTTCGATGACAGGTAAGTTGGTTATTCATTATTTTTTTATTAAACATTATTGGAAAACTAATGATATGAACATGCTAATATATGCTTGATAGTGGCGCCATGGTTGCTTCCATTCCAAGCTACGATGAACCTTTCATCAAAGTTCCAAAGGTCTTAAACACGGAATGAAATCGCGCAGCTGAGTTTTAGAGTACAAGGAAGTACGTGTAGACAACTTGTGTTGTCCTGAATAGTTTCTTGTTAATTTACATGAAGTGACCAAACACCTATTTTGAATTTCTTATGTGGGATTCAGTTTATCAATTTTTGCACCTGCAACTTCCCCAAATTCATTATTTTCCATGCTGTAAAACATAAGCAGCTGTGACAAGTCAATTATGGTGCACTTTTTGTTAGGTCATGAGGCGAATATGTCTAATATACTCCCTTCTTTAATATTTTAGAAGGATATTGTGTTTTATTTTTAAAATTAATTTGCATAATATTGAGATTGATTGATGTGTTATTACAAAAATGCTCCTAACAAATAAAAAAAAATCTTGCTCAACTATAATAATTGGGAAAAATTAATTGTTTAGATTGGCAAAATAAATTTTATTATAAAATTTATTATTGGAAAAATCATCAGAAAAATCTTTAATACTGTGGGATTTTATAAAATTATTAAATTGATATAAAGTCTCAAAAAATTTATGAGCGATTTATTATAATTGTATGATAAGTTCTTTTGTGCTCGCACTTCAATTGATAAATCAATATATCATTAATAAAAAGTTAAATTATCACAATTAATAAATTATAATATAATAAGTTATGGTATGATCATTAATAAATCTATCTCAATTGACAAATTATTATATTATTATAATAAGTTAAGATAAATTTATTTGTTCATAATTTTAATAAATTTTTTATAATTTTTTAATATTTTATATCAATTTAATAATTTTATGAATTTTAATAGTGATAATTTGTCTTTCTTAAAGTTTGTGAATAATTTTTCTTTTTTTTTAAGGATTTAATGAGATGAAAATAAGTAAACAAATGAAACGGTGCGTACCTTCATGAGCTCTCGGTGAACGTGATCGTTTAGGTATGAAGGCTCTGAGAATGGGAACTGGATCCGTACCTGTACTCGGTCTGTTACTCCTGCGCAGCAATCGTTGAGTTCTTCTTCATCCTCTGTTCGTGCTTTGTGCTGTGGGTGTGTAGGGCTTCAGCCATCTCGTACCATCCCTTCTTGCCTCTCTCTCACCAATTTGTGCAATTCCTTCCCTTCGATTTCCTTGTTTTGTGAGTATAATATGTTGGGTTGCTTCCTCCATCATTGCTGCAACAAAGAGGCATTTTTATAAAGATTTTCCTAGCTGTTTTTTCTGTCACAACAGGGAAGGAAGAGTTTGATTTTAGCCGAGGCTTGAGGAGAGGTTTGGGACTTTATATTACTGGTATATTAAGCAGTTGCTTCAATTATAATTATATATATATATATATATATATATATATATTCCTTTGATATAAAGGATGAAGAGGAATTTAGGAATCTACCTTGTTCTTATTCCAAGTGTAGTTCGTTAAGAAATTGAAATTAGGAAAGCGTAGGAGATTATGTTGATGCTTGGAAGTTATGTGTTCGATAAGTGATGAACTATGGTATTTGTTTTTGTGTCTTGATGCTGGGATGCATATGAAGTGCTTGATAAAATGTGTAGAAGAGGAAATTGGATGGAAGTTGTTGCGCAAGAGATTTGAAGATTAAAAAGATTAATAAAATTGTTTGATTATTGATGCACACAAGGTGTTTATTAAAATTTGAAGAGGATTTAGGTTGGAATGGAATAGTTCAGCATGTTCGATGTATCAAGGAATAAAATGTAGGATTAGGGTTGTGCAATCTCCATGTTGAAACTTAGAAAGGTATATATATTGCTTAAATATACACATATTGGTGGTAGAGCTTGGGTGATTAAATTGAATATTGAAGCACGTATAAAAAGGAGAAACAATATTTTCTTTTATGCTTGACCAGATTCTTGTTGTAATTTCTAATTGGTTATGGTATATATTTCGGGGTGTGACAGCACTCAATATTTTTAGAATGTTCCTTATAAAAGAAATCGGAGGGAATATTTATCGGAGATCATATATCAAAATCTCAGTGCATCGTAATTGGGTTTTGTACTTTTGTGATGCAGAAGCCAATCAGGGATAGTCTGGTTTTTGCTTCCTATCCTATTGTATAATTAGAAATGATTTCACGATGAGCTTATTTCTTTTCTTTAGCATTGTTTACTTGGCTACTTATTATAGGTTTTTATCTCTCACTTCTTGTTCTTATCATGTCCTTTTGTTTTTCTTTCTTTGTTTTTATTTTCATATGCACATGCAAATGCGAAGAACCTTGTCTTTATCTGCATCTGCAAAACTTTAGATTTATCATTATTAGTTATCTTCCGTTTATGACTGCAACCAATCTGCCAAACATCCTAGATGACATAACAATTACGCTGCAACAAATTCTTGCCAGCAAAAAATCTTTTACGAATCTTTTTAAGTAGTCTAGTACAAGTCGAAATGAGTTCCCTTACCCAAGCTAACTGGAACAGTCAGTTAAATTCCAATTTTGACATCTATTTTAATGTTAGCAAGAATCGGTACTTTATGCCAATTTTGAATAAAGAAATGCAGTTTGTTGGCACAAATTCTCGTTAGTTTTTTTCTGGTTTATTAGAAAATTTTTGTTAGTTGAATGTGGTTTCTGATGCAGGAAGTAGATAGTGAATATTGATAAAAGTAAATGGGTTCAGAAGCATCCTTCCAAACAGCTAAGATTTATCGCCACCTTCTCAAGGCTGTCCAGAAACACATTGGCAAGGAAGACAACAAGAGGCATTTCCGGGAATTCATAACATCCGAGTTTCGCAAAAGCAGCAATCTTTCTGACGGTGCAGCTGTCCAACAGAAAATAAAACTTGCTCAGGACTATACTTTTCTGCTTAATAGTGTGCACCATCATAAGGCATTACTTTTTCTCTTTCTGTTGCTATTTTCTTTAAACTTTCCTACACACGGACATGCAATTAGATGGTTGAACAGCTGAGCATGTTTAAATGAAATTTAGACCTACTCATTCCATTTAAAACTTGGAGCATGTTTGGCATAACTTTTGGAGGGTGAAAAGTTACGTTTGGAAACTGAAAAGCCAATTGACTTCTAAAATGCTATTTGGATTGGTGTCAAGGCAAAATGAATTTTTGCCCAAAAGCCATGTTAAAGTTGAAACAACCTTTCTATCTTTTCTTTATATTTGAAACTTCTAAAACTGAATTTTCAGTATATTATCTAAATAAGTTTATGTCAAACAGTATTTTATTATAATAATCTATCCAAACATAAATTAAGTTACATTAATCAACTTTTATCCCAACTTCAATTTGTAAAAATCAGTTGGAATAAAAGTCATTTTTACAATAATTTATCTAAACAAGCTATTGACAGTAAGATGGTAAGAAACCAAAAGGTTTCTGTCGTATACCCAGAGTTTTTACGTTTTGGTTAATTTTTTCCAAGGGATTTTATTTTTTTAGTAATAATTGTAATTTTGTTTTTGTTAGAAACTTATTCACAATTTTATCTTGGGCATTCTAACCATTGATTGGTGGTTTTGCAGGAGCTCTTGTTCTCTTACAATATTGCTGTGGACAGAAGTGATGAAATGAAAAGGGTCATTGGAAAATCTGCTGCTAGTGTGGGTCTTCGTCTTCCTGAGGCTTATCAGCGATAATGATTTGCATGAATGGACAATATATGTCTTTTGTTCTACTGCAGACCTGGCAGGCAGGTGTGTTGTTCAACCACATTTTTCATTTGAAGTTATAACATTAATTGGAATGGATGATGAGGAATGAACTTCTTATGTCAACTGTGATTTATCTTAAATAATTTCGAGTTGTATTTTGGTTGGAGAAATCACTATTAATTTTAGTTCAAAGTAAATGGAGTATAAGAAAGATGAATTCCAGAGGTATTTGATGCAGGTCACAAAATATTCGAATTGTATATAATATTCAATCCATGATAAACATATGAAATAATTAATTGAAATAATCCATAATTTTGCAAAGCTATGTTCATGTGATTATAGTGAGATTCATTTGGTTTTCTTCACAAAATAGTTTGAAAGTAAACTTTTTTTTTTTTTGGAAAACATGTAAAAAAATAATTTATTTATTTATTTATTTAATAAGTAATTCTATCCATACTATCAATCATGGTCAGATATTAATGGGACATTCATGTGAAGTAATTTAAAAGCATGAATTTTTTTGGGCTCAAAAAGTGAAGAGATCAGGCGATTCAGCCAAATTTGATCATTTCTGTTCCCTGGAAAGAAATTTTTTGATGGTGTACTCAGTTAAATAGTAAAATCATGTCAAATTATATGATACATATAACGCTTTGTGTAAATTCTATCTATAGTATAGTTTTATTTTATTAATTAGTTAATAATTAATTCATATATGAATAAATGACGTGAGGTACTTCATATGAAAGTGAACATTTTTCTTTTGGGGGGACCTTTGATAGGCTAAGTCTAATGAATTTCATTTTGAATAATAAATTATTTATATTAAATGTTAGAAAATCAAAATTTGAAGCCCCTCGTGACCAAAGAAGGAATTAATTGAATCTGATAAGCTTTTATGAGACAAAATAAAATGAAGTCTGAAACTTCTTCCACATTTAGGTGTGGGCTATTGTAAGTTACATAACCTCAAGTCAACCTCACTTGATTACTTGATCTCTCAGATATATTTTCCTTAAAACAACTTATAAAAAAAAATCCTTAAAACAGAAAAATGAATTACACATTAATATTATGTCTATTTAAATGAATTGTCAATATCATGTAAAATATAAAATCTATATAAGGAATGAACAAGCTCATATCACACTCCTCTTTATATTTAATATAAAAGTTAGTTTATTTTTTTAAAAAAATATTAAAAAAATTAAATAAATCATTAATCAGTTAATTATACTCTTTATAGTCCTAATAAGTACAAAACCATATTGACTTCTTTTTTTTATAGATTAAAGAAACTAAATGATTCACTTTAAAATATTTATATTTATCTTATTTTATCATACTAATTTATTTGACTTATAAATTATTTATTTCAAAGAGATCATGTATTATTTGCTATAATTAAGTAATTTATTTAACTTCTTTAATCTCTCTAAAATAGTCAATATAATCTTATAATCAAGACTAGGTGTAATAACTAATATAAGAACTAATTGATTAATTTAGATAGATTAAGGAATATATAATATGAATTTATCTTAAAAGATTAAATTTAGTCTTAACTAATTTATTTATTTAACTTTATGTATCTCCCTAAAAAAGTCAAGTAACTCTTATATTAAATATTAAATAAATTTTTTTTATATATATGCATGTAAAATTTTTGATGAGTGAATCCTCAAAATTTATCTAAGAGCTCAAAATCAAATGATGCTTTGGTAGATATTTATAAAATGTTCACCAACTAAATTCTTATACTAATAATAAGATTTAAATTCATATTTTTATAAAATATAATTTATATTTTATATAACTATCTGACTACTAATAATAAAATTTAAAATCAAATTTTATAAAAATATGATTTTTGTTTTATATAATTATCTGATTAATCTAAATTTGAGTTTCATATATTATTACATTTTTTATTTAAACTAATTTTTATTGACAGGGTCACCTCTATCTATGAATAAGATCGGAGGAATGACCATGATGGAGTCTTAAACAAAATGAGTTAATTACTAAAAGAATTTTAATAATAATTAAACAATATAATTTTATTATCATTTATTATGTGAAATTTTTACTTATATATTAATTAATTCTGTTATTTTAAGACTCTATAGTCATCCTACCTATAAAATTTGGCAAGTTTGATGTACTCTGTACTGTCACAGAAGGCACGTGTACCGCTGAAAACCATAATTAAGGGCAGCCATTCGACGCCTGATATTTTATATATATATAAAACTATTCTTAAATGAAAAACAGAAAAAGAAAAAGAGGATAATAAACATAAACTGAAGACTTTTTACATTCATAAGGGAGAGATATAGTTAAGTAATACATTAATACAATAAGATACATCTCTTATAAAAATAAGACAGAAAAAAAAAAGCAGAAAAGAGGATTGATAAAATAAAAATTAGGAGAAAGAGTAATGAAGTATTTCTCATTTATATATATATCTTTTTTATTTTATATATGCCTTGTACATAGTCTCTATATATAGTTTTCTTCGACCCTTAAAGTTAATATAAATATTACAATGAAATAAATAGTAACACGATGACATTTACAGTAAAAATCTTATCCAAGCAATTTATTAAAGAAATTATAAAGTTAAAAACATTAAGGGTTAGGGGTTATGAGGATCTATTATTTAATATTTATAATATTCCCTCTTATATGTTCATAATCAATATTGTGCATAATTAAAATGTTATTAGGAAAAAATTATTGAGAAAAAAATCTAGTAAAAGAAAAAAGGTACACAATATAAATTAAAGTTATTTTATTAAAAATCTTATTAGAAAAATCTAATAAGATAAAATATTATTAAAGGAAAAAGAATATAGCATAATTTTTACTCTCTTTGATAATAACATCATTTTTTATCCCACTATTGATAACATTGACCTTTCTCAATAGAATGTGTTATTTTCTCAAATGGATAATTTCCAATACTTTTTTGAGTATATCTTTTTTTTAGTCGAACCACACATAATATATTTTTATCATATATTTTTTCAACATATCTTCTAGACATATTGAATTATTAATATACTTTTCATCTACCTTATATATTGTGAATATAATAGAAAAATCATCCTAGAAATCACTATATACTACATTCGCATGTTCAATTTAGTTAGAACAAAAAATCTCATATAATATTTCATAAAATTGTCACCTCAAATATTAATTTTATTATCCATATTGTTCCTATATAATTTTTCCAATAATTATAATATACAATATCAACACAATAGGTAAATATTATAATACAATAAATATATAGAAATTCTAGTATATTAAATTTAATATATTTTTATAGATAAAATAGTAATAGAAAAAAATCTAAAGATTGTAAAATAATGGGATATTTAATTCTAGATATTTTTTTATATATGCTTCATGCATTTTAAATTCTTACAAAATTATCATATAAATTTTACTATTTAGTAAACTATATGTATAGGCTATAATAATATCTATTAGACACCTATTTTATTTTCATACACCACTAAACTAATAATATATAAAAAAAAATATTGCCTACACCATAAAATAATATTACTTATCATATTTATTATTAGTTTTTGTGAAAATATTAAATGTTTCTATATTTCTTAATAACTTTATATTTAAGATATTTGAACTATAAATCTATAATTTTTACATATTAAAATAATATAATTATATTTTTATTATACTTTTATTATTTTATTTTTTCTTTTAGTCAAATATATTTTCTATCAACTTTCTATTATAAATTTATATATAATATTTTTATTTGATCATATGTGATATTATTATTAATTTTATCTTTTTTTATTCTATTTTTTTTATTTTTAACATAAAATTTTTATTCATTTTTCAATATTTATACCATCATAACATCATCGTGCAGATATTCACTTTGATGTACCAATCTCAACTCAAAAAGCTTATTTTCGCCCCCCTCCCCCCCCCCCCCCAAAAAAAAAAAACTCAAAACCTTATTATGGCTTGCTAGCTGTAGTCATCATACGTACAGGCACACACAGACATACCAAATAATATACACATACAGGGTTATATATATATATATATTAGTTAAGGTAGCCTCAACGTATTAAATGTTGAGGGACACCCTTAATTGTCCATGGCTGTTTTTGACACTTGAATCAGGGGTTGCCAACGCTTCCTCTGCCGGAGCCTCTGCCGCCGCCATAAGCACCACCAGACCCATAACCATACCCGCTTCCAGACCCAGAGCCCGAGCCGAACCCAAAGCCAAAGCCTCTACCGAATCCGTTTGGGGAGCGCCCAGACCCGGAACCGTAGCCCCACCCGCTTCCAGGCGCAGAGCCCCAACCCCATCTGTAATCCCAGTTCGGGCCATGACCCGACCGGGAACCTCCTTCAGGCATTCCTGCAGCTTGAGGCTGTCCGTTAGAACTCATTTCGGAAGAAAGAAGCTTTCTTCCTCCTCCAGCTCCGGTGGAGGCTATGGTGGCTGAAGTAGTGATATGGAAGAAGAAGAGGAGGAGAGTGAAATTGAGAAGGTTGGATCCCATTTCCGGGATTATGTTGTGGGTATGATGGATTTGTGAGGTAGACACGGGGGTGTGTGGGGTATATATATAATGCATGAAAAGTGGGATTATATTCAACGGATTTTGAGGTGCTTACCAACCCGGGATTGAGCTACTGCTGCACCTGGATTACTATATAATTTTCTCTCATTTTTCCATCAATATTTTATAAAAAAAAAAACTTCTTTTTTAACGTGACTCTAAGAGTTTGGATAAAAATTTAAAAAAAAATTATAAAAAAATAAATTTTAGATAACTTTAGAAAAATACTTCTAGAAAAGAGTTTATAAAAAAAATAATTTTAAATAAATGAGTATTTAGATAGTTATTTTTAAAAATATTTTTATTATTGATAAATTACTAAAAAGAGTATGATTATTAAATATAAGCAAGATAAGAGATGAGAAAGGAGGTAGGATATAAAAGAGAGATGAGAGAAGGTGTAGAAGAGAAATGAGAGAGGGTGTAGAAAAAAAAAAGAATAGAAGAGAGGGGAGAGAAGGTGTAAAAAAAATATAGGTAATATAATAATTAGTTAATCTATAAATTCTTTTACTGTTTCATAAACTCTTTTATTATTCCATAAACTATTCTTACCTACTTATCTGAAATCTTAATTTTAAATTATAGTTTAATTCAAAAATCTTTTTAAATAAATATAACTATTTATTTAAAAATTTTTATAAATCTATATTTTATCAAAAAAAAAATTAAAATTTAGTTCCCTGTAAACCAAACACACTATAAGTATATAAGAGACTTTTTCTTTTTTGTTTTTAAAATCTATGCTTATTTGCAAGAGACACTACACTACTAATAGTTTTCTTGAAAATTTTAGTATTTTTTTTTTATTTTTATACTTGTTAATTATGGATTAGTCTTATAAAACAAAAGTATTTTTAAAATATAATTTACATTTTTTATATATTGATTATCTTTAACTAATTTTAATCAACTTTTTAATATAACATTCTTGGCATAACAAAAAATAATTGACATTAGAGATGAATTATTAGGAACTCAAAAATAATTGTTTTTCTAAAAAAAATTATTGTTAGTGTTTTCCAATTTCCAAAGTCGTTAATCTACCCTTAAGAGAATATAAACCATAATTTGATTCCTCAGGAAAACTAACTTTCAATATTTCAAATTTATTTATACCGACAATTTTTCCTTTTTAAATTAGAAGGGTATATATAAAGTCACTGACAATGACAATTTTTTTTAATTAATATTTAATCCTAAAAAAGTGATATGACTGAGTGTATTCCCTTTTAGGACTTGAATTTTGCGGTGAACTCACCTGCAATATGTAGATATTAATTTAATCATATATTAAAGTTCAACTCAATGTTTGTAATGACAATAAAAATAATAATAATATGAATTGCATATATTTTATAGGCAAAATATAAAATATTTATATATGACTAGAAATTTGTTGTACAAAATTAAAGATAAATTGTATATATTGAAGATGAATTGTATTCATTAATTTTTAAATAAATTTTAAATATTATTGGGTATAAAAAATTTAATTGGGGATTTTTCAAAAAGTTCTCTATTTTTTTTTAAATTAAGAATAAAATTTTGCCTTTATAGAATCAAGTTCGGGGAAAAAGAGGCACAAGTTGGCCAAAATGGGTGTGACATAATAATGAGTTTGGGAAGGTCAAACAGCTACCCTTATTCTATCCTCAACTTTCCGACCATATTAATTTAATAAAAGGCTCCCTAAATTCCTGCAATTTGAGTTAGGGTGAAGAAGTAAGTGAAGAAATTTTAATAGAGGAAAAGAAAAAGAAAAAAATATGAGAAGTTTTATTATTAATTTGTTTTGATTAATATTAAGGAAGGGGAAGATAGGAATTTTTATATTATCTTATTTAGTTTAAAAATAAAGAGGAGAAAAAATATTTTTATATAGATAAATTTATTTTTATATTATTTTATAGAATATTTTAATAAAATATAATATATGAGTAATATTATGATATTAAAAATATTATAGATATATTAATACTATAAAATAAAAATATTATATCTCCCCTTAAATTCTCCCAATTTTAGAGGGGAGGAAAATTTTAAATTTTTTTTTCTCCCCTCCTAAAAATTCTTATTAGCAAAATCCCTCTCTCCAAAACCCCTCCTACCAAACCATGTGTTGAAGTACCTTTTTAAGTATATGATGTTTGTTATTATTTTGTTTATAAATAAAATATCTTTAAAATAAAAAAAATAAATTTAAAAGGCTCTCATACATACCTTATTTTATAAAAGCTAAATTTCCTAAAACTTATCTAAACTTATAATTATATACAAATAATATTTCTTTAACCTTTAAAACTTAATAATAAACTCGTATAAATTTTTAAGTATATGCAAATAACCTTAAATTATTAAATTTGTACCCTCTTAAACTTTAATTTTTGTATATATTATAACCCCTCTAAGTAAAAGGGTTAACACAATCTTCAACATTTTAAATTTATCTTTATTTTTTATTTTAATCTCTCTAATTTTAAATTATAGATTTTGATCTTTTAAATTTCTCTTTAATTAAATATTAATCTCTATAATTTAATAAAAATTTAGATAATTTTCCCAATTAACCTATGATTAAAAATTTAAGGGACTGAAATTAAAATGTATACAAATTTGAAAGACTATAAATTGTATTAACTATAAATAAAAGTATGAAAATTATTTATATAAATATAAGAGTAAGGAGGTTCATTGTAAAATTTCAAAAGTTAAGAAGGCTATTTATATATAACATATAAAGTTTAGGTGCTTTTTGTATAATTTTTTTTTATAAATATCCTTTTAGTATATTTAAATATCATCCTATTAAGAGTAATTTTTTAAGATAAATATTTTTTTCTTTCATAAGATTTCATCTTTAGAAAAATAGTGAGTCCCTTCCAAATTAGTTATAATTCACACATCTTATTAAAAAAATATATAATATTTTAGTGGGAAGACATAAAAATTTAGATACTTCAAGGGATGAAATACTTTTTGAAGATTAAGTTTTGGATTGCATGCAGAAAGTTGAAAGGTCAAGTGTGATCATTGCTCTACGTTTGTTGGGCAAATATCTGATGCTGGACGCCACTCTGTTTTTTTTTTCATATAAGGAGAAATCAAAAACTTTTTTTGTTTTCCTATGATTTTATTTTTATCAAAAAAAATTTCTTGCAATATATCAGGAAAAGAGCAAAGAAAAAACTAGTGCTAAACATCTGAAAGGGTGTGAGCGCACCCACACACAAATTGCAATAAATGGTCAATTACAAAGTATTTATCTCTTATTTTTTATAAGTGTGAATTTGAATTATTTAATAGGTATTCTTTTTTTTAAAAAAAAAAAGGAAAATTACATGACCGTGGCCATATTATTCCAAAAAAAAAAAAAACTAGTGGTTTAGACTTGTACAGTGACCTTGTCCAATAATATTATAACCTAGAAGTGCCTCCTATTCACGAAATTTAAATAAAGTTGAATGATGAAAAAGGAATTAATACTCTTTTTTTTTTAAAATAACATAGTATATGATATTATTATTAGATCAAATTTGAGTATTATGAAGACTAATTAAAGATAACTCTCAAATATTTTTTTTTCATTTATGAAGTTAAAGTTTTCAACCTTGTCTAAAAGGTTATGGCACAATTGCTTGCCCACATGTATCTTTTATTAAAAATAATCATGTTTGAGATAATTAAATGAGTATATATTTTAACGATGATTCAAACATTTATTCACTGCCTTAGAAGGGATTTGTCTCTTCTATTAAACACAATCCTTGTTAGTAAGTGAAATTAATTTTTTTTATAAGTATAAGTATACTCTTATAAGAAATAATACTTTTCGAGATACTATCGTATACTAAATGTGTGCACATATCTCAATAGTAATTTAAAAATTAATTTATTATATTTTAAATGATTAGTCTTTCTACTAGGCTCAATCCTCATCGGGTTTTTTTGTACAAAAATTTTTAGAAAGGGGTTGGGCTCACCCATTATCTAAGAGTAGGGCGAAGTCTTCCTTTCTCCTAAGCGATACCAATGTTAGGCAATACAAACTGTCTATTACTCTCATGCTTAAACTTAAGCATCTAGGAGTTAGGATACCTTCTCAAATATCGCAACTGATACTACAACAAAGTAGTACTAGCTATAAATTAAATATATTATAAATAGTTATATATCTTATCTCTTTATCAGTTAAACTCATGAATAAATGATAGGTGGATAAGTGGAATGGACTTTTGTTTAGATTCTTTTAAGTAATTTTGGGCCCCATCAAACGTGCCACAGTTGCCTAACGTTAGTGCACTCAAGATCATTCAGCCCACTCCCAAAAGCAAGCTCCAGTTGCAGAACTAATGCTTGTCATGGCCCAACCATGTGGCCGACTTGCAGATCTTCCACTCCAAATCGAATCAAAAGGATTACGGTCAATAAAAATTAATACAGATAATAAATAATAGACTCATATCTTATAAAGATATGAGTTGAGTTTTTATTGTCATTGTGAATACTCCTATGATAAGTAATATTATAAGTTTCTTATAAATCTCTCTAAACATTAGGGATGTGTCATGATCTTAGTGGAAACGATAACAAATTTACATAAATTTTCTTATAACAAAAAAAAAAAAGATTAGATTTTCAGTATAAAAAGAAGATTAGATTTTCTCTCCTTCAAATGTGGGGAACTATGATTTTTTTAAAAAAGGAAGAAAAAGAAAATTGATAGTATTATAATGAGACGGTGAACCCTGAGAAGAAATATAGGGCAAGCCTTCATGCATGGAAATGTTCCCGTTTTTGTGCCATATGATATTTATTAGAATAACATTCCCATAAATCAGTTAGTCATTTCCATCCATATGAAATTCTAGAAAGGGTTCTTTTTCAGCCATCATTCAAAAATAGGAGAACTACATTATAATGATTCGATGGAGAAACAACGAAACCATATAGCGAGTACATAAGGACATGTGACATACAAGTGCTCAAAGACAACCAAACAAATAGAGGTGGGAGGAATTCAAATGATGCTTTTGCAAAATGTCACATGAAGATAAAACAGCATGCAATAATTATCAAATGAAAAGAATATGCTTGAATGGAAGAGTGATAGACTATAAGAATTTTCAAAAGGGATCAAAATATCCAAAACTAGAGAGGACACCTTGTAAGCAAACTTTTAAACCCTTCTTTAGTAGTGTATGATTCAGAATTGCCTCTCCCCGAAACAAAGTTGATCATTGAAACCTTCTTCATACTTGTTTAACTAGCTAGCAAACTCTAATGGAGATTGAGTTTATACAATGTAAAAAATTAAAGTTTAAAATCCCTGTTAAAAGAAATATCCACATTTAATATTCGATAATACTTTAAGTATAATTGTCTTTAACATTTAGTGTTTCTTTCCCCTATCTTAGCTGAGAAAATATTTAGTGTTTCTTTCCCCTATACTTTCCATTTAATTTTTGCCTTTTGTTTTTAAAAACTAGCTTCACAGTCATAAAAATTTAGAAAACATTATGAATCAATATGGCTGAACAGAATCTCTATGCTCTCTCGTTAAAAAATTATTGAATGAGTGAAGATTCTCTTAGCAAATATCATGTTTGATTACAAGAAGTAAATATTACATTTTTTTGAAACATTTTTTGTAGTAGCATGGCAAACGCTTTCCTAGAGCTAGCCTGTCATTCAGAAAAAATATCAGTTTTATTCTTTTAGACTTGAAAAATTCTTCCAAGACTTTGACTAGCAAGTAAGAGTTAAGCGATATAGTTACTCTCTTCTTATTACATTGCCTTTTAGTCTTCATTAATTTGTGCAGGTTTTGATTTCATATTTTAACAAAAAAAAAAAATGTGTTCCGTATTTCTCTCAACCGATTTTAGATCCAATTACAGATGGTGGTCATTCGATAAAATTACACATGTCAGCATCAATATTACCTTTAAATATTGCTAAAGAATATATTTTATTAAAAAATAATCTGCACTGGCTCTAACCAACGGGGTCAAGCCAGTGTTTTAAATATACTCTGATATTTTACTTAACCAACAATGCCATCAACTGTCGTATAACTCAGGATAATCCCATCATGAAGTGGAATGATGGCATAGAAATTTAAAAAAAAAACATAAATAAATGAAATAAAATTAGTAAAAGAGCCGAAGCGTTTTTTCCTTATTTGGGAAAAGCAGGATGCTGGTCTCAGCAACCGCTATTTTACAATAACCAAACATCCAATGAAAGCCCAAGAGGAGGAAGGAAATTAGCAAGAACAGTGCCCCGTATTGATGAAAATAACACCATCTCTCACCTTTGTTTCTGCTATATTTAAATATGGCTTCAACGTTTTCAGCAAGTCCAAGAAGATGATCTTTTAATCAATGGCTTCATCTGCTTGTCTTCTTCTAGCGAAATCATTCCTAGGTGAGAGGGATCCTCTAGCATCATCTTTGCTACCAGATATCCTGCAACTGACCATGTTTGGTATTTCCTTGCCTGCTTGCCAATATATCTACCCAGTTTTCCGTCGTAATACTCCGGCCATCCGTCCTTCAGTAATCGGCTTTCGGCAAGCTCGATTGCTCGTCTTGCTATTTGTGGTCGCCCCGTTTTTATGCAAGCCGCCGTTAGTAGCCACAAGAGCACTGCAATCGAGAGCATGAAGCCAAAAGAAAACACAAGACCCAAAGAAAAACCATCAATGCCATGCATTTTCATTTCATTGCGAAACATAATGATAAAATGTAATACAAACGGCATGGCTTCCTTTCACTGCCGTCTAGTATCCAAGCTCCAAACAATTGATTCCCAAATCTAATAATGAGGCTAAAAATCGGCATGTCACATGTACTAGAAAATTGATTCCTAAATCTAATAATGATGCTTCAAACAATGATCAAAAGCATCACAGCCACATAATGCTCTCAAAGAATTTGTATCAAATCAGATCTAAACACCATTACCCTAAGATGTAATTTGGGCCATCCATGGAAACCCAATAAAGAAGCAAGGACCGCAACCAGGTCAACAGGCAGGGTATACCAGGAATTTTGATCAATTATCAATTATAAAGCACTTCAATTCCAATAACATCTACTAAAATAAACCAGAACAATATTTCCTTAGGGAAGATTATATAAATTCAAAATTATCAAGTTAACCTGACTGCAGCTCAAGCTAAATTTATTTTGTAAAATTAAGCATATGACGAGACAAGGGAAGAACCTGGCCAAGATCCTCCATTATGGTAACTCCATCTGGTATTTTTGGGATCACAACCAGTAACAATTGTCCACTCATGACTCTCTATTGCAGGATAACATATTTTTAACGGCATTTCCCCTACCAGCTCATCCCAGCGGGCTTCAATAAGATCCATTATAGCCGTTGATTGCTCTGGAGTAGCAAGAGATGAAAGGATCGCAACACAATTGCCCAAAGCAAACCACCGGAAATCCATCCTAGCAGGACTAACATTTCCAATAAAGTAGCCACCTCGTGTTGGCATAAAATCAAATACCCATTCTGGGATTGAATCAGGAATAACGTTAAACTTATTTACTGCAGTATGTGAGTATTCCTCAGTCTTATACTGGTAAATGTCATTTAGTTGTTGGAAGTCAAGCCAAAAGTAACTCCTCATGTGATAACTTAGAGCATGCAAACGCTTCACAATAAGCTCAATACATTCTTTCCCTTCCGCATCATGTTTCAGCATCACCAAAGCACACCTCAGCGCCATAAAGAAAAGTGCTTGAATCTCTATAGGGTAGCCATAAATACCCTGCACAAAAAGAGCGACGAATAAAAACTTGCAATTCAATCAAATCTCCAGAATTAATATAAAATCTAAAATCTAAAATCTAAAAGAAACTACTCTAGACATAAGCCTAAACAGTATGGCTCACCTATGAGCACAGGGCCCACAATTTAGTGTATAAGTGAAAGCTTAACTTGAAGCACTTGTAAACCATATATGATATCTAATAATGGAATAAGAGTAATAATAGAAACCAAGAATTAAATATCTGAAGGAAGAAGCTTTCGCCCTTGTGTACTCCTTTATTTATATTATTAACAACTGTAGCTTTTGAGTGAGACAAACTCCTAGAGATGAACTCAGACAATACGATAAACAAGACAGAACTTCTAAGTTCTAACTCAATAATAAGAGGCATTTCCACTTTCTCCATGACATGGTTTTTGTCTGATGTTAATGACATAACTATAAATAAGAGGCACTTGCCATAAACCAAAACTGTTGAAAAGGTAAGGCAAGTAAAATGTTGAGAAACCTATCTAAGATATTGACTGCTCTCCTAATGCTTTAGGAGTTTATCTTCATCTCGAGAACAGGCTAAAAATTTTTAGAGTCCCACACTTCATTAGTTTTGAAGAGCCTTAGTTGTCCTGTATATAATCTAAAGGATTTAATCTAGTAAATAATCTCCATAGTGATATTCATAGTATTACAAAGAGGGAGAGGGGCAGCCACCATTCAAGGACCGGGTTTGAACCAACCCTAGACACACTCCATGACATATACTTTATTACAACCTTCATACCAAATTGAAAAAACAAGAGCTATATGTTTTACATTTTACATTCTACAAAGAGGTCAGCAGGGTGAACTCATCAATATGAGAAGGAAATGGAAATGATCAAGATTTGAAAATTTGAAAATGAAATACTTTTTCACCAAAAAAGAATGCATAATAAAGAGAAAGATGGATAATTCATTCAATATTGTTTAGTTCCTCATAAGAGCAAAGAAAAGGAAATGGTTGAGATATAAATCCACTAAAGCAGTTCCAAGTAACAAGATATCATTGCCTTCTCAGCCTAAAAACAGTAAATCTTTACTGTCACTCAGGACAGCTGCCTCCACTTCATTACATCTCCACATTAAATGTGTTACTTCAAAGGAACACTAAGTGTATACTACTAAGACATCAAAGCTGATACCAAAATCAACTTCAAGTAAACATTAGTTAAAACAGATAGATGCATAAAGAAAAGAAAATCTCCTTAATCTGTAATTCTTGTAAATCATCACATTGTGGTGATGAAAACAAGAGTTCTATAGTTGATCACGAATGCAATTTGCCACCACAGCAATAGATATCATCAGTTAAGTCAGATTAATTTGATGACACTAGAACGGGGGGTAATTTCTAATCTATTATGGAATTGGGAATTCAGCAGCTAGAAGACTAAAAGCTTACTTAATTACATTAGTATATTGAGAAACAACTGGTTGGAATCTGGCTTACCATTCTTCGATCAATCATGCAGCACCCATCAGCACAAAGCAGAGTAGGGAATGTATCAAAGCCCTCTGACAAACATAGAGTCAATATAAGTCTCATTCCCTTTTGACATTCCGGTGTTTCAGCCAGAGTTATATCCCCTGTAGACTTTGTGTACGCACGGAGCAAAATGATCCACCAGAATCCAGAGTCAACTGGAGCAACTCGTCCAATTGCACTTTCACCAAAATCTGCAATCAGAGTGTCTGTTTTCCTAGCAGGATCATGAAGGACTTTAAAACTAGCAGGCATTACACCTTCACCAAGCTTAAATCGGTCTACTCTTTTTTCCCAGCCTTGAAGATGAAGTGTCTTCAGTAAGAAGTTCTTAACTATATCAGGTTCACCATTCATCAAAAAGGCCAGAGCACTAGGCACAAAATCCCGAACAAAAACCTAGAAAGGAAAAATTAAGTGATTAATGAAACAATTCATTGAATACCCTTCTTAAATTTTGCTACTAATCATGCATCAAAGTGTGACTACAAAAGCCAGTATTAATTCAAAAGCCAAAACTCTCTCAACTACACCTTATCACAGTCAACAACAATCTATTAAGGACATGTATGAAGATACAAGCCATCATGTACATTTAATATGTTAGCGCATTTCACAATTAACTAGAAAGATACGATAAGAGTTAAACAAATTACACAGAAAACCAGTTCATTATGGCTTATAAGAATCACATATGCAGAAAACTATAGGCAGTTGAATACAGTCTTTCAATAAATATAGACTGCCTCCTCGTTTGATCTTTGCTTAGCTAAAATTATCACTCAGTAACTATCACTTAGTTAAAACACTAACCTGAACCAAGCAGTTCAACATTTAAAATCTTCGGTTACATTAATTGTTCATATTTAATGGGTTTAAAGCAGATATTCAAGTGAAAATGCTAATCAAAATTATATTAGAGCCACCACATCTAAACTTCTTTTGTTAAAAGGAGATTTTGGTTATTATAATTAAGTTGTTATTAATCATATTCCATGTCAAGTTGGAAGCCAGTCCCACGTATTATGATATTCCAGATATAGTGACAACTTATTACTTGTCAAAAATCAGAGTTTGCAGTTTCAAATTAACCATCCACAATAAATGTTTTAGACTCTGCAATGGAAACGGATTTCAGTATAACTGGAGAAATTTACTTGATCATAGTTTAGAACTTCCTCTGATTGATGATCAATAGCAGCAATTGTTCCAACTGGTTGGCCTCTGAAAGAGACTAGGGATTTTCTCAGGGCTTCCCAAGCATCAGCAACCATAGGATGAGGCTCAAATGAATTCCGCATTGATGAAGCAGGCGTGTCTAAACCTGATCTTCCTCCAGATGAGTATGTGTCATCAAAACAACCTCTAGTGAGACCAATTGACAGTTCACTAAGTGACCTTTCATCAAATGATCTCTGTCTCTCCACGTTCAACCTTGGCTTGTCCATGAGACGAGAGAGATCAAAATCAGCCATCTCATGGATAGAGTTATGTGAGCCAACATTTCTAAGTCCCACATTCCCGTCCATTTTCTAAACTCCTCCAATAGGCAAATTATTTTATCAGAAATATAGATCTACAGCCAAAATATAAAATGCTCAAAAGTCAAACATAAAAATAATATAAAATAAATTAACAAAGTCCAAATCTAGAAGGTATAAAGCCAATGATGGCATCAGAAACGTAAAGCATACTCACAAGTAAAATGCCCCAATTGATCACAGCTATTCTATATATAATAAACTTGACATATCAGGCTTTACGTAAAGGCAAATAACGTGAAAAGAGGAAATATTCAATGCAGGGTAAATTTTGGATACAATATAGCTACATTACCAACCAACAACAATACATTCAAATTCTAGACATACTATTTAACATACCTGTGAACTGTATCATCATATAAGATATACTTAAGGAAACAATGAAACAACAAATGACAAATTAGGAGAACACCTTATTTGGGAATAAGAAAAAGCCAATGCCAAAATAGAAAGTTCCTACGTCTTTCAACAAGATCAGAGTTGAAAAGAACTGTACAACTCAAACTAACGAGGCATACACATACAACACTATCAGACGACGGAGAAATTCACTAACAGAGATGTTGATGCAAGAAAAACACATCAAGATCCATTATCCATTACACACAGGAAAAACAGCCATTATAATACCACTCAGACAAAAAAAGCACAAAAACCTATAATCAAACAGTGCAATTAGCAACCTATGTCATAGAAATGAGTCCAATTCATCAATAGCCGAAAAAAGGACAGATCTGAAGCATTATATACAGGCCGTGAGAGAAAAATGCACTGCAAAGTTTGTGGAGGAACGAACCTCGAGGAACAGGAATAGCGGCGGGAGATATTTATCCGGCACAGGAAGCTACGGATGTTGGCCGGCGATTTCGCCGGGAAAGGCAAGTCGAGAAGATAGGGAAATAGGGAAGAAGAATCGAAAAAGAAGACATGTTTTCCAAAGCAGATATTTATAGTGAGAGACGGAGGAGAGATAGGCAAGAAGTGTTGTAGAGAGTAGAGAGAGAAGGTCTTCGTCCAACTAATGTAAGAAAGATGACCGGAAATTGCCGGTTAAAGGGTGAGAAAGGGACCGATACGGTCACGTTGGGAAAAACGACACAGTTCTGACAGCTAAGTTTCTCTCTCTTTCTTTCTCCTCCGTATCGGCGTATCCGTAACGTGATATGGGGAATTCGCAGTTATAGCATGTTTTGTCCGTAGTGGTCTCTAATTACGGAAATTTAGGAATTAATTGAGATTCTTTTATAATTAAATGAAAATTGGTGATTATCATCATGTCCCAACAAAATGAAAAATTTTGGTCCAAAAAATATTGAGAATTAAGTGGATTGATTGATTTATGTAAATTTAAATTTATCAATATCATCCACAATTCAATTTCATTTCTTAAGTTCTTTCTCTTAAAATCAGATCTACATTGCATAAATTAATTAACATTTTTTAATTTTAAATTCTCACTCTTTTATTTTTCAAATTAATTAGTGTTTGAACCATCACCAGCTTTTGTATACTATCTTCATTTTAAAATGATCATCATTTTGAAGATTTTTTAACTTTTGTTATTTTTAAAAATATTTATTACTTTTAAATTTTCCATGAAAATGTTTTATTTTTATTAATAAAAACAATTATGAAAAAAATATTAAAAAAATTAATCTCAAATTGAAAAGATTTTTTTCTCAACATCTCGAATTGAAAAAATAAATCAACGTAGATATTGAGGTTGTATTACATTATCATCAACTCGTGTTGAACAAGTATATCCCATATTCCAAATGGGAATAATCCGTTGAAATTCATAATACTGTTTTAATACAATTTTTTTTTAATTTTTATTCGCCTAATAAATATAAATAACAGTAACATCTTACCGGTCAACAAATTAATAGCATAACCGCATTTCCTTACCCCACATCCAAGACAGCAGGAGGGAGGAATCTGCAAGGGAGATTCCAATACAATTACATAATTGCCACGGACCCAAACAAAAAGAAATATTAATAATATTAAAACTCAACACACAAGTCTACTGATAATGACTAGTGAACTAATGAATATTCCCCAAGCATGATTAAGAATTTTGGACAAGTTAATCTTTCACTAAATTTAAAATAATGTTGTTTTGAGTTAAAATAAATAAAAATAATAATTTTTTATATTTGTAATTTAGTGCTTGTTTAAATTTATTGTCAATAAATATGTTTATCTAAGTTAGAAATAAAACTCATCGCACATGTTTATTTTATAAACTGCAAAGGCATGATTGAAAAGCTTTATTGGGATTTCAAATCACCAATCCAAACAAACCCTTAATAACACTTGCTTATTAGATTATATATAATTTATATATAGATATTTTATTCACTTGTGTATTAAAGCCTTTTATTTAAATTGTATCCCTTTTTTAAAGATTTTTTATAAAATAAAATTTAAATGAGTTTGATACTAATTTCTCTACTAAAATTAGAATATATTTTTAAAATTCATAAAATATTTATAGAAAATTTAAAAAATCATTAATCAAAGAATCTCTCATGATAGTAATAAAATCGAACTTATATTATTATAAAATATAAATCTATTTCTTATTATCTATATTAATTTTTTATTCTTTTTTTAAAGATATACCATTAATTTTGATATATTGTCTCAATTGTTTTAAGAAAATCGAGTTATTTGTATAAAATATTTTTTAATTAAATTATGTATTATACTAGTATTTAAAAGGACAAAAGAAACAAAGAAAGTGATGTTTAACTTGATTGAATTTTAAAAAGGGGAAAAGGTGGGTGATCCACAAAAGAAATGAAACCAAAAAGTATGTACATCATATAATAAAAATTTATGGGACTAATTTTCCAATGAAATATACAAATATCAATTCAAACCAATTATATTGTATCGTGTAGACGAAAGCGAAAATAATAACTAAACAATATTATTCTTTCTTATATTAAAAATTATAGAATTTTTCATTTTCGAATGTTTTGAAAAAGAAAAGGAAAAACATAAAGTCATTCATTTTATTTTTTTTAAAATCTGAAAAATCTTCTCAATAGAAGGGATTATATGATCTTATATCAAAACCCAAATTATAATTCAGGACCGGTGTGGGTAGATTAGAGTTGACTAAGAAGACTCAAAGCAAACAGATTTTGCCAGGTCAAGAAAAGTTTGAACTTTGAGATATATATATATATATATATTGGGATATATATATATATATATATATACACTCTCCATTTTATCATGATAATAATTCTTAAATTTGGAAATGGTCGGCTATATCCGAAATCGGTTGGAAAAAAAGAAGGAAGACAATATCTAGAGCCATGGAGGCTGGCCTTGAAAAGAATAATATAAATGGGAATTAAAGTATAATTATTTAGGAATGAAATCAAACATGAACGGAGCAATATTCTTCAATTTTGCAATAGCAGGAGATCGAATTGAGTGGACACAAAATCTGACACTGGATAATTTAATTAATTAAATTGGAGAAAATATTGGGAAATTAAAAGGAGAATGAAATGAAGGAATAATATAATTAGTGGAAAATGGAAATAATTAGTCAGCAACGAGTTGGAGATCTTATCCAGTTGGTGGACTTCAAGTCGCATTAAAGCAAAAGGTTGAATCAGTCTTGGAAAATGGAAATCAAAGTCCCGTTTGGTTGGATTTTGGTTTGGGAATGTCAAATTTCTACAATTTTTGAGTGTGTATTCTTCACCTTTTTCCACCTTTGAATTGAATGCTTCAAATTAGGGTTGACCACACCGCCCTTTTCATTTCCTCTTTCCTACGTTTCCTATTGCATCATAAGCTCACCTCTAATTTCTATTTTTTTTTAATTAGAAATATTACATTTTAAAAGAATAATACTAATATATTTAGTTTTATTTAATTATGTAAAAAAATATTGATGTAGATAATAATAATACCACTCATATTTTAAAAGAATATATAACTTGAACCAGATGTTAATCTTTAATAATAAATGGCCACATTTTAAAAAATATAAATTTAAATATTGAGAAAAATAATAGATATAAAAATTTTATTGATAAATAGAAGAAAAACATTATTTTTAAGTCATAAGGATTTTGTTCATAAATAGAATTTTATAAATATTTTTAAAAGTATTATTTTGAGTAGTAAAGTACACCTTAATCCCAATAAAAACTCTGGCATCCAACACATTCATAATAATTTTTTTATTTTAAATTTCATTTAATATCCGTTTATCTTTTGCTGTTTTGAGTTTTTATATTAATTCTTATAAAACACGTTTACTTTAAAAATAAATGGCATATCTAATAACTTTAGGAGTGACTTTTATTTAAAAATAGAATATAAACATTTGAAAAAAAATTGTTAAAGAATATCCTATTAAAAAAAATTTGTCACCTAAAAATATTTAATGGTTTATCAGGCCTTTGACTAAATACAATTCATCTTTAGCGATTATATTTTTTTTAATAATATATAAATATTTTTAATTTAATATATAATTAAAAATATATCATATAGAGTTAAACAAAAGTTATACTTACTAATTCATCAAATTTAGACAAATCTTAAAATATTTTAGATAATAAATTTTAAAATAGGAGTTTTTTTTAATATTTTTTATAAATTTTTACCATGCTAATCTAACACATAAGAGGAGAATAAAAAATCGTTCTTTCGTTTTGCGAGTGGGGGTCATAATGTATATACCAAATCAGAGATCAAAGTTCATTCATACATCAAAGTCAAATCTTCTTTAGTCCTCTCACATCCTTATATTATATAAACTTTAGAATTTGACTTATATTTTTTTTAAAAAAAAAAAGCACAATTTTTCACCCATTTTAATCTAAATATTTGTTTTGTAAAAAAAATAAATAGGGCATATTATGTAAGTGGCATTAAAAAAAATGGTATTATATATTTGGGCGTGTGAAGCATGATATGGTATAATGGCTTGGCTTTGGGGGGGGGGGGGGGGGAGAAGACAAGAAGCAAGATAATGATATATACTGAAAACGTTCTATCTACCCCAACTTAATGTTCCAACTTAAGTTGGGGTAGATAGAACGTTTTCAGTAAAGAATTAGGTCACCCTCTAACTAAATGGTGTACCTTTATATAAATAAAGAAGACCATTAGCATATATGTGGAATAAACTTCCCTAGTATTTAAAATTTAATAATAAATTTCCCTAAATATTCTGATGAATGCGGATAACTCCTAACCACCAACTACATACCTCTTCAAACTTTTTTTTTGTTTTGTTTTGGATTACAATAGAACCTACGCATTTGGATTCTATTATCTGGAACCTGATTAATTCGACCTGATTTGACTAAGGCGTCCGGGTAGGGCCTACCAACAAGGATTTATTTTAAGGTAAAGGTACTTCTAATAATATAAATTAATTTTAAAATAATAATAATTATTATAAAATATTTAATAATATAATTTGTGTCAAGAATTAATTTTTAAACATATAACCAACATTTTAAAATATTTAAATTAATATAATTTTATTATTTTATTGATAATAACATAAATTTTTATTCGATTCATATAAATATTTTATTTTAACATATTATTATTTAAAATATCATATTTTTCATATTATTTAAAAAAAATATTTAATAAATTATAAAATTTATAGTATATAGAATTCATATATAAATATATAAATATTTTATAGTGTTAATTTTAATTTTAAAATTAGTTTAGAATACTGACTATATCTTAAATATTTTAAATTATTAATTATATTTTTAAAATTAATTTAAAATACTTATTATACTTTTTATCATTTATTTTATAGTTAGGAATCAAATCAAATACCTCTAATCAAGGGCCAAAGCACCTACCACCTCCACCAACCCCATGTTCGTTAAACCCTCTAAATTTTGTTACTGTTTGATTTCTTTTAAAATTATAATTTTAAAAATATTTTTAAGTTTAATTAAAAATTAAATAAACAATCATCGAATGTATAAAAGAGCTTTTTAGAATAAATTATAATTTCTGACAAATTTATAAAAATAGCTTATGGGTAATAAAAATATTTTTAAGATATATAATGATCATTATATTAATATCTTTTTTCTCTATCATTTTACCAAATATTCTTTTTATTAATTTATCTATAAAAAATATTATTATAATAATAATTATTTAAATATTTATTTTTTTCAAAATTATTTTTTTAAAGGTACTATCTATAATTATTTTTAAATAATTTTTTTCTAAAATATATTTTTTAAAAGATAAATCAAACGGGCTATTTTATTTAGCTACGAATAGGTAATGAACATTTTTCTTTTGCCCATCCTTATGTATGTATGTATATATATATATATATATATATATATATATATAAAGTTGCTCATATCTTTTGGCAACAAAAAATAATGATTTAATTATTAAGTCAGATTGGAGTGAGGTCAAGTTTCAATTGCAAAATCCTTTATTGGGGCGATGTTAAGTGTTATATATTAGTCACTAACACTATTTATCATTGTCTTGGCAAAGGTATCTCATCCATATTTTAAATTATGTAACGTAACTATAAAGTAACAAATCAAACACGTGATGAAAATATTTTTGGGAAAAGTATTTATTAAAAATTATTATGCCTGAAAAACGAACGCATACAAAACAAGAAATAAAGAAGGAAGGCGTTGAATGGTTCAACGAAGAGCACATGTGGAATTGCCTTTATTGCGTTGGGAGGTTGGCAAAGCGTCGGACATTGCGTAGAGAATGTGCCTCATTCGCCCTGCACCTGCTAATTCCCATTCATGGTGGCGGTGGCGGTGGCGGGGGCAGTCGGACCAGTCAGACCTGTTTCGGTAAAGTACAACAACTTTCACCCCACAGAAAAGTAAAAAAAAAAACTTTACAAAAGTGGACAATGAATAATTATTATCAAAACCACAATATATATATATATATATATATATATGATTCGCATATAAAAATCTCTTGCAATAAATTTGATATAATGGAAGAGTTTCTTTATAGAAGTATAAATAGAAGAGATAATAGAAATAAAATAGAATTAAGTTAAAAATAAAATTTAAAAATTTATTTGATAGGTTAAACATGAGTATATAATCTATATTTTTTTATAATTTAAGGTAAAATGATCTAAGATATTTTTTTATAACTTAAAAAGAGTTAAAATTGTCTAAAAATTTTATTTTTTAGGATAAAATAATATAAAATATTTCACTCTCACTTTTCCTATATTATTTTATAATTTTTTTTATGAAATTAAAATGATTTAAAATGTTAAAAGTAAAATTAAAAATTTCAATTATATTAAATAAGAGAAATTGGGGATTTAACTTCTACTTCTTTACTTTTATTTCTATGCTATCAAATATGCCATTAGGACTTGTTAGTATGAAGGATTTGGAAGGGAAAGGAGGGAAAATTTTTCTTAGTTAAATTTAAAAAATTCAAGAAATAAGGTCAACAATTTTTAATTACGTTTTATTACCCTTTTACGTCACGCATTTTCTTTATTAATATTTTATAACTTCACTTCTTCATTTTTTTTAATTCAACTCAAAAAACAAAATTTCCCTTCGATCCCCACCCTACAAATCTCTTATGCCAAACAAGCCCTTAATATTGGGATCCTCTAACTTAATGACACAAAGCACCTCCCTTTCCTTGAAGATCTGTACGGTATGGTATGAGGGCAATAGGAGGGGAGGGAAAATTTTAATAAATTCAATTTAAAAGAAATGGACAAATAGTCATAAAATTTTAACAAAAGAGAAGCTATAAAATAAAATAAAAAATAATTTAAAACTTTTAATCCATGTCTCTAATTTTTTAAAATTGACATTGATGGCAATTATTTTCTAAATTGAACGTATTGAACAAACCACCACGGCTGCTTTTGTCAATAGACATATGAAAAGAGAAAATTTTTTAGAAGTTTGGGTATCAAATTGGTACTACGATTACCATTTTCATTTTAGGGGGCCCCTACCAACTTTGATTCTCTCACAAAAAAAAAAGTTTTATTGATTAAACGATTAATCTCATATTTTAGCCTAAAATATCCTTCTTTCGCATAAATAATATTTGAAAACCATATAAATCACCAAAAAAATTCACATAATATTTGAAATTTAAAATTTAAAAGTATTTAATAGTCCTTTAAACTTTAAACACATATATAATAGCCAAAAATGGTATAATTATTCATAGTTCATAAAATGATATTTTTAATTGTAACATAATATTTTTTTAGAAAATATATTCTAAAAGAATGTAATAATATTTTAAGCCGTGTAATTAACACCCGCCCAATTCAAAACCAAATCGCAGGAGGTTGGCCGAACATTTGAGCGATGTCTTGGCAGATTTCCTCTCCTGAAGATATACATTGGATAGTACTAAGAGGTTTCATCGGCCACTCCTGTAAAGCACGTTCGCATGTAAGTAATGCCCTAAAAGAACGCCCCATGATTATGCATTTATATATCAAAGTTCTAATACTTGCCTTTAATATAAAAATTAATTAATATGTTAAATTTAATTATAAATATAATATCTTAATCTAGTTAAAAATCACACTAAAAATTAGTTTTTTAAAAAAATCAAATTATATTTATTATAAATAATTAACATAACTATTTCTTGAAACATAAAAAGTACTAAATATGATACAATAAATGTATTCATAATACTTGCTTTTCCTCAATGTGATTTCATCATAAGGCCCCATACATATGGAGAGACAAAAAACATTCTGAACATACCCAATATTTAAATTATTGATAAACCTAATCTCTTTTTTTAAAAAAATTATATAACAAAAAAAAAAGAACAATATATATACAAATATGTTCTTATATATGTTACTTATAGGAGAAAAACTTATTCTTATATATAAATGACTTGTAAAATAATTAATAATATTTTTTCAATTTTAACCCTATTAAATGTAAGAAATTTGCGGGATAACTAATGACCATTTCTTTAAATACTTCTTTTTCTAATAGGAACAAATATGAAAAATTGTATCATTTAATACATTCTTTGATCTGGGTGCAAGGGACAGCAATCTCCCATCATAATAAAACTTTTAAGTACTTTCATGAAATTGTATTTTTCCAATGATGAAAAACACAGGAATGAATAACAAAGGAATATAGGGGTAAACAATTAGCCCATAATTCATAAATTCACCTGTAACCCAATATCATTTTACCCATTTAAGCCTGCCTAAAATAAGCCCATAATAGAGGGCTTAAATAGGCTCAAACAATAAATTATATGGGTAGATTACAAGTTGACCATTGGACAACCTATAACCCGCTCGTATATTTTTTTATTAATTTATTATGTTATATTTATTTAAATTTATTTTTATTACATATTAATATATTTTTTAAAATTTATTTTGTAGAGATAGAAGTAATTATATCTACAACTATTATAAATAAATATAATGTAAATAATGTATAATCATAATCTAATTGAATAATTAAGATTATGAATAATTATATTATATAAACATTGTGAATTGTGTGGTTATAAATTTATAATTATTATTATGATATTTTATTTTCTAATTGTAGTATGAACAATCATATCATGTATGCACTATTGTTATTTTATTTTCATTATTATTAGAACTTCAAATGTGTTTAAATAAAAAAAATATTTTTATTTTTGATAAACAGGCTGCCTATGCTTATTGGAACCCAAACAGGTTCAACTTAACCCGTATTAAACGGGTTGAGGCACGGACATGAGCTAACCCGTGCCCATAAAAAAATAAATAGGCGGGACACAGACTGACCATCGGGTCCGCCCGTCCCGCCTATTGCTCAGCCCTAAAGGAATGGACAAAAGAATGGGGATGGGAATACTATATTATTTAAAAATATTTTAAATAAGATAGGAGCGTTTCTGTATCACTATTCACTATGCTTGGAAAAATAAAAGTATGATAGGAAAGAAGAAAGATATAATAGCAATTTACCGAAACTTCCTCAATATCTGGTATGGTGGAATGATTTGTAAATAAAAATAAAAATAAAAATAAAACGGCCAAATAAGCCTTTCTATCAGTTTTCCCATATCGCATGCTCCCATTCCATCATCAGTTTGATGGAATGATTCAAGACTAATTTAAGGAAAAGGAATGAATGGGAGAAGGATTCCAATTCCTTCATACCAAACTTGGTATTACCCCATTTGATCACCCTTTCCACTACATTGAATTCATGAAACCAAACATAACCAATACCGTGCACCACTTGCACAATCAGATGATCCAAGGAATCAAGGAAAGCTCACCAAAGTGGGTGTTGCATGTAGTGGGATCCCAATGGCAGTATCATCCCCGACAACAAATGGCAACACCTTCAGACACAAACAAAAGCATAACCAAAAGCTCACAATAAGAATTTCGTACTTCATACCCGAGTTTAACCTAATTAAGGAGTGTTCTTCAGTGATGAGGAAGAAAACCGGAATAATTAAGTTGATGAAAACCTAGCCTGCCTGGATGAGGTAGTACACAATAAATATGTGCCATGGGCATCTACATGAATGGCTTACAGCTAATACCAAGCAGTATCTTCTAATTACTGAATATTTCCCATTTACATACATTGTACAAAGATGTACAAGTAGTCAAGTACTACTTATACTAATTAGATTTGGGTGAGACTAAACTTTAACTCCCCACAGATCTTTTCGGGAATATTAGTGATATGGGTAAGAGATTGGGTTACTCGTATCATAGCGGCGTGACCTATACCGGCTAATGCTATCCAATGTTGGCCCAAAGACTCTCCGGCTGTATTCATAATCGTTGCCATTGTAGAGAGATCCATACTCACTAGATTGGTCAACTACCCGGTGGGTATCTGGCAATAAAAGTTCAGGAATTTAAAGGGAAAAACAGCAGTTCAGTAATCTTGATTTATGTTCTGGTAATAAAACTTCTTTGTGAAAAAAAAATTTCTACCAAGAAAGAAAATAAGTTGGGCAAGTAAAGCAAATATATTACCTCGGGAGTAATTACCGGAATTATCTGAAATTCGGCTAGGTGTTGGTAACCTAGCAGAGTGCGGAGAAATTTCTGTATTATTTATTGGCACAGGGTGGGGCCTCGACCGGTGAGAAGAATTTGATGACGGTGTAGCCACTCCAGAACCATTTGGAGTAGGTTTGTCTTGACCAGATATCTGTCGATAAGTAGACTAAACATTTCATTCATAAATCCAAGCAGAAGTTACAAAAAATCAGTTATATATAGCCCAGCTCAGCAGACAAGCCTATGGAACTGTGTTATACATTCAGCTATAGCTAATACTATAATGTCACGTGACAATAAGGCTTTTCTGAGGTTCCCATCAACCATGACAAATTCAAAAAATGCAAATAAGTTACTTAAAACAAAATCCAAGTATCAATATGAGGTAAAGAACAGACCGCAAACTTCAGCGTTCTGTTATATAGTGTCACAAGGCCTGAGAAAAGCCTGACAGCATAATCTGCAATCTCCTCACTTTCGTATTCTGCAAAGGCAAATCCTTTAGGTTTCTCAGATTCCTTATCTCTAGGAATATACAGGTCCACCACTCGTCCCGCTTGAATCAATATATCATATAAGATCCTCTCCGTGACTCTCTCATCTAGATTGCCTGAGTTGAACAGAAAGAACTAAATCAGCTCTGCATACACATAAGTAGGCTATATCTTCAGATAATCTGAAAGCCCTTAGCACTTGAATTGGCAAAATAATAGAAAGTCTCAAGAGGTCCTTGGTATATCATGTTTTAGGTACTATAATGTGTGGGATTACATGGTATGAGATACTAAGGTATCCATCCATAATACTTATGTTAAAAATTGGGAATGAAGATTGGTGGTATTTTACATATCAAGTATGCAAGAGAAAAATGTTTGCTTACATGTTCATCAATGTTATTTGTTCTCATGTGTATAGTTCCAATTAAATCAGATCTTCCAAGAGTAGCATCTTAAATCCATTCATTATCTTTTTTATATCAACTCAGAAGCATAGGTACTCAACATTAAGTTTGGAGAGTTAATTAGATCCAAACTCAACCCATACACAGGATAAGAATATCTTTCAACCCAACATTAAGTTATTTACTGTCCTAGTTGGGGGATCGGGGATTTGACGAGAAAAGGAAGAAATAGGAGCCTCACCAATGTAAACGGTGCAACTTGTGTTTCCCGACATGGCTGTATCTGGATCTGAAAAGTGAAAAAAGCCCAAACAAATTGGAGCTGTACGATCAAGGAGCCTGATAGAGCTGGAAAATTTATTAAAACATACAAGAGGGAATCAAGGAAGACCATCCAAGTAATCCATAGAAACACAGACAGGGTTAGGGGTGGGCCGAATTAACCGAAAAACTGAATAGACACAATTTTATACACAGAACCGAAACCGATTAACCAAATTGACCGAAATATTTCGGTTCAGTTTCGTTGAACACCGAATTTACGACCAGAGAAGAAAAATAAAACACAATTACAATAACCCTTTTTTCACAATCACTCCAAGGCTTAAAGATGACGAAGTAGGCCAGAAGAATGGACCAAAACAATTGTGAAGTTAGGGGGAAGAACAAGAGATAAATAAGTGTACTAGTTCCTTCTCTTGTCCTTTACAATTGTAAGAAAATCAACTCACGCAAAAATCTCAGAACATGGAAAGGAGAGCAATTTTCTACATCAACAGCCCCAAGCAGTAAATAAATATCAAGAAAATCCCATTTGAAAGATACCCAATGCAAGAGAAAGTGGTAGCAGCGACAAGGATGCGTGGTCGACGGTCGAGGTAGCGCTGGAGTGAGGACTGAGGACTGAGGACTGAGGACTGAGGACTGAGGACTGAGGAGAGATTTCGGGGGATTGAGAACCGATGAAGGAGAGACAATGAACAGATGGAGTGGAGAGGAGATGAAGGAAAGTCGATGCTCAACAAACAATCACCGTGACGGCCGGTAGAGGAGACCGGATTAGAGGAGCGTCGTGTGGACGACGAATTGAAGAGTGAGAGAAAAAGGGACTTGGGCCTATTAGCATTATGGGTTTTGGGCTTTATTGAAATGGGCTTCATATAAAGATATTAAGAGAGGGCTTTGACACTTATTAATATAGAATGATATCTTCAACCAATTGTTCTTAGTTCAACTGATAAAAATATAAGATATATAATTATTTAGAGTATATTTAATTTATGAAGAGTATTATTTTATTATAATTCTAATTATAGTACTTGAGAAAATATCATAACTCATGAGCGACTAGATTTACGTTTAAAGATAATAGACGGCTCTTCCTGTCCAATATTTATATATCTTAAGAGGAAGGAAAATTTCACTTTGCCCTTAAATTATTGGTGAGCCCAATCCCTTTATAAAAAAATTATACCAAAAAAAATATCTTATTACATATCATTCGTAGATTCAACTAACAAATGGGTGAGATATGCGATTATTTTAAACGTGTTCGATCATAATAGAGTATTATTTTATTGTGATTCCAGTCGCGACTCTTGGGGAGATATCCTAACTCCTGGGTGCATAAGCTTATGTCTGAAGGTAAGAGATGGCTAGCCTACCTGACATTGGATCACCTAAGAAGAAATGAAACTTTGCCCTATCATTGGATTGTACGTGAGCCCAACCCCTTTCTAAAAAAAATTGTATAAAAAAAAGAATGATATCGTCCACCTTTTTTAATATTTCAGTTTTTTAGTTATAACAAATTCTTAGAGGGTACGATTTTATTATAGTTTTAGTCGGGTATTTTGGGAAATATCATAATTTTTGGGTATTTAGGTTTATACCTGAAGATAAATGATAATTTTTCCCTACCCAATATTAGTATAACTTAAGAGAAATGAAAATTTCATCCTATTTTTAAATAGTGAGTTCTAACTTTTTTTTCAAAAAAAAATCAATATAAAAAAATTATATTGAATTTCTACTCTCATGCCCCATAGTATCAGAGCACGGGACATTGATGACATTAAAAATTACTTGATAGTGGTTGTGCATATTAGTTGAAAACCTTGAAAGGAGGGTAAAGATAATATTGTAATGAAAGTTAAATGAATGGGTAATGAATATGAAAAAACGTCTTTGGGCGATATTGTTGCCATCATATTTGATACAAGTTGTGCATGAATCAATTCAAAAGACCTGTAATGAATATGACAAACTATCCTTGGATGGCATTCTTGATAAAACATATAAAAAGGATAAAAAAAATTAATTAAATAAAAGAGATAATAAAAAATTAGAAGAAGATAATTATAATATTTTTTAAAAATTAAAAATTAATTTATTTTTTAATTTAATTAATTATATTTTATATTAAAAATTTATTATTAGATATAATAATATTTATTAAATTTTATTATTTAGTATAGAAAGTAACAATCATACAAAGAAAAATTAGGAGTATTTTTTTTACTGATTTTCTTTGCCCCCGATCATTTTTTATTAGTTAATACCTAATAAAAATGGTGTCTTGGGTGTCAGTTTTCCGTCCTGTTGTGCGAGAAGACTACCCCTCAAACGGACTGCAAATAACGTGATAGTAGCGATAACTACGAGCAAGACCGCTGCCTTTGGACCCGACTCCTTGGACTCCTTTCTCATGCATCTTCTCCTTTCTCTCTAAGAGCTATTCCTTTCTTGATCTTGCTCTCGCCATCATGTCGCAGAAACCCATTAACACCATCGCCGTTGCATTAATACTTGGTTTCAGTTTCTTCGTAATCTTCTTCGGTTTCCTCCAGTCTCCCTTTCTATCACTTTCACGCCAATCTCTCAATGATCCTATAGCTTCAGAGATAAAATCCTCACCAGAAGCCTTTTCCGATCTGGTGGATACCTTCGGAAAATGGGATTCTCAAGTGGGTTGTTCTAGGTTCAAGGAGAGATATGATGGGACGAGGCTGAATAAGTCGATGGGTTATTCTCCTTTGCAAGAGATTGGAGGTGATCCGAAGTGTGAGGGCTTGACATTGAACCATGTCAGCGTTTTGGTGAAAGGGTGGACTTGGATTCCCGATAATTTAGATAATTTGTACTCCTGCCAGTGTGGGTTGAGCTGTTTGTGGACTAAATCGCCGGTTCTTGCGGACAAGCCTGACGCGTTATTGTTTGAAACGACTTCGCCTCCGATTCTGGTAGGTTTTTTATTGAAAACATTTTTCTTTTGCACAATCAGATTAGCTGAAAGTGGATATGCTAGGTTTCTTTACAATCAAAATATTTTGATGGGGGATATGAATATTGTATGTTTAACAATGACAATAATCATGACTTTGGTGCAATCGACGAAGTGATCTACTCAGCCAATAAGCTTTTGGTTGTTTTTTCCAACACGTGTCCATTAGTTATCTGCATCTTGTTATGTGATCCTCAGATTTTGTTGAATTATACACATGCAGTTGTCTGTCTAATGTTTCTATTTTTAGAGTTCATATTTGACTGAGAGTTCTCCATTTCGTATTGTTCCCCATATCAGTAAGTATCAGATATTGGTTCTTCTTAGTTCCTAGATCAACAATTAAGAAGCTTTATTCTTCATCCCCCTAAATCACTCAGTAGATGCTTCTGTCGTTAACCCTCAATTTCTGTGTATTGCTTGTACATAAAGATTCAGGAAATTTATTGGCCAAAAAATCTTGATGCAGAAATTTTGACGGCGATGATTCATGACTTGAACCTTATAGGAATTGAGGGGATAAGTATTAGTTTGATTTATAAGTTGGCTTGCAATTAAGAACTATAATAGAAAAGTGACGGAAAATTTGAATGAAAGTGGGGATTACTTGGGATCTTAATTACTTAGAGAAATCAGATAAAAGAGTTTACAGCTGCTATATATCCTTGAATTATTTTTCAAAGATGTTGCAGCTTTAGTTATACTATTGACAAATGGAGTTCTAAAGCAAACTGCCAGGTACTGAATGTCTTGTCAATGAAATTTTAAGACTTGTGGACCCAATTGTTGTTCCATAACAGCTATCTATCTTTCTAATTGCCATAGGACGTCACTATGGATAGTGTTGTTTTACTTGCGATACAAGCTTTTCAATATCAGGAAACTTGAGATTGAAATTGTTTAAACACATATGCCCTTTGGAAAAAAATGTTAAGCTTTTGTTGCCTACATCAATCCATCTTCTTGACCATAGATTATTGATTGATGTTTGAACTGCTTTGTAGTTATTGGCTTATCTAAAATGCTCACTTCAGTAGGGGTAGAAGGTGCAATAGTAGAAATTCGTTTCTGTTGTCTGTCACATGATACTTGAGTATATCCTGGAGGTTGAGCCTTTATGTATTTAAGGCCTTAGTTTTGTCTTTATTTATTGATTGATTGCCACTCGATGTGTTAGAGATGTTTAACCTTCATAAATGCTTCTCCTCATTTCATGATGGGCTTTCAGGACTTTATTTTGTTGATAATAATGCGCTATATGAGGTTCCACTTGGTTCTCTTTTTCACGCCTGCTTCTTTTTATTTCAGAGACACATGGGAGAACCACTCCATGTGTACATGGATCTTGAAGCTGGGAGGAAGCGATCAGGTCGAGAAGATCTGTATATCAGTTATCATGCAGGAGATGATGTCCAGTCAACCTATGCTGGTGCACTGTTTCACAATGGTCGAAACTACCACGTTTCACCTTTTAAAAATGATGTAAGTCATATATCATATGAGACTGAATCAGAATGTCAAGTATGGGATCTTGTTGTAACATGGCCTAATTTTTTCATTTCTAGGATATTCTTGTCTATTGGTCTTCATCGCGATGCCTTTCTCAAAGGAATGAACTCGCCAAGAAACTCCTCAGTTTGCTACCTCACCATTCATTTGGGAAGTGCCTAAATAATGTTGGTGGTCGGGACATGGCTCTATCCTTTTACCCCGAGTGTGCAAACGGTGCCAATGTTACCCCAAAATGGTGGGATCATTTACACTGTGTGATGTCTCACTACAAATTTGTTCTGGCAATTGAAAACACTTGGACAGATAGTTATGTGACGGAGAAGTTATTTTATGCCTTAGACTCTGGCGCAGTTCCTATTTATTTTGGTGCACCAAATGTCATGGATTTCGTCCCCCCACATTCAATAATAGATGGTACAAAATTCAGGTCGCTGGAAGAACTGGCTTCTTATGTGAAGGCCCTAGCTAATGACCCAGTGGCATATGCAGAATACCAAGCATGGAGAAGGTGTGGTGTGTTGGGTAACTATCGAAAAACTCGAGCACTGAGCCTTGACACGCTACCGTGCCGGTTATGCGAAGCTGTTAGCAAGAGAGGAGGAAGAAATGCGAGAGGCTAGGTTGAGTTTCTTTGCAGAAATTATAGGACTTCATGTTAGTGATGCTTTGAATTCTGGCGGGACACGCTGTATAGAGGCTAATTTCTTGTTTTACAGAGGAAATTTATAGAATTAGATCACATAGCAGGCTCAATTCACACGGTACAAAATCATAAGGTATTTCTTTTCGTTCCCTTTTTTACATTTAAGCCATCCTGGTGAATCCAGCTTACACTATAAATTGTTGATGATGACCACGTATCATTGCAAACTGTACATATGCAAAATTTGGAATGTGAGAACTTTTTTCAGTTCACAGATGAAAATATAAACTGTATTTCTAATGTAGTCAAGGAGTATTGAAAGTAGAAGATTAAATTGTCAAGGCTTTAGATCTTCATACTTTTAATTTAGAGAAAGTTACATCTAAGGACCCAAACTTAATAAAAAAAGGTTAAAAGATCTTAAGAACTGTAATTACTTCCAAATACTAAAAATTACTGTTTGGTTTCAGAGACTTGCAAGGTTTTAAGAATGTTGCTATCAAGGTTCTAATGTTGTTATAGTTACATGCAACTTTACCGAAACTTTACAGTGACTCTCTAAAACCTGATAACAAACTTTGGTTCTTGGTGTAGTTATAATTTTTAAGATCTTTTGATGTAATTGTTTTTGTGAATTTTGAGTCCTGAAAAATAACTTTCCCTTTCACTATATAATAACTTCCTGCTTTAGCTTTAATGTCCTCATTATATTGACACAATTTTCTGTAACCACCTATAGCAGAGTACTTTTTCTATCATTTATTTATTAATTAGGTAATTTTCTTTTCTGAAACTTACCCCCTTCAAATTCTTGGGTGAAACTTGAAAGTAGCCAGTGCAGAAAACTTTAGCAGACATCTAATGCAGTGGATATCTAAGTTCTAAGCTATTTATACAGTCATGGAAAAGAACTTTTGAGATATATTCAATCTAAAAAAGATTAGTTGATCAAATAATCTTGAATGTAGGAGATCTAATGAAGAGAGTGAAGATATAGGTAATTGCCTTCTGGATCGGATCCTAGTCCTTGTGGAACTTCCAAACTGAATCCACTATCCCACTATAACCTGAAGATTTGGACTTCCCAGTACACTGAATCTGCAGTATAAAACTCATCTGATCGAACATCTAATGCATTAAAAGGGCCAACAAAATTAGGGAAAATCACTGGGTCCCAAGGGAGGGATGCAATCACTGAAAGGTCCCACAACAAGTAAACAATATGGATTTGTCATTTCTTATACAAGAACTTGTCATTGTATGTAGTTCATTTATTGTGGGACTTTTTAGTGATTACTTTCTTTACTTGGTACCTCAAAGTGATTTTTCCAAAAAATTATACCTTGCAAATTTGTAATCCTTTCTCTTACCTTTGTCTTGCCCTTTTGGCTCTTTTGGCATGTTTTGATCTTCTTCAAATCATCAGGTCTGTTCTTGAGATATTCCTTCACCTGCTGATTGTTCATGGATTGCATCATATCAACCTGTGAAATAATACAGAATCGGGAAAAACCCTTTTTGAGTTCTTGAGAAGCATGGGTTTGCTAGCTCAAAAAGCCTATAGATTATTGAAGGAAACTTGTAGTGAGAAGAAAACAAAAAGGAAAGGAAGTACCCATGTTTTGAGGTTTTCAATGTCCTTTCTTAGGTCATCTTCTTCCTTATCTGCAACTTCCTTCTTGTCCGTCCATGACTGTACCTTGGCCTCTTTTACTTCTTTCTTCTTGTTCCTTCCTCTACCACCAATATTCATTGTTTCAGAATACAGGCCAAAAAAGCAATTATATGCAGTTAAATAGAATGAGAAAATTTATACTAATTTTTTTTCTGGGGGGAAATTAACGAATGTAGTCTTTGGAAATAAGTAATAACGAACTCAACTGAATATGTAGGTTACACATGAGAGTTGTTGGCTCTAAGAATAATTTTCAACATATGTATTTTTTTAAAGTAACTCGTAGATCAAATTATCAGTTAAAGTGATTAAACAGAAGCCTTAACCGATGAATTTGATTATTTGGTCAAATGGTAACTGAAACAAGTGGTTGAAAAATTCGCAGGTTCCAATACAAACGTTAATGGCAAAATGACCCAAGTGAATGCATTCGACATGTTCTTGTTTTATTTTTTTTGACAAAATTGAACTTAAAAAATGATAACAATCAACAAAACAAAAAGTGTTGAAGTGAAAAACTTATTACCCTTTATGATAAGTAAACCATTCATCAATAATTAATAATTTTATCATATACATAAATACAATACCAAGTAATCTTAGATACAAACTGTATAAGTGCCTGTTTGGATTCAGCTTCTGGGAATCAATTTTGGGCAAAATCTCAGTTTAGAAAAATTTGAAACAAACAGTAATTTTTGTCCAGAATTGATTTTGGTTAAAACCTTGATTTGAAAATATTTGAAACAAACAGTCATTTTTGTCCAGAATTGATTTTGGCTAAAACCTCGGTTTGAAACCATGGTTTTGAATAAGCTACTGAAAATAGATTTTGGAACTGTAAAAGAGTTTATAGATTATCCAATTACTATTTTACTCCTAATTTTTTCTTATACTCTCTCTCATCTCTCATCTTCACACTATCTCCTTTTTCCTCTCTCTTCTCTACACTCTCTCCTCTCTCCTATTTAATTCTCTACCCTCTCTCATACTTTAATCAAATCATACCATTTTTAGTAATTTATTAATATAAAAAGTGATTCTACTACTAATTATCCAAATATCTCTATTTTTAAAATTTATTCTTCCCAAAATCTATTCTCCATAATCTATTCTTCCTAAAATCTATTTTTACCAGAATCTATTTTTTTTAAAATCTATTCTCTAGAATCTATTTTTTTCAAAATCTATTCTCTAAAAGTTAATCCAAACCGGCCCTAAATCACAAGAAACCCAAAACATATCAGACAAATAAGCTCTGAAATATTCACGTATTCTTATGATTACGCCATTGCCCTCTTAAGCAGAATTTGCTTAGCAGTCATCTTGTCCACCCTAATTTCAGTGACACTTTAAACAAGGATAGTAAGTCGCTACTTCAATTTTTTGTTACAGTGGCTTAGTAGCCCAATGGCAGAAGAGCTTCCCATAAATAGGATGTCGGTGTGTGTTGAAATTTACTTGTAAATTCAGTAGTTAATATCTGCCTCTCTAATTTAAAAAAAAAAATGTCAGTTATTGACGCTGTTATACTAATTTTGGTTGTATAATTTTCTTGGTTTTATATAATTGATCTTTTTATAAATAACAAAAATAACTCACTTTACCTATTTGTTAAAGCCATGTCTAAGTGGTAAGTACTGTGTCCCTTTACAAAGAGATTTATAAGAAGCAATCTCTCAATTGAACTCTGCATTTCTTCCTCCTTTTCTGCTAACAAGTTCACAGAGCCTACAAGGCAACGAGTCAAGGCTAAGTCCTCTGGTTCTCCCATAATTGCCCAACACACCACATCTTCTCCAAGCATGATATTCAGCATAAGCCACAGAGTCATTAGCCAATGCCTTAACGTACAAAGCCAAATCTTGCAAGCTGCTGAAGTTGGAGCCGTCGATGACGGAATGAGGCGCACGAAGTCGTCGACGTTGGGAGCTCCGAAGTAGATGGGGACGGCGGCGGAGTCCAAGGCGTAGAAGAGCTTCTCGGTGACGTAGCTGTGAGTCCAGGTGTTTTCTATGGCGAGGACGAACTTGTAGTGGGACATGGCACAGTGAAGCTGGTCCCACCATCTTGGGGAAGAAGATTGAGCACAGTGAGGGTAGAAGGAGAGAGCCTTGTTTCTGCCATTAACGTTGTTGAGACACTTTCCGAAGGAATGGTGAGGCAACATTGAGAGAAGCTTTTGAGCTTTCTTGTTTCTTTTGGATACACAGTGGGACGATGACCAGTACACAAGTGGGCCCTGAACAATCAAAAGTCCCAAATGATGAAAATCCCCGTTCATTGTCTTACGCAACTTTAACCTATTCAGTCAATATATAAATATAAAGTATAAAATTTAGAAAAAAATAGGAGAAAAATCTCCTCTTAAAAATTTTATTGGTAAGAAAAAAATCTGATAATTTTTTTATATACATACTAATACTCAATAAATTTTAGGGTAAATGTATATCTAGCACCTTAAACTAATTTTAGATAAACAATTAACACTATAACGTATTTAAAGGTACAATTAGTATCTTAAAAACTAATTTTAGATGTGCGACTAGTATTTTAAAATATTTAAATTGGTACAATTTTATCTCTTGACTAATAACAATATAAATTTACAAATGTTACATGTGTCATATTGTTTAAACAAGAGTACGGAATAAACCCTAAAATTGACATTGTATAGAATTTATATGTGAAGATTGAGAAATTTTATAATTTAAGTAATTTATTAAAATAATATTACACATATATCTTTTTAAACAATAATGTGTTGAAATAAAAAGTTTATGTGGTATATATTAAATAAAATTTTATATTTTTATTAACAAAGGGCTAAATTGTAACAATTTAAATTTTAGGATATTAATTACACTTTTAAAATTAATTTGAGATTAATTACTCATCTGAAATTAATTTAGGATTTTAAATATACTTTTATCCTAAATTTTATATATACAAAGTACTAGTCCTTTGATTTAAGTCATTCTATCCAATAAAATTTTTAATAAGAGACTTTTCCTCAGTTTTTATTAAAATTTATTGTATCTTATATTTATAATCGCAAAATTATTTTAGAAGATGACTAATAGATAAGAGTAGCTAGAATATATTTCAAAAAAATAGGGTTAATGTACAAAATTTCTCTATATGCATTTGTTATCATTCCAAAAATACACATGAACCTTTTAAAACAGAACAAAAACTCCAACTTCCGTTAATTGTAGCTACTACATTGACCGTTAGTAAAGGGAGAGCGAAAATTTGTTGACCGTTAACAGAGTTTTGCTTTATTTTGAAAAATTTATGCATACTTTTTACGCCGAGACAAACTTTGCAATACTAGATGCGCGTTCACGTGGCATATATTTAAAGGGTATTTTTATACTTTAACCCTAAAAATAGTATCAGATCCCATATGTCTCATAAAGAATGTGATTTATGAGAACTTTTCATATTATATATAATATTTTTAGCAAGTGATAGGAACAAGAGGGAAGATAGAGATTAATTTTATTTAGTTATTTATAATTTCTTATTATGAGATAGGTAGTTTCAGTTATAAGAAAGTATTGTCAATTATTAGGTCCTATCAGTAATAATCATGAACTGAAGTAATATTGATTATTCAGGTTGCCTACATCTCTTTCCTCATCTACATTCTAGAATTACTAGATTATCTTCTTCTACCTTTCTATTTCTATACACTCTCTCTCCTATTTCTACTTCAATTCTCCAGATTCTCCTACTTCTAGGATTAGATTCTCATTATGGATCTCACTTCTCTCCTACAATCCTACTCTTTCTTCTCCTTATTCCATCTTCTTCTAGCTATCTATATTCTATCAGCAACTTACATGAATCATAAACTTTAGGAAGACATAATATATATGTCATAAAGTATATAGTGGAGAGGGATGAATGAAGACTTACAGAGTTCTTGTGAGAGGAAATTTGGTAGTTTCGACTGTTGTGGAAGAAGGCACCAGCATAGGTGGTCTGGATATCATCTTCAGCATGATAACTGATGAATATGTCCTCACGACCTGTTCTTTTTCTGTCTGGTTCCAGATCCATATATACCCTCACTGCTTCTCCAGCCTTCCTCTGTTCATCATCATCATCAATTCACTATTTCACTTAACCTTAATCCTCATGATCAACAACTAGCAATTGTGTGTGTGTGTGTCAATCATTATTCTAGCTAACATGTTGACTTTCACTTGGTATATCAAAAAGATCACATTTTGATAGTACCCTATTCTAGAAGCTAGTTATGGAAATGGGAGAATCAACTTACTTAAAGTCTTCATCAGTTATCCCCATGAAAATTGTCAATATTCCACTCCTTGTGACTTCCCCCAACCTATCAATCAATAAGAACTCTCCACGGGTAGCCCTTTCTATTAATAGTTATCTAAATGGGATGATGAGTCCTATTTTAAAAGTTAACTGTTGAGGTGGAAAGAAGTAGAAGCTGCTGAGTTCTGATTTTCATTGGTGCTCTCACTAGAAGGATACAGGTCAGCATATATGTCTTACTGCTTCTTTCATTAAAAAAAAAAAATTTATAGCATATGATGAATCAAACATATATATCTTGATCACAAACTAAAGAAGCGATTTGGAGCAGTATATACCCGAAGTGGAGGCTTAGTGCTTTCAAACAAGAAAGCATCAGGTTTATCAGCAAGAACAGGAGATTTAGTCCACAAGCAGCTCAAACCACATGGACAAGAGTACAAGTTATCTAAATTATCAGGAATCCACGTTGGCCCTTTCACCAAAACACTCACATGCTTCATCTTTAAACCCTCACACACTCCACCATTAATCTCTTCTTTGAATGAAGAAGAAGAACCATTCAACGCATCTGTATAATTCTGCAGCTTCTTCTTAAACTCCTCACAGCCCACTTGAGCATCCCACTCCTTGAAGGCCTCGAGAAGATCCGTGAAGCCATCAGCGTCGTGATGATGAATATCAAACCATCTAGAAGTATCGTTGTTGAAGATGGTGAATGAAGGTAATGAATAGAAATACATGGACGAAGGGATCTTGATGGTCCCGGAGATCAACAGAATCAGTACAACGAAACACACCACATTGACGATGCTTATGAGTTTATTATAACTAGGGCAACAACGTGTAATTATTACTCTCTTTCTCTTATCTACCATCTTAATCATTTTTCCCAGAGAGGAAATTAAATGATCGGAAAACCAGGAAGAAGCACGCACACACACACACACACACACACACACATATATATATAGAAGTCAGAAATTAGAACAAAAGATCAAGTGGTAGCCTCTATAATGATATGTAGATACAAAGAAAATGGGGTCTAGATGGTTTTGTTGTTTTCTCTGGAAAGTGAAGGAAAATACGTGTTGATGAAGAATTGAAGCATGCAGAAATTGGAGAAGATGACACACGCGTCGATGGCGATTTGAGGCACCGAGCTCTCGTAGGTTCATACATGCTGCTCTAAGAAAATGACAATGCCTGATATGAACGATCAATACGGTGTTCTAATTTTGGAATGATCGATGGAAAGAAACAGTGAGAATTGTTGAATCAAGTATACGTAATTAACAACGTTACTACGATGAATATTGAAGCTATGTATATATATGTATGAATAGGTTCAATCTAGAACCCAGAAAATGTTCTGATTACAGAGGAGAAGGTGATGATAATAGTCGTGAAATGAAGAGGCAAGGAGACGATAGACTAAGTCAATGTGTTGAAGCATTTGTGTAAGAAATTCCATGAATAGGTGTGGGGTAGAGATCCGAAATTAAGGCTGTTATTAATATGGGTTATGTGATAGTATGTATAGTAACAAGTTGGGGCTTGAAATTATTTATCTCTAAATTTGAAAGAGTAAAAAAATTGATAATAAATTTATAAGAGATTCCTTGCATTATATATATATATTGGAAAAAATCTAAATGAGTTGCCTAGACTCTCTGAGTGCTTATAGAAATATTTATAAGATTATTTACTAATAAAATTTTTATATTAATAATAGGATTTAAACTTATTATCTTATAAGTTATGAGTTAACTCCTTATTAATTAGATTAATTTGACTACATTATAGTTTTCGTAGAAATCAAGCAGCCAACTGCTAATTTAGAATCATTTCAAAGCATAAAGATAATCTAAATGGGTTTTGTTTTTCCCAATTAGGCAATATCATAGCTGAGTTTTGCCTCATTTGATTGCTACATTATACATATATATATCTTTTTATTGGAGTCAATCCTATTTGAGGCAATTCGAATTTTGGTTTGCTAGCTACAAAGATTATATTAACATTTTTTTAGTAAGCTTAAGATATTTACTATTAGAAATAGTGACTAACCCCGTCCCATTGTAAACTTTTTGAAAGAATTTGTGTTAGCCATGATAGACCTATCCATTCACATTGTTAAGAATTGAACACTAATTAGATGCTTAAATAGCTTAGCTAAATTACAATGGTATTAACCTTTTTTTCTAGTACAACGGTATTGACTTTTTATTTTTCGGTACAAAATTTTATAAAAAAAATTAAACTCACCCACGATATAAAGATATGATAAAATCTTTTTTTCTGTTAAATAATACTAATATGAAGTGGTGCCATTAACCTTTTTAAATAAGAGCATTGTATCCCAATACTTCTCAATGCTAACCCGTTCAGGGGTGGTACTAGTTGGGCTAGATTAGGTATTGAGCCTCCATCGAGCCCTACTTGATTCGGTTTATTACCAATTCGAGCCCTACTAGTTGGGTTGCTTCCTTAAAATGATCCATAAATCTAGGCTTAAAATAAAAGACTTACATATCCATGTGTATAACTAGTAAAAAGATAAGATATATGATTATTTATAATATATTTAATATTTTGAGAGTACTATTTTATTATTATTTTAGTCACGATACTTAAGGAGATATCATAGCTTCTAGATGTCTGGTTTACTCTTGAGGATAATAGATGACTCGCTTTACTTGATATTAATATCGTTTAGGAAAGAGTGAGACTTTATCTTGCATTTGAATCATATGTGAGTCCAACTCATTTTTAAAAATTTTGTACCAAAAAAATATTTGTATTTATACCAACGAAAATTGACACATATGATAAAAAATTTATTCATATTATATAACGATATTGGTTTGATTTTTGTTGCTATAACGAGGGTTATTTTTATAAGCGACATTTTAAGTTCTTTATAAATATTCTCTAAACTCCAAAATTGTATCATAACTTTAGTAGAGAATTGGTGTCAAACTTACTTAAATTTTTTTTGTACACAAAAAATAGATGTATTTATAGCACATTAAATTCCATTATTTTATTTTAAATTTGAATATTTAATATAATGTATTTGGCTTGAGTGATAATACACTTGTCCGTTAAGTAAGAGGTAGACAATCCCTTGCCTTCAGTATTTATTGGGATGAACTATTTTTGTTGCCAGTATGAATTATATTTTTAATATTAATTAATATAAATATATTAATTTTTGTAGGATAAAATAAGGTAATTTTAATTTAAATGTCGATGTAAAAAAAACGAGGATGTTTTGCTAGTTTCAAGTTTCAAGTTTCAATTTTCAAGTTTCAACGGGACATGGGTGAGGAAGTTAAGACTTTAGGTGATTTAATTCAAAATCAAGAGCCTCATGGGAACCGCTCTGAGAAGTGCTATGAAGCTCCAGCAGCCCCTTCACCTTCTGCGTCCCTCGTATTTTAGCCTCGACGAATTCTCAAAGTTCGTTTCTCTCCCGCATTCTCTTTCTCTCTCTAATTCTTTGAGCCCCGCCAAACCCCGCCTCAGAGCCAAAACCCTTGGCTTTCTCAGTTACGCTTCAATGGCCACAAGCTCACCGTTGCGTCATCAAGTCAGGGACAGGATTGAACTGTCCGATACGGAAAAGAAGATCTTCGATAGGCTCCTGGCTACCCTTCTCCGGTTCGGTTTTGAGACTTAGCTTCGAGTTGCTGGTGGATGGATTCGGGACAAGGTCTGTTGATCAACTGTTTTTTTTTTTGTAATGTGAAAATGCATTATTTTAATGGTGATTAATTGATTGGGGAAAGTATTTGCAATTATTGGATGCTTGTTCGCTTTGCAGCTTCTGGGAAAAAGTTGTTATGATATTGATATCTCTCTCGACAATATGATGGGTACTGAATTTGTAGATAAGGTGAGGGAGTACTTGTTGTCGGTGGGTGAAGATGCGCAAGGAGTATGTGTTATTGAGAGGTATGTATAAGCTTCACTGTAATTTCTATATTATCTGTAATGTGTTTTTGTCGAATGAGTAACTCTTTCGACTAAATGATTTTGAATGTCGTTTATATAATTAAAGGAGGATTGCTTTGGTGGTTGGTCCTGCCCCTATTCTACTGGATAAGTTTTACATAGAACTTCAACTTTTTCAGTAACCCGGAGCAATCCAAACACTTGGAAACAGCAAGGATGCGTCTGTTTGATATTTGGATTGATTTTGTAAACTTGATGAGTGAAGAGTATGCTGAAAATAGCCGCATTCCTACCAAGGTGTGTTATTAGTAGTTCTTTTGTTTTCGAATAGATTATTTGTTCTACTAGGATTTCAAGTTTGCTTTATATGTTTAGTTTGGCTTGGAAATGAAAATCATTAGTAGTTTTCTTGTTATATTGAGGGACTTTGTTGGGATCAAACTTTGCGCCTTTATTCCCACAATCAGTCGCCTGCTTCAATTGAAAGTTGTTCTCATGTGCAATTGTGCCCTTGTTTCTTGCTTTGCTTGGTGCTAAGTGTATTTTTTTTGCAAAGTTGAATATGTATTCTAGAAATCGTTTAAAGTGCACAGTATCCAATTCAAATGCCTGGATTAAAATTCATCTTATGTCTAACAGCAAAGATTTGGCACTGCTGAAGAAGATGCATATAGGAGGGACTTGACCATAAACAGGTATAAAATGTTAACAGTTTTACGCACTTGGCATGACGCAATTAATAATCATAAGATCCAGTTCCTTCTATTTATCTGTTGGTCACATATGCATTTATATTCATATTGCCCCTGCTCATATTCTGGAGGATAGTCTCATATATGGTTGTGCTTCACAGCTTATTCTACAATATCAACACTGACTCAGTTGAAGATTTTACTAAAAGAGGTGGGAACAGATCATAATTCCCCAAATAAGTTGTTTGGAGATGCTTAATTCCCATTTATCTGTCAATCTGATTTTCCTTTTGGGTGCCCTGCAGGGATCGCTGACCTGAAATCTGGAAAGATAGTGACTCCTTTGCCTCCAAAGGAAACCTTTCTGGATGATCCATTAAGAGTTCTTCGAGCCATTCGTTTTGGTATGGCATAATTTTCATGAAGTGTTTTGTTACTCCACATAGACATCGAAGCATACTATCATTAGCCAAGGAGGATCTAGTATTTGTGCCTCATGTCTATTCCATTCCATCCTTTATTCCCCGAATTAGGTGTAAGGAATTGGAAGACACGCAGCGGAAATTAATTTAAAAATTTTTCCATTCCTTGTCAGGATCTACCGTATGTGTTTAAGTCAAGTGGGAAGAAGCATTACCCTCAGTGTTTCTCAGCGACTTCCACAGCTTCTCTCCGCGGCTCGTGCTCTCTTTTTGATCGCAAGAAGTCGACTCCTCAGGTCGTCTTCCTCTACTGGTATCCACACGAACAACGTTCCAACCACGAAGACGTGCTAGCGTCTCCTGTCCCTCCAAGGCTTTCTCAAGAGTTCGTCCTCTCCGTCTCTACTTCAGCAGTTTCTTATCTGCAAACCTTTTGCAGATTCCGTTCGGCCCCTTTTGTGTTATGTGTTGTGTTCAAAACGTAGCTCCTAAAATCGGATATATAGGATGCTCTGCGTTTTTCTCAACCGAATTGGATTTTAGAATTAATCTATATTAATTCCGAATACAATATCACATATTGTATAATTTGATAAGAAACTAATTAAATAAATAATGTTTATATTAAATCCGTCCCACAGATTTAATTTACCTATTTATTTAATTTAAATAAAGATAAGATTGGACTGTATTTAATTTATTCTCATAAATCAAATTTGAGATATCCTATCAATTTGAATTTCAAATTCAAACGTGATAGAGATTTAATTTATCCTTATAAATTAAATCTTGTAAATATCTCTTATATGAGATATCCTATCAATTTGAATTTCAAATTCAAATGTGATAGAGATTTAATTTATCCTTATAAATTAAATCCTATATATCCCTTATATATAATATATATACGAATTTATATATATACGAATATAAATATAAATAAATATATACATCAACCCTGGATCATTCATTGAATCTAGACACGTCTTAGATTCAATGAATCTGGACATCATAGCTCGTGTTGGGCTATTTTGTGTGCGACCCTGTAGGCCCATATGAAATTGGCAGTGGGCCATTTGCTATACTGGCCCACAAGTCGCAAGCGGTCTCTAGCAAGACATAACGACTACCCAAATCATATGAGAATCGATAAACCATGTAACCTTTTATACAACCATATCATGTCCCTTCTGTCACGCGATATTTTGGTCATGGATGAGGCATGGATAATGTCATCCTCCTATTCCTGACCGTTACTTTCTCGATCTCTGAGTAGTCTGACTATAGAAATGGAACTACCTTTCTATTACAGTATGGCCATACATTTCTCAGACTCACTCATCGAGGGGCCCAGTAATATCTCTCTACGAATGTGAGGGACAAATTCCATCTTGACCATTCACATTCCTCCGCATGAAAAACCACTAAGCCCGAACATAGTCTTTATGATCACTCGGTCAAAAGTGACTTTTGACTAGGCTAAAGCTGAGCGTTTGTCATGTAGGAATCCATGATGATCTCAGGTCAAAGGGCATAGTGACATGGTTTGTATATGAGAGAAGAGTATGACGTAACCCATGCAACTCTCTCATAGCGGGTCGGTCCAACACCTTGTACTCTTACATGTGCATATGACTTTGATTTATATCTCTATACATCTTCAAAGTTATACTGGTCTTATTTCATCTCTGCTCCCGCACAGATGACCGACCAGGGGCATTTAGGATAAGATCATGAATTATCCAAGGATGGTCATCACAGTAAACATGCAAATAATATGATAACACAATTAATAAATTCATAAATCAATAATGTTCATAAGACAATGATTGGCCCCTAGGGCACGTTTTCCAACATTAGGAGGGACACAACAATTGGGAGTTTGGATGACGAGCAGTGGTCTTGAAGATCATCCCTTACTATTCCACTCCATCCTTAAAAAATCTATCAAACATTGGCCCAATCTACTTTAGCCATTTCATTCTGTTATTTTTCATCCCCAGCCATCATACACACGCCATTAGTTCTTGACACTATCATATAAACTTTTTGTTTGCTTGCTTCTGCTTATATATTTTGATTGATATCTCTTCTAAACTGATGGACATTGTTTATCATCATTTTAGGTGCTAGATTTGATTTTACTCTTGATGAAGACCTGAAGAGAGCTGCAGCATGTGATGAAGTGAAAGAAGCAGTGGCTGCTAAAATTAGCAGAGAGAGAATTGGAACAGAAGTACTTTTGCAATCTTCCATGTCACCTTTTTTGGTTCTTTGAAATTCTGTCTGGATTTCTTATAGAAAATTGCCCATTTACTTTATATAGCAAAGTTAGTTATTTATACTTTTTTGGTCTCTATTTTGTAGACTGATCTAATGATATCTGGAAACCAACCTGTCAAAGCAATAACTCACATACGTGATCTGGCATTATTTTGGGTTGTCTTCAGTCTTCCTCCTGAGTTTGAGCCTCCCATTACTGATGGATATGACAGGTCTAGTTTATAAATTGGAGGCTAGCATTCATTATTTATATCATGTTTTTAAAATTTTGTATATTAAGATATTGGTGAAAAATATAGGTAGTTTAGATGCCAGATAACAAACCAAAACTATTATTTTTCTTCTAGACTCAAATAAAATTGTGGTGAAAGTGGTGAAAACCCTATTCCTGTCTATGAACATGAAACAGTTGGAATGACTTACTATAAGATTATCCTTCTTTGATGTCTGAAGATTTCAAGTTCCATGGAGGTTTGGATATTTTGGCTGGTCATGCTGATCAATTGATAACTCTTCTTTATTGAGGCATTGCATTACTTACTTGGATACCGCGTGGAATCTTATCCATTTAGTTGAAGAATCAACCTTTACTGTAAGTAATGGTCCAAGTTAACCATTTTTACTCCATATTCTTGATCTATTCATTATCCTAGTAAGTAGGGAGTTGTATTCAAGGTCATTCCTTTTCCTTCTAGGTTTTCGTGATAGTAAACAATGTTTTTCTGTGTGTTTTAGGATGAACAAAGGAGATTAACCCTGTATGCTGCTTTGTTTCTCCCCCTTAGAAGTACCATTTACAAAGATAAGAAAGCTAAGGAGGTACTTGCCTCTTCTTATTTGATGTTGTGCTATATTGGCTTGTAATGCTAAGATGCAAAATGTATTTCTTGAGGCATGCTGAATTGTTCATGTAGCATAACCTGTTGAAGTGTACGTATGTGTTCTTTTTCTTCTGGTATCTAGTTATTGCCCTTGGTGTTCTTTTCTTCTTGCAACTATTATTTCAAGTAAATGCTTGTTTGGTTGGCTAATATGTTTTTTAATTGCAGATTCCTGTTGTCAATCATATCATCCGGGAGTCTCTCAAGAGAAAAGGTAAAGATGCAGAAAAGTTCAGTTCTCATCTCTACTGAGTAAATTCCGATGAACTATGCATGTTGCAGCTTGTAACTGTAAGAAAAATTAGTTCAGTGTATTCAAACTTGGGCTAATATTTGAATTATTTTGTTTGTTCTTCTTAATGAATCATTACATAAATTGAAGTCATTAATACCTTGTCTTGCATTGAATGGGGATGTCAATCTAGATGTTGATTGGATGAAGGATTTGGCTGATGTCCCTGTATCTTCTAGACTCCGTGTACAGACAGGTACAACATTCTTGCTCCCCTGATGTTGCATCAGCATTTTGAAATCTCTTGAGCAGCTGTTGAATGTAAGCCTCAGTTAATGCCCAATAGTTTCTTATGATTGTCTCCATATGTTCTGATTGTGATTGAGTCAATGGATTTCTGTTTCAATTCAAGGCATCCCCCCCCCTCTTGTACCCAATTTGCACCGTATTTAAGCCATATTTTTGCTCATATACATTTGGGTGAATTGGCTGGCATTTTGTAGATGTAGAGTGCCATTGTAATGTATGGCTAGGCATGTGAAAATTAGCAAAATATTGAAAGAAGATTAATAACATGAGCTAACTTTAAAACTATTAGGACCTAATTACAAATTTTTAAGCTATAGAAACCTAATTCAAGATTAAGTAAAACTGTAGGCACTAAAGAACAATTTAATAATATAAGGACTTAATAGGACGTGTGGTACAATAATTCTCCCTCTCACTCTCTGTATAAGAATCTCACACAAATGGTAAAAGAGGAAGCCAAGAGAATCTCTGAATAGGATGTTTATTTTTCTTCCTGCCCTCAGCATAAACTGGCTGCGGGTATTTATAGATACGGGACTACACTACACTGACTGACTCTCCCTACATTATCGGGAAATATGCCCATGAACCTGAATAAGAGCAAGATGGACTCTACTAACTCCCCACTAACCTCGTGGGTCTGACCAATTCAAGAAGAATAACTAAAGAAATAACAAATAAGAAATAGCAACAAACAAATACATCAAGTCAAAGTCCTTCTTATTTCTCCTTTGATAAGTCCTACGGAACCTATCAATGTGATAGTATGCTCACTCTCCTCTTGCTTGTCTGAAGGCTAAGCTTTTATCTTACCTGAGTATTTATGCAGGGTTTCTCTTAAGAGAAAGAGTATTGGCGAGTTGCTCTTTTTATATCCACATTAGTACATCCCATTGACATCAGTGACGCCGAGGACGAGCACTCGCAGCTTAGCAAACGCAGAGATCTATTCAAGACTCTTGAGAATTCCATAATCAAACTAGGTGAGCTGAAAGTGCCTTCTCTTGTCATTCTACTATATGTGATTATCTGGGAGTCTTAATACTTCCTGTCTCCTTCACATAAATCTTTCAAGGTCACAGATTGACACGCTTTGGTGAATTGTAGGTCTGGAAAATATTTGGAACGTAAAACCGTTGATTAATGGCAAAGAAGTTATGAGTACCTTGTAGCTTAAAGAGGGACCGCTCGTGAAGGAGTGGGTAAGCTATTGTGCTGCTACCATATTTTTTGACACTGTTCAAACATGTTGTATATAGCATAATGACATTATGCGATCCACGTAGTTGACCATATCTAGTGGGATAAGACATGTTGCTTTTGTGCAAACATGTAGTATTCGATTGCACTCACACAGGCATTTTACTTTTGGATTCATTTTTTTTGCTTACAGCTTGACAAGGCAATGGCTTGGCAACTGGCACATCCTTCTGGAACTGCAGAGGAATGCATTGATTGGTTGAAGGAAAGCATTCTAAGCGTGTAAAGATGGAGTGAGTTTCATTGTGTTCCTTGATCATGATTCTCTCTACAGTTTATGGATTCAATTGCTGAGACTGAGATGGCACAATAGAGAAAGCAAAGCCAAGCTAGTCCCCTGATGCTGATACAATTGATATGTGCATATATATAATATCAAGAGGGGCAAACGCAAGATATATTTCATCTAGATGGGGCCTAGAGACGTACCTCTTCGAACTTTTTATTGTCAATACAAAATAAGAAGATTCATGTGTTTATTTATTCTATTCTGTAACTGAGGGGTTTTACTATTGGGAGATATAGAACGTGGCAAGTAATCAGAGAGAACTCTAGGGTTGTTAGCTTTTTAGGGTTAGATTTGGTTAGTCTTTATTTTTTGAAGTTTCAAAAGTGCATTCTGCTTGGTAATTTGACAGGTGAGTTTCATGATCTCGGACTTTCCTTTTAGCTGCTGAGAGTAGATGTTCCGCATTCTCAGCTTGATGATAATTAAAAATAGTTATCATTTAATTCTTGTAGTCGTTTATCTTCATTTTCAATGGAGTCCTTATATTTTATCTTCAAGGTATTAAAAGTATATTGGTCATTGAACTGATCAAATCATTAATTAATTAATGTCCAACTGTGTTTAGAAAGTTTTGAGTGCGTATTTGCAAGTCTAACTATGTGGTTGGTTTTCGGAAAATGAAGTTTTAAAAGGGTGTTTTTTTGTCCATAGTTTTAAAATTTTTTAAAATAAATAGTATTATTTATTCAAAAAAATTTATGGGCTAAATTACAGTTTTTGATAAGCTTCTGGGAATTATTTCTAGATGAGAAAAAAAGTTTATAGGCTGTATAATTATTATTTTACTCTCTTTTTTATACTCTCTCTTCTCTCTGCTTATTCTCCTTCGTGTTGCTGTCATCGTCACCTCAATCGTTACCGTCATTATTTTTTCTCTATCTCTAGTCTTTGTTGTAGAATTGAGGTTGGGGGTCAGGAGGTCATGGTCTGAGGTCTTCGTTTCTCCTCCATCTTTGGTCTTTGCTACATATATGAGGTCGGGAGGTCATGATCTGTCACTTCTCCTTTGTCTTTGGTCTTCTCCTCCATGATTTGCAAGCTCTTGGATGTTGGGAGATGCTTCTATTGCCGGTAAAGGTTGGGAGATTGTGGAAGTCATGGAGATTAGAGATGGTAGAAGTATTGGATGGTTGAAGATGATGAATAGTTGTCAATCATTTTTTTCTCATACTATTTTTAATAATTTACTAATTATAAAAATTATTATAGTAATAATTATTTGAACACTTATTTATTTAGAAATATTTTTTTATAAACTCTTCTCTAAAGAGTTTATCCAAACACACTTTAAAATCACTTCTTCTATTTTTTTTATAAACGCTTCTCCAAAAGTCAAACCAAATATACTCTAAAATCTTGGGTCTTAGATCAAATTAGTCATTAAACTCATGGTGTGGTGGGCCCGAAGCATATTTGCTTCACATTACAAGTCATGCTTCAGTCTCAAACTCGGATAACAAAAATTAATTTGGTTATTCAAGAGTTATTTCATAACCTATAAAATTATAAGTTTAAATCCTATTATCGTTATAAAAACTTTATTGTAAGTACCTATGTAAACCTCTTTAAATCTAGAAACATATCTTAATTCTAATATCTAACTCACTTAAACTTTTTTTATATTATAAAAAGAAAGATATATTCAGAAATTCTTTATATATGTTTAGATATGTATGAAACTTGTATTTTTCATTCAGACTGTTGAGTTGTGCAAGATATTAAATTTAAGTGATTTAAACAAGAAGGACAAACTCAATAAACGTTTTTTAAAGGTCAAATATGTGCAGGAAACCTAAAGGCAATAATGGAATGAGCTGAATCAAGATTTTAAGCTTTTATGTTACCTAAAATGCTTAATAGGAGCTTTTGATATGATTAACATTCATTGTTACAAGACAACATGTTTTAAATATTTCAAAGGTTTGAACAGCCTGATTTGTTATTAAGAAACAAAAGTATTCTTACATTAAAAAATTTAATTAATTAGTAAGATTTGTTTTATAACCTTAGAAATCCTTGTGCATGTAAGCTTCATCACAATAAAAAAGATATATGATAAAACATTTTTAAATTCTCAATTTAAAATTTTCCTTGTATTTTTTACAAGTTTAAGTGGTATTTTTTTTAAAAAAATTAAATAATTGAGAGATATTTTGTGACAAAAATTAATATTGCAAATATCATGAATAATTTAATTTTTTAAGACCTTTCATTGAAAAAATTTCACGGGTAAACATTTGTGTATTTAAGCCTTAAAAATAACCCATATGGATAAATTATAATATTTAATTTTTATATTTTACTTTTCAAAATTAATTCATCAATCAATTAATTACAGATAATCATAAATATCAATAATAATATCTGCAGAGACACAGAAATACGTAGGTGCAGAAAACGACCAAACTCGCAGAAGAGAAGGAAGGTTCCTTTATTGTATAACGAAGTTTAAACAAGCGAAGAGAGGCAAAACGAAGAGATAAAGAACGCACATAAACCGTGGATTGCCATGTGGATCATCAACGATGAAGCATGCACTAGCATTTGCGGTTCTTTTGATTTCCTTTTCGCTGTTAAATTCCTTATCGTTTTCTTCAGTTCAGCCTTTCTCGGTGGATGGCACGGTGTTGCAATTGGATGAATCCAACTTCGATTCCGCCATATCGACGTTCGATCGTATCTTGGTTGACTTCTATGCTCCATGGTGTGGCCACTGCCAGCTTCTCTCCCCCGAGGTATTGTTCTCTCCTTACTTTCTAATACGCACTCTGAATAATTTTCGCGGATGATTTGAAGGTGTTTGGCCGTATTTAACCATTCATGTTTTACCTTTGGGTTTGAGAACGCTTTTAGAAGTTTTGATTCCACTTGAAACTCATTAGGAGGAGCTTTTTTCTGTTTGATTCAAAATGTGGGATTCATGGGTTCATTCGCATGTTTTTAGCTGTTTGTTTAATTTGATCACCTGAAATATGTCTTATTAATGTTAATTTATGCATTTTGTAATGCATGTTAGTTGTTGCAGTATCCATGCTAGCAAATTCATGCTTGACTTCTCTTATTCAAACATGCCTGATTTTCATTTATGTTTCTTTTCAAGTGATTAGGATGAAATATCTGATTTGTTACTTTGCAGTTAGATGCAGCTGCACCTGTATTTGCAGCCTTAAAGGAACCCATAGTCATACAAAAGTGGATGCAGACAAGTTTACCCGTCTTGCAAAAAATATGATGTTAAGTATGTTTCTTTTGCACTGTATATTGCTTGTTGAAACAATATTTTTTCCCAAGTGAACTGATGTTGTTTTCCCATTCCAGTTTCCATTGAAATGTGAAATGTCTATGATGTTTCTCTCTTTGTTCTGGCCGCCATTTGTTTTATCATTTGTTGAAATAAAATTTATTTTTGAAGGGAATTAGTTTGGAATATTATTCTTTCCTTACTGGAAAAAAACTTATGCTAAACTTTTATTCTGCGATGTAGTGCTTATCCTTCCCTTATGCTGTTTATACATGGTGTACCCACAGACTATCGTGGACCAAGGAAAGCAGATCTACTAGTTCATTATCTAAAGAAGTTTGCTGCTCCAGATGTTACCATTCTTGATTCAGATTCTGCTATTAATAACTCCATTGAAGCAGCCGGCACTTTATTCCCCATATTTATAGGTTTTGGTTTGAGTAGTTCCATGATAGAAAATTCAGCCATGAAGTATAAGAAAAATGCATGGGTTTCCGTGGCAAAGGATTTTTCAGAGGATGCCATGGGATCATATCATTTTGATAAGGTTCCTGCTTTGGTTTCCATTAATCAGGATTACAATGAGTGGAGCACTTCATATGGCCCCTTTGAAGGTTAGTTTATACTCAGATCTTATATTGTTTTATTTAGATATTAAATCTCCCTTCCCTGAACCTCTCTCCTCTCTTATGCATTTCTTCATGCCACTGCATTGAGTTTTACAATTCCTGGAGTATTTGCTGGAATCTGTTTCTCTGTTTATGATATGTTGAATAATATGTTCCTTATATTTGTTTTTCTAGAAAGGATGTCATTAAGTTCCACTTATTGGTTGAAAATAAAGATAAAGAAAATCCTTCAAAATATAAGAGTATAAGAGCAGCAGAGTGTTAAATCTTACGAGTTATGCTGCAATTTTTCCCAATATCCCAATATATTATATATATTTGAAATGTTTTGCTGCTTCCATAGAAACCAGCATGGCGTTGTTATCAACACGTACTAATATATACCATCACATGGCATGTTGTGACATTTTTGTTCTGTCCTTAAATTTTAATATTTTAAATGCCTCAACTTTGATACGTGATTTTAAATTTTCTTGGTAATGTTCTTGTCTCAAAAATCAGAGAAGTTAGTGGAAGATTTTGTGAAACAAAACCTGATTCCCTTAGTGGCACCTGTATCCTTTGACACACTAAAGTTGATGGGAGGAAAATTGTCTTGACAATTTTTGAGGATGAGGATGAAGAAAGATTGAAGAAATTCATTAAACTATTGAAGGCTGCTGCATCTACAAATCGTGACGTAATATTTGATCATGTTGGTGTTGAACGGTTGGAACATTTTGCTGAAAAATTCGACCTCAACAAGTTACCGAAAATGGTCGTTTGGGATGGAAGTGATGATTACTTAACTGTAAGTTAATGTTTTCCACCTTGAAAGAGTTTCTATTACGTCAAGTTCACTCTAATTTAATCTCACTATATGATAATCAGTTTTTATTTGTTTTGCTTAGAGGTGTAATCTCAAGTGTACATCTTTATCTTGCTCTGATACTCGTTATCTCTTACATGTCTTATCAATATCGATATATTGCATATATGCATGTCTTTATTTTAGAAGAAAAAAAAGAAAGATAAAACGTCATATTGTCTGTATGCAGTATGCACAGGTTCTTTGATTATATACTGGGTATTTGGTATGCCAGCATGTTAGTAGTGGTCCTATGACCCTTGAATCCCAAATACAGGTATCGATGATCTGGGATATCTTGCCTAATGTTGGTGTACCAAATTCCTCACAATGTTTATGGCTACAAAGTTTCATGTTTCTTCATCGTCAGTCTCATGATGGTTTGGTAATTCTTGGTCCCCAAGATATGTAATAAAACTAACTAGGCGCTACACTGTTTTCTGACTGAAAAACCTGAATGAGATGATTTTCTAGTTTCTAAATCATCAAGGGGGAATCCAAAAGGCTAAAAAAATGTAGTGAAATTGCTTTTTAATGCACAGTGTGAAAATGATTTTCCCCTTGTATACTGTCAATATGTCCCTTTCCCGAGTGGAATTTTCAGATATCGTGGGAGCACTTAAAATAAGTGTTTTTACATAACTCCTCTCATATATTTACCTCGTACAGCATAAAATCACTTCTCCACAGCTAATCTAAATGGGCACATCTTCGGGCTGTTTAGATTAGTTTTTGGAGAATAGATTATGAGAAAAATAGATTTTAGAGAATATATTTTGAAAATAGAGATGTTTGAATGATTAGTAGTATAATCACTTTTCATATTAGTAAATTATAAAAAAATGGTATGATTTGATTAAAAGTAGGAGAGAGGGTAGAGAAGATAGATGAGAGAGGAGAGAGGGTATAAAAAAAGTAGGGGTAACATAGTAATTGGATAGTCCATAAGCTCTTTTATTGTTCCAAAAACTATTTTCAGTAACTTATTCAAAACTATAATTTTGGCCAAAATTACTTCTGGACAAATATGGTTGTTTGTTTAAAATTTCTCCAAACCAAGGTTTTGTCCAAAAAGGCTTTTCAAACCATACTCCTAAACACACTTAATATTATGCATTGGATGGTTTGATTTCCCTTGCACTGTTTCCACTATCTAACTTCCTTCTCAGGAGCTCATGAACTGTTTCTGTCTAAAATCTGCTGGCTATTTTTTCTTTTTGCATTAAAATTTCCTCAAGAGAGAAACTAATACAGTTTTTATGATCTTTAGGTTATTGGTTCAGAAAGCATTGATGAGGTGGATCAGGCAACCCAAATCAGTAAATTTCTAGAAGGATACAGGGAAGGCAGAACCACACAGAAAAGACTCGGTGGCCCATCGCTCTTGCGTGCGATGAAAAACTCTCCTGCCATCAAAATCTTGTATGTCTTTGTTGCTGTGATTGTAGTATTGATGCTTCTTCTGATCTTTTGCTATAAAGGAGATGATGAGTACCAGAGGGTACTAAGTGAAGAACAAGTTTATCATTCTAGCAACTCTGCCTTAGAGGCTGAAACCAAAGAGTATTATAAACCTGAAGATAAAGAAGATTAAATTAACATTTCATTGGCATTAGAATTAAAATAGTTATTGGTATCAGGTAGATACCATTGGATGCAGTTTCATAATTTTATGTGGTAGTCCAGAAAATTTCTACATTTTATTGATGTATTTAGGTATTTATTGCAATCAATATGGGTTTTGGTTATGCTACGATGTTCTAGAGATTATAGCTATCAATGCTGATTATTATTTATTACAATGATTTTTCTATTTAGTTTTTACAGTTTTCCAAAACGTACTTGTCTAGTTTAGCATCTATAATGTATAATTGAATAAAGTACATGTACTTATAACAAATAAACTATCTGAAACGACATGCTATATGTACTCATTCATATTGCTTTGTACTTGTCCAATACTGATTAATATTTTGATAATATAGAATATGCCTCTTTTAGGTTTTTAAGGTAGGACAGTAAAAATGTCTCATGATCATATGTAGTAATGTAAATTATTATGGTTATTTTATTCATATAATTTGTTTGAGCACTCATAATATAATTTTAAAATAATCAATAGTATTTTTTTGTAATAAATTAGTTTATTTATTGTACAAAAATAATTATATATAGTTGATGGGGGGTCGTGGGGTTGTTTATAGGTTTTCTATTGCCTTGTATTTTGTTTTTCATTAATTTATCGATAGTTTCACTTCTTATTGTATTATAGAGATAATGTCCAATTTTGTCTTGAATTTTTTTTTAGGTTTAATATTGTTTCAAAAATATTAAAAAAATAGTAAAATCCGTTAAAAAAACTTTTGTTCCTTTTTTTTAATATTTTTAGAATGATATTTATTTTTTAAAAAAAAACTTATAAGGTAACATCTTTTCTACGTGTTAACTTTTAGGATAATTTTTGGATAAAATTTTATCTTAATCTTTGTATGATATCATACATATCTGCTTTATAGTTTAGCCTTTGGGTAATTTTTTTTTTATTATTCACCTAATTTATCAAAATTTTATTTTGATTATATTTGGATTCGATTCGCGTTGTGCATCTAATTATAGTAGGTGAGTCTCTTAATAAGAATTTTTTGTATATACTATAGCTGAAATTTAAGATTTTATTTAAGTAATATTAAATTACTTATCCCTCGTATCAATTCTCTAAATGCCTTTGACTAAATTGAGTTGACTGATGAGTAAGTTTTTTCTTTATTGGGACCTCAAGACTGGTGAGGGAGCTTGAACTACGAAAATAAGAAGAAGAAACAAAAGACGCCTATTTTGTTGACCTTCAAAAACAATGTCTTAAACCATGTCCGCAAACTGTTTTGTCCTCATCATAGAGGTTCGAACTTAAGAATATTCTACTTAAAAAAGTGACATGCTTAAATTTATTATTTTTAAAAAGATAATTTTAATTTATATTAAGACAACTAGTTTTTTGTCGATAAGCATAACCATCACGTCATTCACTTTAAAAAAATAATTTCAGTTACTTTTTTTAAAAGGAACGATATCTTAAGACATAAATTTAATTTTTATTTCAATTATAAAAATTCTTTTAATAAATAATCTTATAAAATTTTATAAATATTTTTTAAATTTTGAGATTATATCATAATTTTAGTAAAAAATAAATGTCAAATTTATTTAAAAATAATAAAATAATTTCAATTGTTGATAAAGTGACAGGAACCCCATGGCCTATTGGATAAAAAAGTAACCCAATCGGAAATTTAAAATATTAATTTTAACTGTATAATTTTCTTTATTTTATATAATTATTTTTTTTATTGAAAAATTGTTTACCTAGCAATTAAGGGTTGTTTATCCGATTTATAATTATCAACTTGTCTCCAAAAACTTTTTAAAGCATTCTTCGAGATAAGCACAGAACTAAGTCATAGCTTCATTCATCCTTTGAGTGCGTTGGCATATTCACGATATTAAGCTCCATTACCAAAATATCCAAGTGGTCCAACTTTCATGAATTATTATTAATCAACTAATAATAATAAATTCTATCTCGTTTTCCTCTTGATTATTAATTATTGGTTAATTAATTGCTTAATCAATTTTTTTAAAAATTATTTTGATTGCTTTCGCTTTCAGGTCCTTCCTACTCGACCTCTTTAGACTCATCTGTAACATACATTTTGATTGCTACTTGCTAGTCCCTTTGGCGGCGTCACATACATTTTTCCGATCTCTTTTTTATATCCGTCCATGAAATGAAATATGAGGAAATCACTAAATAAAGCATATTTGATAGTACGGGAAGTAAAGGTGAAACAGTAGAATTAAATATTTGTTTAGTATAATATAAACTATTTTTATTTCTATTTTTAATATTTTAAATTATTTTAGATTTATCAACAAAATTTAAAAAATGAGATAAAAATAGAAATAAAATATTTTGTATCATTTTATTTAAATTTATAAAATTATTGGCTAACTTTAATACTTTTTAAATTATAAAAAAATATGTTGGATAATTTTAATTTAAATTATAATATATATATCAATTTTATACTTATTTTTAATTTATTAAATAATTTTTTAAAATATATTTTAATATATTTTTATTTTTATTTTTATATAAAAAATTTCATTATATCAAATATATTGTGACATGTTTCATGAAGTTATTAAATTTATATAAAATTCAAAGATGTTGGTAAAAGATTTATTAGAACCAAGAAAGAAAAAAGATCAATTTAACCCAATTTATTATTATTAATATATTAATTTATTAATTAAAACATTCTAATTTATTATTAATAACAAAATAATTTATTATGTACTAACTTGTTATATCATTATGATTTGTCCTCTCTAATTTGTTTTTGGTAGTATTAAGACATGTTTTACTCTAATTTGAGGTATTTTAACTTATTATTGATAACAGGAGTTTTAATTAATTATTATTAGTAATATATTGATTTTTTAATAATAAATTAAAATAAATTTATCCTTTTAAATTATAATAAATAGCCTATAAGTCTCTTAGAATTTTATATTGATTTTATAATTTTATAGAATGGGGTAGTAACAATATGTCGTGAGGACCACGGTGTAATCCCTCATACAATAATTGCCTATTATTATAATGATATTTTTGGTCTTCTGATCAATATTGAGTTTCGTTATCACCATCCGAATAAGAAACATTATCATCTGCAAAATTGTGATTCGTTTTTATTCTAAAATCCTCCCTTTTATGTCAAGAGAGCAATCAATTTGATACAGGTAGCTGTAAGAGCATCGATGAATAGAAGATCCATTTGATTCTTCTGATGAGATATGGAAGCTGATGTATCCATTCTATAGTATCCTTCTCTTTTCCTAAACCCTAAATAGCAATAATCCCATCTTCCTCCGCCTCTGCTTTGGTCTTTGGATGAGTTTTCCCGAACAATTTTTGCTTTTTTGAAATTCAAAACGTTTGCTTTGATGAGGACGATGAATCTTCTTGTGTTTTTATTTTTCTCTGTGACGGCGTCATGCTCTATGGCGGTGGCCAAGGTGGTGCTGATTGGGAATAACGTCACTCTATCCTTCGACGACATTGAAGCTAATTTTGGTAAGTTTATGGGGCCTTTTTTTTTTTTTGGTTTCCTTTTCTACTAGGAATTTTCTTTGGGACTGGGAATTCAGATGAGCTAGGAGTATGGGTGCTTTCTAATAAACTCGATGCTGATTGGTTCCTGCGATCTTGATATTTTGAAATTTGAGCATAAGTAGGACTTTGTTGCTGCTTTATAGCTGGAAAACATTTTCAGCCGAAATTTTTATGCATTAAATTTAGGATCTCATCTGAAGAAAAAAGGAGTAAGTTGATTTGTGTAACGAGCAGAGAAAATAAGAAAAAGGAGGAAATACAGGCATACTTTTGTGCTTATTTATGTAAGAAACTATCTTTTGTGATTAAACTTGTTTAAATCATATGCCTGATGTTACAAAGCCAGTGCTATCTTCTTGTTTGCCCGTATTTGTGTTTCTTGGGAAGAAAATGGGGAAGTCAATACGTTGCTTTCTATGTGGTGCCATTAAATCTCTCTCTCTCTCTCATATATATATATATATATATATATATATATATTTACACACTCTATCTCTTGACATGAAAGACATTTTGATTTCAGCTCCAGCGATGAAAGGTTCTGGCGAATGTGGGGTCTTGTATATTGCAGAGCCGGTTGATGCTTGTACAGAACTGACAAACAATGTTGAACCGCTTTCAAATACAAGTTCACCTTTTGTTTTAATAGTTAGAGGGGGGTGTAGCTTTGAAGAGAAAGTCAGAAGAGCACAAAGGGCTGGCTTCAAAGCGGCAATTGTGTATGACAATGAAGACGATGGTGCCTTAGTTTCAAGTAAGGACCGATTCCCTCATTTTGGCATTGTGTGGTTTCATGTTCTTCACAAAGTTGCAATTTTGTTACACGCTAGTTCCTTGTGGTAAAAGGGCATTTTACAAATTAGAGAATCTAGCCAACATTTGCATGCATTGTAACTCTGAAAATGAGTTTTAAATGTCGCTTATAGGAATTGCCACAAAAGGAAGGTTTTAATAGGATGTCACTTCACTTGGAATGTACATAGCATTTAAAAATATTCTCTATATTATATCCATGTTTTCCTTGCTGATTTATCAACAGTGAATTTTAGCTATTTCCATGAACTACGAAACCGTTAATTTCAATATTGCACATTCGAGAATTGTATGCCTCAAAAGAACTACATCATATATTGTTCTAAATTTCTTGGGAAATTGTCATGTCTTAGGAAAACATATCCAGCTAACCTTTTTTTCCTTCATGAAAGTACTATATTTTGGCATCTGATGTGTCCCTACATGCATATAGTTGCCACATTATGTGGCTGTCAATATTCTGTTTGGCATCCATTTCTCAAGGAAATGCTATTTGAGATCCTTATGGTTGAAAAGTTTCTGTTTCTATTATATATGTGTGTGCGCGTATGCATGCATTGGTTTCACAGGCATCATACTTTAGAATTTTAATATTCTTTGAAATTCAGTGGCAGGAAATTCAGGCGGTATAAAAATACATGCAGTATTTGTAACTAAAACCTCGGGTGAAATACTGAAAAGATACTCTGGACTGACTAACATCGAAGTGTGGCTAATTCCAAGTTTTGAAAACTCAGCATGGTCTATCATGGCAATTTCATTCATTTCCCTACTAGCAATGTCAGCAGTTCTGGCTACTTGTTTCTTTGTCCGGAGGCATCGCATACGAAGGGAAAGGCCTCAAGCTTCTCGTGTTCGTGAGTTTCATGGAATGAGCAGTCGCCTAGTGAAAGCAATGCCTAGTTTGATATTTACCGCTGTTTTGGAGGATAATTGTACATCAATGACATGTGCAATATGCCTTGAAGACTATTGTGTTGGAGAGAAGCTCAGGATTCTGCCCTGCTGTCACAGTAAGTCTTTCCATTTTATTTCTTTCTCAGCTTCATTGTTTTCAACAAAGTTGTTTCGGTTAGTTGGTCTGGTATGACTTCAGGAAACATTTTTGTGGTCAGTGTTGTGTTGTTCTGGTAGAATTTGCATATATTTTGGTGGGTAGATTACTAAATCTCATGTTCCTTTCTGCATATCTGCGATATTCTGCTATGCACTGTAAACATATGACGTACCCTTACCTGCCAAATAAGGATGGTCTTGAAGCTGGTTACGGCTATCATCCCAGCCTTTTCTCTTAGGGTTCACTAAAGATTAAGCATATAGTGCATGGGATGTTCATAAGTTGGCAGCATGTCGTGAATAGTTTTCACTGCCATTTTCTTGGCATTTTTCCTGGATCGTCTTCAGCATAGAAGTGTAACTTTTAGGAACTTGAATTCTTCTAAGACGTCTTCCAGCCATTTCTCTTTAGGTTTTCATATATTGAATGAATCCGTTATAAGCTGGTAGCATGCCATGAATTATTTTACCTTGCCCTTTTCTTGATATTTTTCCCCCTCAGTTTTCTTCTGTTTACCAGTGAAATTTTGCCACTTTCATTCCTCTGAGGTGTCTCCAGTGTTCTAGCTATTTCCTTAAGCATCACAAGTGGGATATTAAGTTCATGTTTCGGCTTCTGTCATTCTTTTGTTCCTCTTAATATTTTGATTGTTTGAATTGCATATGATCTTATATGCTTAGTTGGTGGTATTCTAGAACAGGTAAGTCTTGGAGTTGTTCTTGGGATACAATTGCAATTTCCAGATTGAAATAATGGGAAATTGTGGGATATATAAAGACTTTGGGCTGTCCTAACTCATGAGTTAGCTTTTGTGGTGTGTTACTCTCAAAGGTTCTTATCAGCTGATATTATAGCCTCCCATTACATCTTAGTTTGAATCCTACCATGTAGGCGATGATGCCATTATTATCCCAGGGCTAGAAAGTTAGCATGAAGTCAGCCCGCATGTGTGCTGGGATGCAAAGCATGGTTGAATGTTGGGAACTAATTGTAAGGTATAAGTCTTGAGTCCTATGTAGGAAGTATGAGATTCTAATGTGGTATCTATGAGGACCTTAGATTCTTCACCCTCATGCTAACTTTTGGGGTCTGGTTCTCCCAAAGTTTCTTATCAGTCACCTACTGCTTGGGTTTTTTTTAGCACCTTGGACCTGTCTAGTTAGGATGATATCTTACACGTTGCCTCAACACTTTGTTTCATGATTCACATATAATTGAAAATCAGCCTTTTTGGACGTGGAAAACCAACTGTTTCAGTTTTAAGAAATTTGACAGAATATCAAGAAATAATTTCCAAATAAGGAGAACTTTTTTCAGTATATTTAATGCTTAACTTTTTCTAATATCTTATGCGTTTCCTATTATGTAGAAAATTTATAGTTTCCTAAAATGTTAGGAACTCCACTTATTGATTGCCTCTGTAGCTTTCCAAAACTGGAAATCATTAATTAATAGTAAAACAGTATTTGAAAACTGTAGCTTTCCAATAGTATTTGAAAATAAGTGATGATGATATTCTGAAGCTTGTGCTTTTGGCTTTCTTTGTCCACACACTATTAAAGTTGGTATTCAATTCAAGCATGCAGAAAATATACTTGGTGTTAATTTAGAAAAGGGTTTTTTGTTTTCTCTTTTGGGCAGCATTTAGAAAGGGTTTGGAGCACTTTTTTTCCCTCCTCCTTTTATGCATACAATGACAAGAAATGTAGGAACTTGTGAACGCCATTATCCGAACTTACTACACCTACATTCCTTATTCTGGCATGAATATCTCTCCTTTACCCCTAGAAATGTCTCTAAATCCGTGTTGCAGTGTATCATACCTGGCTAATTGGAAATTGGTTTCCTTTTTCCAGGTTGATGAAAGAGCAATCTTTTAAGAAAATCTGAATTTTAGAAGAGTCCTACTTAGGATAATCTTACTCCGAATAGAAGAAATTAATCATCATATGAAGAAAAAGACTGCATGAGAAAGCCCCAAAATCTCATTTCACATTTATTCGAACCCCCTGAGGATTCCTGATAATGTCGTAGTGAAGCTCTTCATATGAATCTATCCCTATAGAAGTGTTTGGGCATGCAGAGAAGGCTTGTTAACTTTCTTTGCTTTAAATTCTAACATGAAAAAATATATACTTCCCAGTGCTGCACATGCGAATACAATTTTCCTTTCTGTCTTCAGTTTAAAATAAATTTAAGCAGAATAAGTACCCCTATGTCTGGGTGCTTCACCCAACTGGCTGGAAATACCTCATCAATAGAACAAGGCAACAATTATGAAAAATGTCTTAGTTGGCCTTGGCATCTGCTACAAAATTTAAAGCAAGTGAAGAACCTGTATACAGAAAAATAGCGTTCGTCTTGCAGCAGGGATATGAAATTGATTATTGAAGGTTTGGTAAATGAAATGCCCCTCTCACATTCAATAATCTGAGTGCCCCTATTGGGTATTTTTTTATATGTACCGTTTTGGCATGATCTCAGTGGAAATTGAGAAGACTGTTAATCTTTCTTTAGGAACAAATATTCTCAATCTGAGCTTCTTTATGTTGATTTTTGTTATTTGACGATCCATACTCTTCTAATTTGGTAATTGCATTCTTAAATCCAAGACATCAAGGACTTATTATGTTCATGTATGACTTGATAAGTAGTAACAATAACTCAGGCTTTTCTCCCGTAGTTTAATGGTCTCTAACAAGCTGTGATTATTCTATGTATTGTTTCTTGTTTGATATAGTCTGATATAAATGCATTACAGCCATATGAAAATATGATTTCGTTATGTAGTTTAACCAAATTTTGTATTTCTGATTACTTGGCAGAGTTTCATGCTGCTTGCGTGGATTCTTGGCTTACTTCATGGAGAACCTTTTGTCCAGTTTGTAAGCGTGATGCTAGGACTGGTCTACCTGATCCTCCGCCTTCAGAATCCACACCTTTGCTTTCATCTGGCCCAGCATCTGCAGCATCCTCCGTAGCATCATCTGTGAGATCTTCATTAGCGTCATCTTCTGCAATACAGATTGGTCGGGCATCATCACGTTCCCCATCTGTTTCTCGGGACCATTCTTTGGCTAGTACTCCCTACATTCAGCCATCATTTAGGTCCCATCACCAATCTCCCTTCATGAGTGTCAGTCGAAGCTCAGCAGATCTTAGGAATGCATCCCAGAGATCTCAAGCTTCTCATTTGAATTCTCCATACCCATCAATGTCATCAATGAACTCAAGGTACTTGTCTCCACATATTCGAAGTCCGAGCTATGTTTCAGGAAGTTATATTGGTTCTTCTAGTCATCGTAATCACCCACTTCATCATAGCGAGTCAGCAGCGAGTTTTTCTCCATTTGCTTCTGCCCAGTCCCTTCCAGAATGCTGAGTTATTGAACCAAATTTTGGGTTACAAATTGTGAGGTCTGCACCGCATTTGCAGATAGTCATGAAGAAGAGACATGAAACAACATTTGCAAATTCTCATGACCTCTGCACTAAATCAGATTAGTCGGTTGCTATGTTATGACTAATGATCTGCTTCCATCTCATGTTACTGCTCGGATCCGGCTATCGATTTCTTCATGCTGAGGTGTACACTGTAACATCACTGTGTGATGTTTGTTCTATTTCTAGTTGGTGTTCTTGCATTTTCAGGTTGATGTGGTTGCCTAAGTCATAACGAGTCTCCTGTTTGCGCTGGGTTGATATTCTTCGTTTTCAAAATATACAGTTTAACTGCTAACATGAGAAAATGTTTGGCCTGTACATAAAAAATTGCTGTGGGATTAGTTCGACTTTTGTATGTGCTGATTGTTTAATAGTTTTTCTAAGCTGTGCAGAGTTTTCTGTATGTTCTGATTGTTTAATAGTTTTTCTAAGCTGTGCAGAGTTTTCTGTATGTTCTGATTGTTTAATAGTTTTTCTAAGCTGTGCAGAGTTTTCTGTATGTTCTGATTGTTTAATAGTTTTTCTAAACTGTGCAGAGTTTTCTCTCCTCTCTCTCTCTCTCTCTCTCTCTCTCTTTCCTGTCTTTTCGATGTGTACTAAAACACATTCTCGCCTTGATTTTTTTTGTCGGCCTTTCTGTATCATATATTCACCATCTTCTCCATGTTCACATGCACCCGGAAAGAATCTTGTTCTGAAATGATGACGGGTTTTGTGATTCATTGAAGTTTCCGAGTGATGACAGGTGATTATAAGTTGATATGCTGGCCACTGTTGTTAGTCTTGAGCCTTAGTAACGATCAATTTAGTTTCCTTTCCCCCTTTTGTTTAGTAAACATGCATCTTTACTACTATTTTTTTGTTGGTACAAAGATTTTTGAAAAAGAGTTGAATTCACCTACGATCTAAGGGTAGGGCGAAGTCTCCTTTTCTTCTAAACGAAATTAATGTCAGGCAAGGTGAGATATCTATTATTTTCAGGCGTAAATTTAGGTACTCAAGAGTTAATATGACTCCTCAAATACTGCGATTGGAACTACAACAAAGTGATACTCCTTAGAGATCGAACACGTTTTAAATAGTTGTATATCTCACTTCTTCACCAATTGAATCTATGGATTTGACTACTATCTTGTTTAGTAAATATGCATCTTTACTACTAACTGATGTGGAATCCATTAACAAGAGGAAATGCAAAGCCCTCTTTATTTCTATGAACAGAAAATACATAGTAAGCTATTGGATTTGATTTGTTGAATTCTGCAAATATACAAATGGTGATCGCTATAATAGAATATACTTAGAGGTTATATTTGTCTAAATATTTAGTTGTTGATTAAGTAAAGACAATAGTGTAATACCATTCACATAATTGGTGGAATAAGATTTTTTGTTATTATTATTGTAATAGTAGTATTGTAGTTTAGATGAGACTAAAATGATGATTTGGACAACTGTATAATATAAAGCGCAAACAGTTTACAGAAATAAAATCAATCTAATTAAAGTGAGGGATAGGGGATAACGAAACTTCACCATTTTTATATAACTCTTCCTAATTATATTTGGTAATTGTTATTATTCTAATTACTTTCCCATTAGTCCTTATTCGATTATATTTGATCCTTTTCATGCAATCCAAAACTCAAGTCATGAAGTTACAATGTATGTTATCATTACTTGTATCTCAAAGAAAGGTGTTCAATTCCTGATATTTTTGTGATAGATTTTTTAATAGATAATTTTATAATTCTTTTATAAATACTCTATATATTTTAGAGTTGTGTCTTGATTTTAGTGAGAGATTGATATTGAATTTATCTAAAAATTTTGTATACCAAAAGAAATTGTCATTTCAATTCTTTAACAACCCTATGAAGTACAGCAAAAATAAACAAGTATAATTTGAAAGAAGCACATGAAAACGACTACGAAGTTCAAATCCTAAACAAAGAATAACTAGAGTTCAAAATAGTTAATTCTGACTGGATACAGCCTACCCCTAGTTGGGAGTTTAACAAGAAGAATATGAATTACTTTTTCAATTCTTAATATATAATTTATTTAATTAATTTATTTAGATTAATAAGTTAGTTAAATTAGTTAACATGATATATATTTTATGAAATAGTATAATCATCTTCCTTAATTCTTTCTTTCTCTTATTTGATTATTATTGAGGAAATATTAATAAGAATAATTTAAAAAAAAGTTATATATTTAGAAAATATATCTTATATTTAAGATTAATATTAACTTTTAATTATGTTTAATATTAAGGACCGGAGGAATATTACATTAGGTGGAGCTAGCTATATAGATCGAATAACACTATTGTACTTTATCAACAACTAAATTTTAAGATAAATTGTTAACTAAAAAATCCTGCTCTATAGAGGATTCTCTTTAATCTTCTTCTATTATTTTTTTAAAATTTTCATATATTTTTTTGTTACAAGAGATTACATTAAAACTAACTATAGGGAAACAATTCCCAAACTCTCTTTAGCCACTAACACCTCCAAATAAGGTAAACAAGTTCTCAATACTAAAGACCTTGATAAGGCTTGTTTAGCCCATCGATCAACAACTTGAGTGTTTCCTTGGAATAAAACTAATTTGAATATCCTATTGACGCTTTAAAAAAGCGTGTATTTGTATCATCAAAAGACTATGTGTATGATTATCATTCATTTGCTGAATGGTTTCAACTACATTTTTTGCATCTTACTCCAGCATAATTTTCTTAAAACCCATGTCCCACAATGATAACCCCTTATAAAGTGCCTATTGTTTAGCTTCAATGATACTACAAGGACCTATGGTGTACATGAAACCCATAATCCAATTACCATTATGGTCCCTAATAATACCCCCACAAGCCGCCTTAGATTGAAATTTTGCTAAAGAGCCATCAATATTTAATTTGACCCAACTCCTTGGCGGGGCTTCCCACTTAGTAACATATGGGCTCAAAGCATTACTATTAATCTGTACCTGATGACACACAAAACTTCGCTAGACTTTCTTCAAAAACAATAACGGTTCCCTGGGCTTAACGAAATATATTTCAAACAAACATTTATTTGTCCATTTCCATAAATGCCAGATCTAAACCCCTCATATCAACTTCCAATCCTCGGCATCAGAGAAACCCATATTCTTCTTGAGGTTCATAGCAAACCAGTTTTTCAAATTTGCTAAAAAAAGCTTGCTATAATGATCTGGTTTAATACACTGGCCCTAAAGTTTTCTAGCATACTCACAATCCAGCAGAATATGTAAAGTATCTTCCACACCTTTATTGCAATGTTGACATAACGCTGAAGAAGTTGTCCACGTACTCCTCCAAGCATTATTGGACAATCGGTTCTTAAATGCAAACCACATAAAAGTTCTAATGCCTTCTGCACCTTCCTACTTCCAAATTTTCTTAAATGTCAAGTTAAAATTATTATCCACTGGTTGTTCTAGCAAATAATAAGCACTCTTCACAGTGAATCTACCATCCGTAGTTGCATTCCAAGCAATAACATCTGGTCCTACATCCTGCCTTAGAGGTAAAACATTTACTAATTTTTAAAAGATATTGTTCAGAACAAGAGTAGCCAACCTCGTGAAGTCCCAAGATCCATCAACCACCCAATCCACCCCCATACTATTGTTATCTTCTTCAGAAATATGTGCTAAATATAAATCCTTGATTCTCTTTTCATGAAAGAGCCATTTGTCATTAAAAAATTAACTTTTTAGCCATCCCTAACATGCCACCTCGTTCCCTTTTCAATAATCTTCTTTTGCTCTAAAACAAATTTCCATAAGGTAGAATCACCTTTCCTAGCTTCTAGCAAATCCTCCTCATTACGCAACATATACTTATGTAATAGAACATCATACCACAACCCTTTCGAACCTTGATTGAGATTCCAAGCTATCTTGGCTCCACAAGCTTTGTTAACCTTGTTCAATATTTTGAAACCAAGACCCATATGGGATTTAAGATTGACTATTTGGTCCCAACCAATAGCATGAAAACCATGTGTTATCACTATGCCCCCATATGAAGTTCCTTTATAATCTCTCAACTTCATAACGGAGACAAGCAAACTAGTAGCCTGCATAGGATACAATAGAATAGTGCTTAGAACAGACTTTGCTAATGTAATTCTCCCTACAATTGTTAAAGTATTAGCCTTCCAAGACTACAACTTTGACTTCACCCTGTCAATAATATAGTAAAAAGTTTGTTTTGGTTCTCTCTTCTGATGATCGAAAAACCCAAGTACTTCCCAATATCAGCTGATATAGTAATACTGATCCTCACACTAATCCTGTGTGTAATTCCTTTTGGGACCTTTAGTGAGAAGAAAATAGAAGATTTAGCTTTATTTACTCTTCCTCCTGATGCCCCACAAAAGTTATCCAGACTTTCCATCATACATTGAGCTTGTCTTTCAGTTGCAACCCCAAAAAGTAGTATATCATCTGCAAACATAAGGTGAGATATAACTAGACCCCCATTCCTTACTCAAATGGGCTTCCATGCTCTCAAAATAATTGCATCATTTATCATATGAGATAATTTGTCCCTACACAAAACAAACAAAAGGGGTAAAATTGGGTCTCTTTGTCAGATACCTTTCTTTAGACAAAAATAATCAGTTTGCAAACCATTCCAGAGAACATTATAAGAAATTGATGAAACATAAATGATAATTAAATTAATGAAATCATTCTTAAACCTTGGCGTCTTTAAGCACTTGAAGCAAGTAATCCCATCTGATCCTATCATACACTTTCTCCAAGTCAATCTTTCAAGCTATTAACCTAGTCTTGCCTTTGGATTTCTTCATGATATGCATGATTTCTTGGCCAATAATAATATTATCTTGGATATGCCTCCCTTTAACAAAGCTAGATTAAAAAGATGAGACAATCTTATCCATTATATTCCTCAATCTATTGACAATAACTTTTAATATAACTTTATAGTGCACATTACATAAAGAGATTGGCCTAAAGTGGCCCACCCTTTCTAGACTCTCAGTCTTGGGAATTAAAGAAATTAGAGTTTTATTAGCTTCAGTTTGTACCACATTTCCCATAAACACCTCTCTAACAAATCTGTATACTGAGTTGCCAACTTTTTTTCAATTAGCCTGATAAAAGATAGGCGAGAAAACATCAGCATCCGGCACTTTGTAAGGACCTATTGCCATCATAGCATATTTAATCTCCTCCTCCGATGGAACATATCACATATTTTTTAACAATTCATGACTCAGTTGGGTAAAATTTGAATTCGTACTAATGGCCCCTAAAACATCACCATCCAGATCATATAGGGACTTAAAAACATCAGAGACCATTTGTTTCAATTCTTTTTCATCTTCAACCCAATTACCCACTTGATCTCTTAAAGCCAAAATTCTATTCTTTCTTCTTCTCATTTTTATTTTTAAATAATAATACATTGTATTCTGACCCCCTTTAGTAACCCATTCTGTTCGAGCTTTTTGAAACTAATTTATTTCTTCTAATTTCAAAACTTCATCCAATTTAACTTGCAACTCCTTCTCTAAATTGTACAAGAAAATGGAATAACCATAATCATGTGAGCTTTGTATACCCACTCAATCGAGTAAGAATCTCCTTTTTTTTTTCTTTTCAATCATACCAAATGTAGTTTTATTCTATTTAGTCAAACTAACTGTAAAATTATCAATCGACTTGTTTAACTCTTGATTATCATCCCAATTTCTATCAATAAAGTCTTTAAATTTAATTTTTTAATAAAAACTTTTATACTGTTTACTCTACCTAAAAATTTAACAAACAAAAATATCTTGGACCAGGGAAAAAAAAAAGTCAACACATGCAAATCAAGAGCATATAATTAACAAAATGCTAAAATCTCATGAAGAAAAAAAGGATATTGGAGAAGAGTTTTAGTTTTAGTTTAGTAGAACAATCTTGCTGCACTAGTTGCCTAACTTTCAACTCCTCTACTTGTTTATTTGATAATCCCAACAAAAGGAATATACTTTAATAAAACCTTTTGTTATTAGCATTATAATCATAATTAAATGAGAATAATTAAGTTCTTTAAACATTGCCTGCCTTCACAAATAAGTTTGTGTCTCTGCAGCATCCTTTAATATTGTAGGAGACAGGAAAATGTCCCTTTTTATGTTTTTGATATTTATTTTCACAATTAATTAAATGGATCTGTCACATATTAAATTGAGTCTATGAAATGAAAATGTCAACTTTTACTTGAAAATGTCAACATGACAATTCGAAATTGATGAGAAAGACCGTCAGCCTTAGCTTATGAGAGAGACTGCTGACCTGAAGAAATATAATTCATCTCAATTTTTTTTCTTTAAAATGTTAATAGTACTATGATTGCTTGCCAAGTGTAAATTTTTTAATATTAAATAATAATTAGGTGAATTTGGATTCCAAACAGGCAAGAACTACCAATTAGGTCTATTATATGCTTTCATATTCAAAGAGTATTTATAAAAGTATTTATATGTTACTTATTAATAAAGTTATCATTCAGAGATTTAAAACTAAGGCCTGAAGAAAATCTTTATTGTGCAATTGTAATTCTTTTTATATATATAAATATCTACCAATGAGAGTTGACACAGATAGTAAGGAATATATCCCATAAAAACACAAGTTCAATTCTCTCTATCATTTGAGGATTTTTTTAGTAGGCGATCTCATAAGTCTCTTATAAGTATTTTCTAAATCTAGAGCCATACCTTAACCTTAATGAAAAATTGGTATCAAGTTTACATAAATTTTTTTATATCAAAAAAATATATATAAATATATTATTGGATTGTATTTAATTATTATCAGATATAATTGAGAGTAGTTAGTTATACCTCTAAAGAGTTTTACATATTCATATAAATGCATACTCAGATATTTAAACACAATTAAAATACCTTCCCCTCGGATATGTTGGTTGGGCAATTGTAATTCTGTCTTACTCCTATTTTAAACAAATAAGCTGCACTTCCAATTGAGTTAAGCGATGGGGTGAATTACATTTACGGACCCAAATTATAAAATATTGAAATAGAAAGATATAAAAGTATGGTAATTGACTAATTGTAATCATTTTGTTAAGCAAAGGTCTAACAAAGTCGAAGTGTTAGTTGGTGGTAGAACATTAGTTCAGTGCTCGAGGAAGGAGATGTGTTTCTTTTTTAAATTATTATTTTGGCCGTGTTTAACTTGGACTTACTTTGTTTGGCCGAAAAAACAAATTGGACTTACTTTGGACATTATTTGAAAGTTTTTTTATTTTTTAAAATTTATTTTAATTTTATATGAAGATACGTTTTACCTTCATTTTTTCTTGAAATTATTACTTCCAATTTTATATGACATTATTTTAATTATGTTAATCAATTATTACTCTTTCCATTTTCTTTTTTTATATTATTTATTAAATTATATTACCATATATCTAATTTTAAAATTTGTGAATATGCTGCATAATATGTATGTCTCTTTTAAGAATTAAATTTAATGCTCAAAAAGATTAAGTATAACTTTACACTATTAAACTAATTCTATATTGATTACTCCTTATAGTTTCTATCCCTAATAGTTTTAAAGGAATATGCATTTAAATCATACAGTTATATTTAATTAAAAAGTAAGATATAAAGATTAAGGTTGTTTTAAATTATAAATTAGAGAATCTTTAAAGTTATAATTATTTCTTACAATAATAAAAACTAGTTATGACGTTTAAAAGAACTTATTAGAAATTAGTATATGCTATGAAATTACTTAAAAGTGTACATTCTTATAACATATTCATCAATAAGTTTTTTAAGATAAAACAAAAAAAATTAATTTAAAATAAAACTAAATTATATACATACAACTCCCCCAAACTTTATGTTAAACTTCCTCATCTTTAAAATTTTACAAAAAACCCCTAAGTTTAGGATATTTTATTATTAAGTTTTAAATGTTAAGGGTTTTTTGTCCATTTTTTAAAGTTGGGAGAAATTTTATATAATTTTGCCTTAACCTAATTATAGTTTTTAATTAAGATCGTTTAACTTATAATGTTTAAAATATGAGGCATAAGATGTAATTTTCACTAAATTAAATGGCAAGCCATACACCTAATTATGGGTTTGAATTAGTTGGTTTCTTCTTTTGATGCCGCTTTTTTAAGTCCACTTGCTTGAAATGAGTGAAACATTGAGTCCTTGAATTAAATCAAAGTGTGGTGAGAAAATATTCAATTTTAGGTAATAAAAATATAGATTTAGCTTACACATAAATAAACAAATAAATAAATAAATGTACCAATAGAAATAAAATAAGTATTCGTAGTAAGTAGTTCATTAGTCACCTTCTTAGTGATGAGACGCATTAATTGAATACGTCAATTGAGTCAGCTAAAATTAATTTAATGATATTTTCTTTATTTTCATAAATGAATTAAAATAATATATCATATTTGTCACTTTTAAATTATTGACAATGTCATGCAATTTTCAGCTGGTATTTTTATGTAGTTAAATTATATTTTTCTGAGAAAAAATAATTAAAATTTTCTGAAATGTAAAAGATTTTGTACCTGATATTTTAATCAATAATGTGGAAATAAAAAACTAGTCTAACTAATAATACATATAGAATGTTTTTCTTATTAATAAAATTTTCAACAAGAGATTTTTCTGTAATTTTTCTATTTAAAAATTAAGAGATACTTATAATCAGGCATTATAAATTGAAAAATATATGAGTCAAAACTTAAAGAGTTCGGTACAATTTAATTCAATTAATAATAATAATAATAATAATAATAATGGTCAAAATTTTTACACTGCATGCTTTCGGGGATACTGCAAAAGCGTTTTATATTTATATATGGGTTATATAGCATTTAATATTCTGATTTTATTTTTTATATATATTTAATATTTTAATTTTATTATGATATAATTTTATCTATAATTTTTTTAATTTGGTATAATTTTATAAAAAATCTTATTTTTTAAGTATTAAGAATTATATTAAATTAAAAAGATTATAGGTAAAATTACATTATAAATAAGCTTAAAATACTGAATATGTATAAAATATAATATCAAGATATCAGATTTATACGATATTTTATATATTTAGGGAAATATTTAAGGTTGCAAGAAAAGTGTCGGCGTGGGAACAAATATAAAGCAACTTTGAAGATTAAAAGAAGAAGAAAGGTGGCGATGATGATGATACCAAAATATATAACACCATCAATGATCCTCCACTTCTTATAATATTTTCTTTTCTTCTTTATCTTTTTTTTTTTCTAGCCAATCTCATAGGAGTATATATTTTCAAATATATCTTCTTCTTCTTCTTCTTCTTCTTCTTCTAGTCTTTGACTTTCTTCCTCATGCACAACATCACTTTCGACCAACTCCTACAGGTAAGCTTCCTATATATCATTACACACTTGTTCAAGAACTCCCATTTCTACTCATATATATATATATATATATATATATATAGGCACACACATATACCTATAGATAATATATATTCACATTGACCCACCCCTTGTTGTAATTAATATATATATAATTAATAATAACCTACATTATTTACATATAATATGTAAGTAATGTAATTTATTTTTTTCAGATTTTTGAAACAATATATACAAACAAATGCATGTCCATTTATAGTATAAATTTTATAATTTATAATAAATCATATTATTTTATAAGTCATCAATAATATTGCTCATTTTTTTTAATAAAAGAAAAGAGTGCATATATATATATATATATATATATGGAATCAACCGAATAAAATAGTATGAGGAGGAAAAGGAAGAAGCTAGGAAAAAGCAAGACATAATCATGCTGATATATGCTTGAATTGGTTGTATTATTAGTTAGGAACAAAATAGATCCCCAATAAACTAAAAAAATGTGTGTTTTTTTCTGTTTGACAGATCATTTATATTCATCCATCCATATATGAACACACATTATGCATAGTTTTTTCCCCCTAATGGTACATTTGGTGGTAGGATGGAATTTTTTTTTTGATAAAAATAGGAGTGAAAGTAGAAGTGAAATTAGGCTAGAACTGAACTTTAAAAGTTCGTTTGGTATGATAAAAATAAGTATTAAATTGATATTTTTTTATAATTTAGGATAAAATAGTTTAAAATATTTCTTTATAACTTGTAAACGGTTAAAGTTGTTTAGGAAATTTAAAATTGGGCTAAAATTGTTTAAAAAATTTTACATCTACTTCTATCATCTCAATTCTTAACTTTTTATATAGAACTGAAATGATCTAAAATATTAAAAGTGAAAGTGACTTCTACCACATTAAATAAGATAAATAGAATATTCCACCTCTATTTTTATTTTCCACCTATCAAACATGACCTAAGGCATTAAAACTCACACTCACAAGATTGTAATACAAAGAGTAAATAATACACTCTTCCTGATTAAATTTTCCGCATGCACATAAAAATTGGGAATAATTACAACGATATAATTGATACAAAATATATAAAATAGTTTCCATCGCCGGTGATTAAATTAAATTAGATTTTCCACTTCTTCAACAGACTATATATATATATATATATATATATGAGATGAGATCCCATCCTTTCCACACAAATTTTCCTATTATTGTACCACAGAAACACACACATATATCTTGTAATTGCGATTGTTACAAATAATACTGCGTTTTAATGTCGGAATGTACATGTTAATATAACAAATGTGTGTGTGTTTAGATAAACTTTTAGATAATTTTTAGAAACTGACTTTTAGATGAGAGCTTATGAAAAAAAAAGTAGTTGTGAATAAATGAGTGTTTAGATGATTATTACTAGAATGACTTTTATGATTGGTAAATTAGTAGAAAGGGTATGAGATAAAAAAATATTAACTGTTCACATCTCTTATCTTCTCTCTCCAGTAACCCAGTGATTGACGGCGAGCCGATGACGGCTTGATGTGGAGGAGCTTGACGGATGGAGAAAGGAGATGAAGATAAGAGCTAGACTACCCACCTACCCACGCATCAGCGGTGCTAGATGATGGAGGAGATCAACGACCCAGTGATTCAATCTGACTACGAGCTCAGCGGCGATGGCGACAATGAGCTTCAACAACAACAATGAAGGGACATATGGCGATAGTGAAGAGCAGAAGACAGCGAGGTGGAAGAGAGAAGAGAGAGATATGAGAGAGAGTTAAGAAAAATAAAGGTAAAATAGTAATTGGGTAGTCTATAAACTCTTTCACTGTTCTAAAAGATACTCCTAGTAATTTATCCAAAACTATAGTTTAAACTATGGTTTGGTCTAAAAGTAGTTTTGAATAAATATAGTTATTTATTTTAAAATTTCTCCAAACTAAAATTTGGGTCACAAACTCTTTTAAAACTATAGTTTTGGGCTCTTCCAAGGCCCTAAATTATATAAAACATATTTTATGCTATATTTTAACAAAACGAAAGAATTTCCACATGAAACAAATTTAGAACAAATTAGGCATTCGTATTATAAGCTCACTTGTATATTTTTCAAAAAAATATGTTTTTTTTTTCAAAAGAAAGAGTTTACTAGTAACCAATAAACTCTAACAGGAATCAACTTCGATTGTTCGACAAGGAATAAGCAGAAGAAATCACGAGTGACATAAAATCACTTATTAAATTAGAAAAAGGTTAAGGATCATAGCTACCACTAATATTGACTTAATTAAAAATATTTTTATTTTTTATTTTTTTCCAAATCCACTTTCTTTAATTAGGTCTTTTTGAGCATAGGTCATGATAACCCAAGAGATGCTTCATACGCCTTTCATCATTCCCCCCAGCACAGCTAATAAAGTCGTCTAAATAATTAATATATATATATAATTAAAATATATCAAATGTGATATTCTTTCTAAAAAAAAATACATGAAATGATTGAGAAGGGAAATGGAATCTGATGGGAAAAGAAGTGCATTGAATGTGAGGATATAATATGGATCCCTTCTCCATATCTTCAGTTCTAAGGCTGTCTCTATATATTCATTATTAGTAAAATTCTCAAGATTCTCTCTTTTCTGCTTTTTTTTATCCAAATCAAACAAAGTTTTTTTTATACATATATATATATAAGATCAACCTCCTAATTGTTCAAAATACAAAGAACATTAAGGTGTGCTAGATATTATAAGTTGGCAAACAAAACTTGAAGTTTCTTTCTTAAAATAAAAAAACATAATATTAAAATTCAATCGGCTCGATTGATTAAAATTAATAAATCGATAAAATAACTTTTTAATTAGTCTAATAAAAAATTTTAAATAAGATAATAAGATTTAATTTTATATTTTTCCCTTAACTATATCTGAAATGATGTTGTTTTAAATTAAAATAAAATAAATTAGCAATACCTTATATTTAGGGAAAATCCCAATTAATTTTTAATCAAATTTTCTCTATATTTATTTGTTATATGGATGTATTTTCAACACAAAAATTAACAGTTTGTTGACTTGAACCATATACTCTATTTTTGTAGGTCTGAAAACGCATTTAAGAGCCACGTGTAGTTTAGGCTTGGAATGTACGTTTTAAGAAGCATGGCATATTAATCCAGACAAAGAGTGAGAAATAATCACTGTTTTCTAAGCGTGGACGTGGATGTTAAGTACACTAATTTTAATCAATAAATAGAAAATACTCAGCACAGTTCATAGCTTAGAAATGCCAACTCAAATCTTTTTGCTAATGTCAACTTTTGCATTTAAGAATTCACCCAACTTGAGGAGGGATCAACAAGGCTTAAGAGATTCTTTGAATTTAGATCCTCTACAATTTATTATTATTATTATTTGGTAGTGATCCTATAAATTTTATATATAATACTTCCTCATATCCCATATATATCCCGTTACATAATATAAAACACAATTAATTAATTTAAAAATATTAAATCAAGCAAATTAGTTGATATAAAATAATAAATATAAATACTTTAAAATAATTTATTTAAATTTATTAATCTTTTTAAATTAATTAATTAAATTTTATATTAAATAACAGAGGTCGTATAAAACATCTTTAGGTGGTTTTGATTTTTTTTAATAAGATATTTGATAGTTTACTCATATTTAATAAGGAAAATGACAAAAAAAACTGTAAAAAATAATAAATATTAAAGTATTATTAACTATAGATCAAGCATCACCAACACAATATCTTATTTTTATATTTATCATTTTTTAAAGTCTTTTTTTGTTATTTTTCCTATTTAATAAGAGGTATGATAAGTAGGATGACATTGGATTTTAATATAATAAAAATAATATTAGAAATTATTTGAATTTTATGATAAATTTAATTTTTTTAAACTTTATTAGTATATATATTAGTTAAAAGTGACTTATATTTAAAATAAAATGGAATACATATTTTTTGTAAAATTCAGACAGTATCCCTTAACTGATAAATAGATACTAAACCTATGAAGGAGTAGAGATTATCAAAATAAGTTTTACATCTCCTAACAAACTATTTTTCTTTGCACACAACCTGATTCAAATTTAAGAACTTATATTTAAAAAATATAATCATCTACTAACTATACTAAATTTGGCAGATAGAATACATTCATGGATCTTACAGATAAAAAGGATGTAAGTAATTAGATATAGAAAAAAACCATACATGGTGATAGATTTATTATTTTATCCCACTATCTCTCAACCATGACAGTAAGTAAGACTGTACTCAACGTATATTTGTAAGATGATTTTTTTTTTTGTCTCAAAATGAATTTTAATTTTTGTCCCATTAAAACTTCATATTTTGTATAAATAATTAAGATATTTTTGGAACATAAAAAAATTAAACTAAAAATTAAGTACATCGTAGAAAAATTAACAGACTTAAATTACGTATAAAAATATCTGTAGTTTTGTGTGTGTGTGTGTATGACAAAAATAAAAAAGGTAGCTGAACAACTTATCAACATCAGCACGCACCACAAATATAAAAGTTAGAAAAGTCAAATCAATAATTCATAACAGTGCCTCCCATCCACATTGTGGTCCTCTCCATTGTTCCCACATGGGATCATATGCAAACTTCACTCATTTATTAATTCCCTACCTCATAATTCAGTCACATTTCCATGTATGCATATATCCACTACTCCTCACAAGCATCCTATTTATAAAATAGAGGTTGATTTTTTTTTAATTTTATTTATATATCATATAATTCAATTTTTTATACAGATGATAAATTAACCTTTATTTATTATTGTGATAAATTATATATTAAAGAACAATAAAATTAAAAAAATAATAAATTTTAAGGTAAACTTAATAAAATTTAGAGTTTTTATTGATTCTAATTAAACATATTAGAAATATGTTATAAATATTATTAAAAGAGTATATATACACTTCCATAATTATCACTCCCATCCATATGATAAATTGCTTTTAACTTATAAACTAAAAAAAGTGATAGTTAACTCATTAAATATATCTTAAAATTATAAAACTTTCTTAATTTTACTTTTATTAAAGAATACAGGAGGGACAAGAGATTTAGTATTTTAGAATAGGTAAAATTAAAATAAATCATTAATAAATATTTAAATAACTTATATTTATGACCTAAAATTCTTTCCAAAATGCCATTTATAATAAAGATGACAGTAATATATATGAAAAAAATTGTATGCATGAAGCAATTCGGGTGAGAGGGACGCAATTTTCCTTAAGAATTCAAATCTTGTAAATAAAAAATCATGTCATGAAATTAAACTCAATATTATTCAAATATGACTTGATAGTATTAGATAATATATATTAAAACAATATATATATATATATATATATATATATAAAGTATAGCTATGAGTGATGTGGGATCTCTGAACAGAAGCAGACAAGTTTCTTCCTCTACGTATATTAAAATATTACAATAATTGACTAAAGTTTCCAAAGACATAACTTGTCTTCACATACCATATTTTAACCTAGGAACTTGGAAACAACAAACACGTACAGTTCACTCAGCAGAGAAAACAAACAAATCAGATTCCTCTTTTGTTCCTTCTCTCTCGTGACAAGAACACAGGTCTTCATGTGATTAAATTCAACTCATCGCAAAGTGGATATATAGATCAAACTAATAATTAACAACAGTAAGTATGCTAGATTGTGAAGAAGGATTAATTATCACATACTAATAAACATTATATATATCTAACATACTTACTAATTATCTGTTTTATATTTTTATACATCATGAACTGAAGCAAATTAATTAAAAGAAAATTATTAATTAATTAATTAAGCTCAGATATTAGAGAGACCTGCTACGATGACTAAAATGCTGGTAATTGATTCTTGATCTTCTTGAGCTCGGAAGTAAGATTAGAGATTCAGAAATTGCAGAACCATTTTTGCATGATGAATAAAGATTCACGAATCCGAAACGATCGCTCATACTTCTAGAAACTTTATTGTTGTTGTTGTTAGATCCTCTTCTTCCATTACTGTTTCTGCGACTGAGTTCTTCTTCTTCCTCGTGATCATCGCCGCCCTTGGAGCATTCAACCATGGCTGCGAAAAACGGATCTCTCTGGAAGATACTCTGAAGAGAGTTGTTCTTCTTCTTGTTGTAATTGTTGTGATGAGAACTTGTTTTAATGGTGGTGGTGTTGTTAGTTGGAGGAGGCAGTGGGAGGAGTTTCATGGAAGATTCCTGATGAATAAGCTTCTTCTTGAAACACGTTTGTTGTTTCTTGGGAATTCCTGGAAGATGTTCCCAAGAAAATGGGACGCCGCCGCCGGAGAATCTAAGAGGAGAATAAGGGAAGGCGTTGTCGTCATCACCCTCGCCGGGGAAATAGAGTAAGGATTCAAGGGAGGAAGATGAATTGTAGGGTGAGAAGGATGAGGCAGACGAGGAGGAGAACGACGGAGTCCGGCGAGATGACCGCGATGGAAGCGGCGGCGGCAGGGGGTGTTTTCTGTTGGAGTCGAGCTGTTTTGGGAGAGGCTTGGGATGGCGATGAGTAGTGAGAGTTGCAGAAGAAGCCATGGAAGGAGAAAAGGGAAAGAGGAGGAGGAGGAGGAGAAGAAAGCTGAGTTTTATTTTTATTCCGTTTGGGGTGTGTTTGGACAATTATATATGCACGAACATGACTCAATAGATTCTATATTACGTTTTCTCTTATTTTTCAAATAAATATTTGACGGGACCAATGAGAGAAAATTACAATTTCTCCCCCGAATTAATGTCTTGTTACAAAATTGGCACAGAAATATTAAAACATGACAAAGTAATACCCATAATTTTTTTAATATAACTATATGGTTTATATTTATAGTATTAATTATTAGGTTAATTAAATTCAACTATAGTCGTGTGAGTTTTCATCTTGACAAAAGATTGTATTTAAGTTTATTGTTTACTTAGTAAACAATTACATATTTTCAAAGTGTAATATACTAATATCATTTTATTTTTAATCACATGGAGAGGGACATACGCTGCTCCTCACTTATCTCAATGGGTCTTTTGATGCATTTATTGTGCATTTAACTGCCTCTTGCCCAAATCCATACCGAACAACCCAATCAATTCCCTTTTGACAGATTCTTTTTGCATTTTTTTTAATATTATTATAATTATTATAGAAAAAATAACATAAAAAACTCTAAAATATAATAAATATTAAAATAGGATTTTATACTAACAATATCATACCCATTATTAATAATATTTAATCTATTGTTGATAATAATCATATTTTAAAATTTATTATTTTTAATAGTCTTTATCTGTCATTTTTTTATTATTATATATTCTCCAAAATATATATATTCTTTTGTTTAAAAATTCCTTTCTTTTCCTTTGTATTAATTATTCATTATTTATTTCATACTCCTATTTCATGCTTGGGTTATGTTAAGCTTCACTGGATAGGCAAAGACTCCCCATCTTAGTTTTCTTTTTTCTTTCATTAATTCGCTTAGTTAAAAATCAATATACCTTATTAAGGAGTATGTAGAAGTTTATTACTCTCTCTTATTTTTAATATAAAAATTAATTAATTAATTTAAATAAATTAAATTAAATTAAATTAATTAATTAATTATAAAAAATATGACATAATCTCTATAAAGTGTCTTTATATAACATTAAACTATATATTATTTTATAAATTAAATAAATTAGCCTAAAAAATTATGAATATGAGAGACAAAGTGAATTATAATATTATATTTATGATAAAATTTAACCTCTCAATTAACTCAAATATTAAGAACCAAAGATAATATATATATATATATATATATATTTAACATATTATTGTTTGCTACTTAATTAATTTAATTATATTAAATAAATTATTTAAAAAATAATAAATATGAGAGGTAATTTTAAAATTAATTTTTTAATTAACTCTTATATTTAAGATTAGATGAATAACTTGTATATATGGAAATTGGAAGTTCACATAACAAAATTCTTAGTTTCACTTAAAACTCTATTTTTTTTCTATATACCCACACATATAAAGATTGTGATAACATTATATTTCAAATTTTCTAATATTTCCACTTTCTTTTCAACAACATTTTTCCTCATTTAAGCGGAGCATAAAGGGGCATTCAATTATTCAATCCCTTAAATTATAGGATTAACTTGGTATTATTTACCCTAGGAAGCGATTTCCATAATATACCTGTCCTAGCCAGCTAGAATATCTCTTTTAATTGTAGTTGTAGTTGAATATGTGAATTGAAGGGAAGAAGAGAAAACAGCATTTAAGTATGTGGTTGTTAAATCTAACCAAATAAAACACAAAAAGTTATGTGATTGTGAAAAATATGTCAGCATCTTGAAATGTGAATCTTTAGAGAGAGAGAGAGAGAGAGAGAAACAGTGGAAAATGAATGCTCCATGAAATTGAACTCTGAAAATGACTCTTCAACCACAAAAGGTAAGAAATTTCTGGATTTCTTTGAACTCTAACCCTTATTTTTGTACCTCTTTTGAAATTTCTGGACATGAGGGTAGATTTTTTTACTCCTGCAAAATAGTATAATCCTTGTATATATTTTTTTATATAAAAATACATTTTTGTAATATCCAAAATGAAGATACTTTAGCGACTGAGTTTAAGGCTGGCTTACGGGTCATAAAAGAGTATGGGATGGGTACCATAGACGAGTCCATTTGAAAAATGATTCTTCATATACAATTCAACTTATCAATGATGGTTTTACCACAAAAAAAAACTTATCAATGATGGAAAGCTCATATATTATAGTCAAGTATGTTATACGAGTTAAATTTAGATATAATTGAGTCAAAATTTTAATAAATCGGTTGGGTAACAAAAAAAACTTTATCAAGGATAATATCGTTTATATTTATATTTGAGGGTAATAGATGGTTCATCCTACTTGATATTATTATCATTTAAAAAGAAGATAGATTTAGTCCAGTCATTAAATCGTGGATGAATTCAATATTTTTTTAATAACTTTTATACAAAAAAAAATTATCAAGGATGGAGATTATAATGATGTAACTGGAATTTAATTCCAGAAAGTCATATCAATGCTTAGATGTGATATGTTGGTTCATCTTGAACACATTAGAAGAGAGAGGAACTTTAAAGCTGATAAGTTAGCCAAACGAGCTTTAGCGATGATCCGGATTTCATCCAGTTCCTTTAGATAATATTTGCAATTTTACTTCATTAAACTCATCCTTTGGAAAGCGAAAGATGTTTTTTTTGTTAACATGAACCAAAGAGTTATGTTTGGAAAACATAACCCCACATCAAGTCAGGGTATTATGAAAAAAATTACTTTCTCTAATTCTAAACATAGAATTTAAATAATTAATTTATAAAAAATAAAATAATTATTTATAAAAAAATATGTTAATTCTTTTAAAATATTTTCTTAAATCATTTGCATTGAAACTGCATTAAAAACCCCATTTAATATGTAAAATTAATAAAAATAATTTTAAAAAATTATAAACACAAGAGATAGAGTAAATTAAAGTCTTATATTTATAATTAAAAAATAAACTATCAATTAAATTCTATATTTAAAATTAAAGAGAGTAATAAATATTTTTATATAATATGAGTAACTTATAAAAATAAATGACATACTGACATGATTAGATAAAACCAATTGAAGTTTATATTTATAATGCCCAGTAAATTCAAACTTAGAATTGATAAAAAAAAAAAAACCGCGTAAGGTCCGATTCCAGCTAATTAGTGATTATAGCAATAAATGGTTGAAGGTGATCCATGCTTTAATTTATCACGTACTCTATCAACAAATTAAAAACCAAAACAACGATGGAGATTTAACTGCCATTGAATGGATATATCTTTGTCACTTCAATTAATCTAAATTAAATATTGGATGTGACGTTTGTGTTTCTTAAAGGGGAAACTACCATTTCTCTAATTTCATTTCTTTCTTTTTTTCGGGAACATTTTAAGCTAAATTTAGGGTGTGTTTTGGAATATGGGTTAAAAAGTCAATTTAGGTAAAATTTTAGGTTAGAGAAATTTTAAACAAATAGTTATGTTTATCTAGAAGTGATTTTGACAAAAATCATAGTTTTGAATAAGTTAGTGAAAATAATTGTTAGAACAGTAAAAAAATTTATAGACTATCTAATTACTATCTTACCCTTATTTTTTCTTACACTCTCTCTCATCTCTCTTCTCTACACTCTCTCATATCTCATATTTCTTCTCTACCCTCTCTCATCTTTCCTAATTTTAATCAAATCATATATTTTTTTTGATAATTTACCAATATAAAAAGTGATTATACTACTAATCAACTAAATATTTATATTTTTAAAATCTATTCTTTAAAAATTAATCTAAACAGGCCTTAATGTGCAATATCTCCATTATTTTCAATGTCAATTATATACACATATTTATTTTAATTTGATTATCTTCTCTTTATCATCTTATTATGAAAAATGATAGAATGATTTATTATTATTATTATTTGCGTAATATTTTATTTTATTCATGTTGCAAAATATTTATACCTATATATAATATATAAAAAATAGCACTGAGTTATAACATGTAAAACCCACACCACTAAGGCTGTTCATGGGCAGGGCTGGGCAGGGCAATTCCCCTGCCTGGTGCCCTACCCGAAAAAAGTATAGGCTGTATTTTACAGCCCGATACCCGATCCTGTCCGATAAAAACCCTAACTATTTTGGGCTGGGCATGGGCAGGCTGGGCGTGCCCGTTATGATACTCTTCTCATGTTGAGAAAAATAATCTGTAATTATAAACATTTAAAATAATATCATATTCATATGTCTTCAAAAGTTAAATAATATATATAATATACTAAAAATAAGATAACAAAAAGATAATAATTAAAGTATTGAAATTCATTGCATATAAAAAAAGTTTTGAAGTCTAAGTAATTTGTAATTGTAACTTTGTATAAATTTTCTAAATATTAACAAAGATGAAACATCTAAAAAAATAAAATAAATAATTATAATTTATAATATTATGATTAGTAAAATTAAAGAAAAAAATCAATATAGTTATAAATATTAAAAGATGTAACTTACTTACTTAACTACTTAAATTTTTAAAATGACCATTTAGTCATCAGTAACTATCATATTCTCCCTTTCGAATGTAGTATCTAGGGAGAAAAGTAAAAAATAAAATAAAATAATAAGTGCCCATGGGTAGGGCAGGGCAGGGCAACCCCCCTACCCGGTACCCAACCCGAAAAAAGTATGAGCGACATATTGCAGCCCGGTGTCTGGCCCTGCCCTATATTTATCGGGCTGGGCAGGGCTATTTTTTCGCGGACTCAAGTGGGCATACCAGGCCACGGGCTTTATGAACACCCCTACACACCACTATAGCACTATATATAATTAAAAGCTCTTATTTAAAAATAACGAAATGACCAAAATATTAAGAAACGTTATCATTTTGGAGATGGTTCAAATTTAAAAATATTTTTAAAATTTAATTTATTTTTTTGGAATATTTTGAATATGAAATTTTGAGTTATGTATACTTCTTTCTAAAATTACAGTGCCTAAGGCTATGTCTGGATTTTTTACGTTAACTGGTTAGGAAAAAAATATATTTTACAAATTTAAAGTAAACAAATTTAAACATTGCGGTTATTTTTCAGTACCAAATTAAAGTTCTAGCAAACTTTTGGAACGTATATATATTTTCCAGGTTTTAGAAAATTTATAAGTTTAAATAATTTTACTAATAAATTTCCCAAAATCTATTAAATATTGATTGATCAACTTAATAATTCTTTTAGAATATATTAGTAATTTAATTTTTTTAATGAATATTCAATATTGTTTAAAAAAACTGGGGACTTAAATGTAATTTCATCATTTGGATACTTGACATGTCAAGAAGCAAAGTTGCATCTTGAAGCATGTGGACGACCAAATGACTTGTCACAATTTGAGAGCTAAATGAGAGAAGGGAAAAAAAAAAAGGATCGCATACCTTTGACGTAATAATTAACTTTATTTGGAGTCATTCCGGGATAAAAATAAGATGAAAATATTTGATTAATTTATCAATATATAATAGAAAATTAATAAAAAAAGTTGTAACGAAGAATATAATTTATTTCTTAAAATTAATAAATAATATTAATTTATTTAATAAATAATTAACTTATAATTTATAAAAATATAAGTTTAAATTTAATATGAGGAATTTGTTATTGGATAATTTATAAATATTTTTTAACTCATAAAATATATTTTAACTTTAAAAAATTTTAATATCTAATTCACTTGAACTTCTTTTATGTCATTAATAATAGGAGTATTATACCAATGTGAAGTGTTACTCGATTTAATTAGATTTTGATAAAAAGAGGTATATACATAAACTTACAATTTTAAAATTTTGAATTAAGATATTTTTTTGAGTTAAAAAATTTTTAAAATGGGATTAAGCTCACCTATATTTTAAAGATAAAACGAAATCTATTTTTCTCTTAAGTAATACTAATATTGAGAATAATAAATAGTTAATTATTTTTAAGTATAAATTTAAATATTTAAAAGTTATCTAAATACTATAATTTAAATTATAATAAAATATTATTTAAAAAATATATTTTAAATAATTATATATCTCATATTTAAATAATTAAATCAAAATATTATGTAGAGTTTAAACCCCCCACGCTCCAACGTGATCTTCCCTTTTTGGATGCCACAGTCCATTGCGTTCTAGGGGCCATGTGATGAGATAAAGTGCCTTACTTTATATAGTGGCTGTCCTTTTAGATTCATTTCTCCATAAAGACCGATTGATTATTAAATTTTAAGGACTTGATTGATAAAGATTAAACTTTAGGGGACATATTGATAATTGAGGCAGATTTAAGGGATACAAATTTCATTATACCAAAAAAAAAAACAAGGACCGGTTCTAAGTGGGTCTGAGATAACATCCTAACCGGTCCGATCGTAGATATGAAGTTTATGAATTTGGCCCCTAAAGTTTAATATTTATCAATCAAGTCCTTAAAATTTCATCATCAATCGGTCTTTATAGGAAAATGAATCTAAAAGGACAGCCACTATATAGAGTAAGGCACTATTGCTCATCACATGGCCGCTAGAACGTAATGGACAACGGAACCCAAAAAGGGGAAGATGCCGATGGAGTGAGTGGGTTTAAACTCGACATAATATCTTAATTCAAAATTTAAAAATTATGAGTTTATGGGACATCACTATATCTCGGGTAGTCAATGGCTCAATCCATAAATATATAATGCTTTCCAGGCATTTTACTTTTTATTATATTTTAATTCAAAGTAAAAATATTATTTTCTTCTATAAAATTAACCCTTGACAACAAATACACGTATTTTTTTTGGTATAATTTTTTTAAAAAAAAGAGTTGAACTTATTTACAATCTAAGGGTAGGGCGAAATCTCACTTCTTCCTAGGCAATACCAATATCGAATAGGATAAGCCGTCAATTATCATCAGGTATAAACTTAGGTATTTAAAAACTAGAATGTCTCCCTAAAATTAAAACTATAATAAAATAGTATTTTTTTTATAGATAGAAAACTCTCTAAGTAATTAAGTTGGGCCCAGCTTAAGATTAGCTACACGTATTGTTTTGGTTACACGACAAGCACACAATTATATACATGACCTTGAGAAGTCATTAAGTTGGGCCCAGCTTAAACTTAGCCTGACTAATTGGGCTGGCCCAAAGTCCGCACAAAGAAAACAAATGCTTTTTTAAACGCTACATCCATCAGATTTTAAATCATGACCAATAAACCTATCCCAATTAATTTAGCTAGTGAAGGGGTGATATATACTATTATTTAAAATGTATTTAATTTTTAGGGAGTGCCAATTTATTGTAGTTACAATTATGATGTTTAAGGAGATATACTAGCTCCTAAATACTTAATTTTGTGCTTAAGGGTAATTGACGGTTTATCCTATCCAATATTAGTATCGTTTAAAAAGAAGAGAGATTTTACCTTACCTTTTAGATAGTAAATAAGACCAACTCCTTTCCAAAAATTATTTTAACAAAAAAAAAAGGTCAAAGCTCCTTCTATTTAAATGAACGCTTGTTAGTATAACCTTGACTCTTATTTATAGTAATGACAAACGGTAAAGAGAAATTTTTTCCCAGAAGAATATAATAAGAAATTGCTTAGTATATATATTGCCAATGGTAACATGAAATCATCAGATAATGTAATAACAATTTTCCATAAAAATCCTCATCTCACTATCTCAGTATTATTGGAGCCTATGAGATCATGATCAAATAAGTATCATTACATATACATATAGAATCTTTTAAATTTCAAAAACGAAAGACATTTCAGTAATTTTTTTTTGAAAAAAAAATCATTAAAGTCTCTCCCGCATGACTTAGAATTAATTTGCTTTACAAGGTTTTTATCCCTCTCAAATGTACTTCATAATATTTGAATTTGTATATTTTTTTTATTAAGTGAAACTGTTTATTACCTCAACTAACAATCTATTAATAGATAAAATCATCATAGTTACAAAGGAAATTGTAGATTATATTATTTTCTGGGGAAAAAATCTCTTCATTTCTTCCCTGAATATTGGGTACAAAGGACAAACTGATACATTTTTTAAGCCCATAAATGTACTTGAATCAAATTTTCTTCAGCATTAGATAATTCAAACTTCTACCTCTCTTTTTCACTTACAGTTGTTAAGAATCTGCTCCTACATAGTCTTAAATTAAACTTTAAAACCCCAAAAATCTCATCCTTCCATTTCTTTCTGCTTCTTCTTCTTCTTCTTCTTCTTCTTCATCATCATCATCATCATCCTCCTCCTCCTCTGTGTTAGAATCTATCTTCAACCTCATAATAACTTCACAGTTACATATTTTCATCATCATCGTCGATCACGTCTTGATCTTCCTCAATGCTACATAAGCCAACATTCTGTAACCCACAAACATCAAAACCAAAGCCCCAACGCTAATCCAAGGGCTTATCTGACCAACCACGTCTTGTTCCACAAACTTACAGAAGTGTTCTCTATCACCAATCATCCCACCATTGTTAAAGCAACCCAGAAACTCTGAGATTCTCTTTCCATCACCATACTGAATATAAATCAGTAGCCTGTAACAGTAAAATGTAATGGACACGTACTTGAGCCACCCCAGGCAGGAAGGAACTTTGTGAACATAATACCCACCGATCAACACGAACCCTAACATCACCACTGCGGCCACCGTGGAGGCTTGTTTGGCATCCATTATGGCGGCACCGAGGAAAAGGCCGAGTCCCTGAGAGACGAGCACGTAGAAGAGAACGACTAGTAGGGTTAGTAGAAAAGCCCATAGGTCTGGCCTGAGACCGCTCATCCAGTAGGTGACGGTGAGGAAGATAAAAGGGAGGAGTAGCTCCATGGGGAGGTCGCCGACGATCCGGGCGGTGAAGTACGGCGAGAGAGTGTACATGCCGGAGGCTCTCTCCTTGATGAAGATGGCACGGTCTTGTGGGAAGGCGAAGACTGAGTTGAAGGAAGGGAAGACACCCCAGAAGATGGAGATGAAGAAGAGGAGGCCGAGGCGGTCTTGGACGTCCCGGTAATCGGAATGCCACCACATGAGTCCGGCAAGTAAGGCTGCAGCGAGCGCCTGGAAGACTCGGAGAGGGTTGAAGGACTCATGCTTTCGTTCCTTGATACTTCTCTGAAGGAGGACGCTGAACTGGTTGAACCAGTTAGAGAGAGAGATCATAATGTTGATGTTGTTGAATTTACTGTACCTTCCATCTTTGGAACTGGTGGTGGTTTCTAGGGTTTGTTGATGATGAAGATGAAGATGACGATGGCGATGATGATGAGTGTGTTTTGTACAAGTGTCTGTGTTGTTGTTTAGTATTGCTTCTTTGACTTTTGGAGCTAGAATTGTGTTGTAAGAGTTGACTAGGGTTTGCTTTATATTCAGCTTCTCTCTTTCGGTTACACTAGTATCAACCTGACAAACACCTGCAGGCAGACACAACAAGGATCAAGCTTCTTTAATAAACATCATCTTGCGAATTTTTGTTTTTCATCAAAACAATGAAACTTGATAATTTCAGTAACCAACATTGATAAAACATAATACGGTCCCAGATAAATACAAATATATAATTATTACAAATTTCATTAATCAAGCTCCAATCAACTCAAAAAAATTATATAACACTCTGATCCATTTTATCTCTTAAATTTTTTATTTTTTTAAAATTAATTTAATTAACTTATAAGATGATATATAATTTAATATTACACATAAATACACTTTAGGGAGACCAAATTATATTTATTATAACTAACTAATTTATTTATCTTCTTTAACATATTTATCTAAATTAATTAAATAATTGTATTAAACTAATTAAAGTGCCAAATATAGGAGAAAAGACTAATATTCTCCTTAAGTGTCAAGCATAAAAAAAGAATTAAAAAACTCTTAAACTATAGTTTCATAAGTATTTTTACCCTAAACTAGACTTATATACTTATTTAAAATTACTTCTAATAAAAAAACTAGTCTAAACACCTTCTTAAATCTAAAAAAACTAACTCATTGAATGGCAGAACTTGAACTTGTACAGTGTACACTAATGAGATTTCTCAATCTGAGATTTATAACTGTGTCCCACCGGACAAAGTAAACAAAAAGAAAATCGATAAGTATAAAAATCGTATTCCTTTATTAAAAAAATAATATGCTTTAGTTAGCTTTTGGCTGGCAAGAATAAAAGGTTATTCGACTTTATGACAGAAAGATAAGAGAGAGAGCAAAGTAGCCACAGACACAGTGATCGATCAACCTTCCACCGAAACTTCCTTATCAACGCAAGATCACCACATTATCTAATTAAATCAATTCTATAAATAGATTCAATTAACATTAAATAAACACACACACACATCATGATAGCTAGCTGTAGCATGAATAGCAGAATATTTTCGCAGAATAATTGATAATATTGCATCAAAAAGAAATTTAAAGAATCACACACATACACACAAAAGAAGATGCATTCGTACGTGTCATAATTATGATTATATTCATTAAACATTTGATTATTCTCAAGTGTCAGATTTATGTTGGTTCATAGTGGAAGCTTGAAAAAGCTGACTTGTGTTTGCTGTTATAGAGAGAGAGAGAGAGATCCACCAAGAATGGTGTTATGAGTGATATCAAAGTTTGGGCCACCCCTTGTTTCCACTTTGATTTTTAATTATATAATAAGTATATATGAATATATATATATATATATATCAATATGCTTCTGTAACGTTGTCTAATTCAAATACTTTGTCAAATTGTGTTTTCTTACTTTTGTGGGAGAAAAATAATGTTTATTTTATGAGGATGAATTAAAGGCAGCCCAACACGTGTAGGTTTTGTTCAACAGATTCTAATGTTATAAAGATATTTGAAAAAGTTGGAGCACTTCAAGAGTTAGAAAAGGAAATAAAGTAGCCGGGGTCATCGATACACACACACACACAAACGTGTGTGTGACCACATCAGTCATTTTCAAAAGAAATATAATTGTGGTCAAATCTTGACATCTGTAATGATGAATATGGAACATCCTAGTGTAATTCCACTACTAGTTTATTATAAATGCAATTTTTTTTAAAAAAATTAAATTATCACTTAAAAAAATTCTAATCTTTAATACTCCTTTAATCCTAAATATAAAACATAATTATAAGATAAAATTTAATCCTAAATATAAAATTTTAATTAATTTTATCTATAATATTTATCAATTTTTTATAAACTAATATATAATATAATATTACACATAAATATTTTGAAATATCAAGTTATATATATATATATATATATTATAATTAAATAATCTATCCACTATTAAAGGAGTATATACTAGTCATACGTGTGTATTAAAGTAATTTTTAGATTAATTAATAAATATTTAACTCAAGTCTCAATCTAATTAGGCCGACTATATGAATATCTCTAATTTAATATGCATATATTATAACTTAAAAAAATAAAATTAATTCAGCATAAAGTAAGAAATAAAGAGTTAATCAAAGTTTGAAATATTAAAATAACAATTTAATATGATAATGCTAAGAATACAGACATATATAAATTTAGGAAAACACAAATAATAAGAATGATGATGATGATAAAAAAATCTAAATTTAATATTAATATATGGAACACCCCATGAACTTTTGTTTCCCAATAAGATTGAAGATCACAATGGTGGATTATTAAATCAAAGATTATATTATATTAATTATTTAATTGAGTGACACACCAATTAATTCAAGGGCAGAGGTTGATTCAATGTGCCACTTTTTATCCTACCAAGTGCTTAATTAGTTCATTAATTTTTTTTTCAAACTTTTTAACCAACATCCTCCTAAGTTTGATGATTTCTCACGTTATCAGTGTCGTCAATCAGACACAAAACCCTAACAAGCCTTTTAAGAATTGAGATAATTAAGAAAAAGTGTCTAGTCAAACGGCACTAAGTAAGATATATTGCCACTATTGTCTGTTTTATATTATTAATCAATATTAGACCATGCTTAGTGATGAAATACTGATAAAACACTACAATTAACACTGATACGGAACTAGGATCTATTATGATTGCTTGAGCATTATATTTTTCTTTCTTTTCTACTTTTCTTCTTTAATTTTAACAATAAACAAAAAAATATATAATTGGTGGGACCCACTTTGTAGAACTTTTTCAATGATACTTTATATCGACCTAATCTATAATCCTACCAACTTTATAATTATCTATACATATATGTCTTTGTGTATGTATGACCAATAAAAAAGAAAGAGACTTATTCAATGAGAGAAAGGCTTTTGATTTTCATGCTATTTTAGTGAGCTTAATTAATTTAATTTAATTTATTATGTAGTTAAAAAAATTAAAAACATTATTGATATTTTTTTCTTTATGATAGGCATGGATCTACACTTTAATATACATACATACATATATATATATATATATATATATATCTGTATACATTTTTTTTAAATAAAACTTGCTTTAGGAGGGCTCATACATATCTACACCTTATCTTCACACACTAAAACATACTAACAAAGGAATTTAATGGAAATCAATAACATAACAAGTTTGTTTATAGATGTTCTCTATATAAGTGATGTCTCCTTCATTAACTATATATTTCCTAAAAAATTGGTAATTATTATAATAAATAAGTCAATTAAAATATTATGTGATGCTATATATATATAGCAAATAATTAAAGTTGAAAAGGAGATTGTTCTAAAGAAAATAGGGACCAGAAGACTATATCCGATCAAAAAGAACTATCTACAAGTGAATTATCATAACAGGCCACATTTTGTATTTATATTTCCTTTTCAAAACATGACACGAAATATGTAACATTTCATAAATACTTTTCTTAAAGGTTCATATTATAATTTCCTTTCCCTTTTTTTATCATAACCTTTTCTAGCCTTCCAAGGAAAGCTTTGTTTGTTCTTCAGTTTTTTTAATCATGTGGGCCTACCTCTATCTATTCTGTCATTTCCCTTATCCCCCAAAATAAAACCTCACATATGTATATATATACACACATAAAATATAGAAACTATTTAAGATGTTAGTGTTAATTGTAAGTGCAGATATTTTAGGAAAATTAGGTTATATTTATTATAATTAATTAAATTATTTAATTTTTATAATCTATTGATCAAATTAATTAAGTAGCTTTTACATTAAAAATGAAAGGAATATATATATATATATATATATATATATATATATATCATCTATGTGTCTTGCGTGAGTCTTTTTCCATCTGCTTCATAATTCATCACCTAAAATGTATCTCTAAAATCCAAATTCTATATATCTGTCACACATAATTGGAGACCTAGCTTATCTGAAATTATAGGACACGTGGAGTAGTAAAGGTTTTTGTGGAAGAATATATATATATATAGAGAGAGAGAGTTATAGCGTAGAGGAAAGATCTTTAGAAGACATGTTTGGTTGGAGAAGGAGTCGGTGGTTACTGTCTGGCTTTTGGGGGGGGGGGGGAATACGAAAAGAGGAATGAGGAAAATAGAGAAAATATATTTGAAAGAGAGGAAATGAAAAGAGAGAACAAAAAACAGTGTTTGTGGCTAAGCCCCCCGGGGGAGGGTTTGGAGAGAGAGGCAAAAGGAGATGTTAAGTGAAGTGACAGTGAGTTCCTAAAGAACAAGACACATGGCATCCATAACCATATAAAGGAATTTCAATCTCCTTTTCCCCAAATCATACTAAAACCCTCTTTACAATAATTATATAATCATCATTAAAATTAATTACAACCCATAACTATCTCAATCTAACTAGTGAAGAAATAGCTAGCTTGCAAACATGCTCTTAAAGGCATGGACACACACACACACACATATATTCATGATAGTTTTTACTTGTTAATTAAGTAGATTTATGGTTATGTGTATCTTTCTTAAATCTTATTCATTAAAAGGGATAATGTTAATATATATATATTATAAAGAAATAATGAATCAAGAAAGCGCGGTTCCATATTGCTAGCAATTATGACAACAAGGATGTGCCAAGAAAATAAAAGCATGGGATGATCGAACAAGTCACATAATATCTATATGCGTATCCACATGATGTTGTCCTTCTTAATCCTCCTCAATTAATTAAGTTTTATTTATTTATTTAATTCATTCCCTACATGACACTACCCACTTATAATTACCCCCCGTCTCCCCATATCTTGTCCCTAATATTCCTACCACTGCTCACAGTCATAATTAATTAAACCCTCCATTCTTATTATATGTTACTAATTTATGTCTAATATTGTCTATCATCCTAAAACATAGCTTCATTCTTTTTGTTGTGTGTTTTTTATTTATATATAACCAATATGTAGGCTTCAAAGTGGCGAACCCAATATATTCAAGTTATCTTAATTAAGGAAAAGTTAGATCCTTTCATATCTTCTTTTCAATTATTCTCTGAACGATGGGAAGGATTCTTTTAAAGTTAAACATTTCTTGAAAATATATAACTTGATTTAATTACCACTTCATTGTTGGGAGTTTTACTTTAAAAAATAATACTTCACAATAAAAGATTCTATCTTGTGGAGCATTCTTTATTCAAAAGGTCATCACATTCATCTCATAAGGTGGATTTTCCCATTTACCTAATTCCTTCCCATTAAAAATAAAATTCTTTTACCATATATCATGTGAAAAGATTTATTTCATTCAGACATATCGGAAACGAAAACAACAAAATTAATCTATGATACCCTCATAAAATAAAACAGCAAATTATGACCTATCATCATCAGCATGCCCAGGGAAAGAAAAATACCAATTAAGCAGACAAAGAAGATGAAGGAGGAGAAGAAAACGACGACGTACCGTTAGCGAGATCAAGCAGAAAGTCGGCGGGGTTCATGGGGAAAGACGGCTTGAATCCGATCGAATCGAAGTAGCTCATCGCTTCACTTCCCTTCCCGAAATACAAACACTGTCCCTCCGATAACACCAAAACCTTATTGAACATCTGAAACACTCTGCTCGACGGTTGATGTATCGACGCCACCACCGTCTTCCCCTTCTGCTGCGCCACCACCGTCGTCAGCGTCGTCAACAACCTATGCGCCGCCGTCGAGTCCAACCCCGACGTCGGCTCATCCAGTATCAACAAGCTTGGATTCATCAACATCTCATGCCCTATACTCACCCTCTTCCTCTCCCCTCCCGATACCCCTCTTATATACGCGTTTCCGATGATCGTGTTCTCGCATTTCACCAGTCCCAGCTCCGCGATCACCGAATCACACGCCGATACCTTCTCAGCCTTCGACAGTGTTCTAGGAAGCCGGAGAAGTGCGCAGAAGATCAGCGTCTCTCGAACCGTTAGATGAGGGTAGAGAACGTCGTCCTGGGTCACGAACCCAGTTCGCCGGAGAACCGGTTTATTGAGTTTGTTTCCGTTCGCGAGGATTGTTCCGGTGAGTCCCTGCGATTGGACGAGTCTCCCGGCTAGTGCGTTTAGGAGCGTGGATTTGCCACTCCCTGACGGGCCGAGCACTGCCAGGATTTCTCCCGGACACACCATCCCCGTCACGCCATTCAGAATGATTTTCTCTTGTGCTGCCGCCGTCGTTCTCCCTTTGGACAACGACGAGATCATTCGCTTTAGGTTTTCCCCTCCTTTCTTTCTATCGATCTTTACTCTGTATCCCACGTCCACGAACTGCATGAACAAATCAAGAAAACTCGATTACACTTTGAGAAAACTGGAGATTAATCTGTATATATAGTTCTATATATATATATATGAAGTATATGTATATGAAGATGGTTCAGAGAAGAGTACCTTGAGAGTGATTGGATAAGAGGAAGATAACAAAGGAGGAGAAGTGGAGGAGCGTGCATTGGGAATTTCTTGAGAAGTACCAAAGGGTGCGGTTGGTGGCGGTGTTGGCATTATTTTGCTGTGAACAGTGAGAGGATGGAATGATATATATATGGAAAAGGCAAAGGGTATGTATGTGAGTGATTATATATATGGTTTAGAGAGAGAGAGAGGGAGAGGGAGGGAGTTTGTGTGTGAATGAAGAAAGGAGATCAAGGAAGGGGAAGAAGAGAGGGGGTATATAAGGAGGGAGGGAGAGGAGCCATATCGGGGGAGCCACGTGGAGAGAGAGAAAAGGTGCTACGTGGCAGTTAAAGGAGGGACAGTTGGCAGCATCTTGAAGAGCTTCATGCAAAGTGCCCCACTTATGTATATAGATGCATGATGCTTCAATTCCTTTCCTTTCCTTTCCTTCTTCAATCATATATATATATTATATATCTCTTTGGTTGGCCATCCATGATTCTCAATATATTTTGTTGGCTAAATGAATGAATGGATATGATGATGATGATGAAAGTAGGTAAAAGGAGCGAAAGGAACAGAAAGAGAAAGGGAATGGAGGGAGGAGTTAGCAATTATGAGAGAGGACATATATATACATACATCACTTTAGGATCTTAATTAATGAATGTTATGTTCATCGTCGGAGGTTGAAAATGTGAAATCTACAGAAGTATGAGTTAGCTGATGAAGTTGTTCCTTAAATAATGTAAAAAATCCTAAGGTATTTTGTTTTTTTTATTTATTATTATGTGGATATATGAGGGAAGAAGGGAAGTGGGGGCAGTTTGGAACATTAATTGAATTGATCAGATTGAGATGTGTAGGGAAAATGGCCATCTGACCATCATTTATTGAAAACGTCGTGGGAAAAAGATATCACAGCTTACTTGGTAACTACTGCTTTTAGATATGTATGATCCCCACCGTTTTGACCAACAAGGTTTTGCTGTGAATTCTCTACGGGCGAATTCTTTTACATCTATTAACAGTCTTATGGTATAATAATAAATAAATATGGTAGAAGATTACGAGTTAAACTCTACTTAAATTTTTAAATAATTAGAATTTGCTCCCTTTTTTTTTATTTAGACAATTTAATTAATTCAATGGGAAAAGGAACTCACACCCATCACACACAAATCAACTCTTATTTTTTTAATATGGGGTATAGAATACATTGACTTCTATTATAAGAAGAGGGCATGTGGTGCCAATTATTGAGCTACAAGACTCTTGACTAGTGTCCGCTCCTTTAATTTAAAAGAATTCATTTTCCTCACATATAGTAATAATTAATTAAGCATCAATAAAAGTTAGATCTAGTGTAATATGTTAGTCTATCACAATGTTATAAATTAATATTTAATTTTTTTATTGAGAAAAATATCTATATTTAATATATGATAATTCTAATAATTTCTTATAAGAAAATACATTTGCCTGTAAAAGAAATATTTCTATAGTTCTTAATATAAAATTTAATCGGGGAACTGATCTGGTTCTAAATATTTAAATATAAAATTTATTTATTATATTTATTATTTTTTTAATAATAATTAAATAAGAGAGAGTGAGTGAATGGAAAAAAAAAATGAGTAAGGTAAAGTAATTAATTAAAGAAAAAAAAGATGCTAAACAAGAGCTAGCAGATATTCTTTTGTTGTGCATCGATCACCGTCAAAAACAGTTATATTCATCCTACATGCTAGTCACCTTCAATTTCTTTTTTCCCATTTATAAGAACATCACTTTAAATTATTTTTAATCGTTTTCTTTTCAAGACCATATGTGGCTCTCATTCATTGAAGCGTCGAATGGTCTGAAAACTCCATAGCTACAGTTAGATAGCTGGAGATCCCTGGAACCCTAGCCAGCTATGTACAACTTTACTTGATAAACGGGGAACATCAAAAACTGATCGTGGATTGAATATAGTGAAGAATATAAATTTATTTTTAAATAGTAACTTGTGTTATTTTATAGGAATATTTCTGTATAGATGCGATTAAGGGTGGAGATATTTTTCCCTATGTACACAGAGGTTGAGTCTTCAATATTCTCGATAAATCATATGTTATTGTGGCACTTCTATGATGGAGTTCCTATGAAAGAACCCATTTAGACTGCGATTACCATTCCCCTCCAAGTGTTTGTGAGCTTTTTTTTTTTTTTTCTTTTTATATCCACGACTTTGACCTAACTAATGTAAAGTTCAAACCAGTCCTAACGGTCAACTGTATACAGAAGCCCTTCATTTGTAACTGTCAAACTTATATCTTTTTATCTTCTTTCTTTAGGATTTTAACATGTAAAATTCTTATTTTCTTAATATAGATTTGTCATTAAAAAAAAATAGAGATAAAAATAGATCAAGAGAGGTAGACATTAAAAATCTACGGTTGCAAATGATATTAAATCTATAATCTCTCATTTATATATTAATTTTTATGTTATTAGACTATAAAATTATTAACAATTACATCTGATCTTAAATAAAATAGTAAGTTAGAGAGTTAAATTTAATTTTAAATATAATAATTCTATTCACATTATTTTTTAATTTTATAATTTTCTCACAAGAAATATTGATTGTACATATTAAAATAATTTTTATTAGAGATAATTCTAATATATATGATTAAAGAATGTAAATTAAAATAAATTAATATGTTAATTATAAATAATTAATTAAATTAATTTTTTTAATATATATTAAAGATAAAAAGAGGATTATTTACAATGAGTGAGGAAAAATGCACATGCTTTGTTACGTTTCACCTGAAAACTGAACAGTATCTTCATTAAAGAAGTTTTGGATGTGAGGACCAGGGATTTTGAAGCTTTCCGAAAGATATATTCAAATAGAAAGTGATGAAGGGCACTTCCATTGGAGAGGATGAAAGGCAGCATTAAGAAGACGCACTTTTTCCAACAGAAGTTGGCTGCAGAGTTGCAGAGCCTGCTCTCGGATCTTTCCATCCGGTCAACATCATGCCTCAGAGGAGAGGAGAGGAGACCTTATTGCGTCATCTTCCTCCGAATCACGATACCCGACTTCATACCCATATTTTGACTTTAGATATATGAAGTGGCCTATTAATTACTACAATTTTTAATATTGTTTTATTTAAAATTTCATTAATTACAAATTTTATGAGTTCTTGAATGTAATTCATATAAACAAATTAATAATGTGGGTTACGTTTAGTAAAATCATTCTTGTTACTAATACGTATCTATTGTTCTGATAGTATATTTAATTCTTGGATTGAGTATAATAATTGGGGATTCAAATCATAGAAAGTATTTCGTGATTAATTATTTACTCTTGTGACGATAAAATTAGTCAATATTACTAATGATATATATTTTTATCTATATATGAAAAAAACTATAGGCTTTAGAGTGCATATGAACGAATCAAATTTTGAAATGTGGAATTAATTAGTAAAAAAAAAAAATCTGTATTCCTTCTCATAGTCGGCGAGTCCTTCTTCTGCACAAACTTTACTTTCCCTTTTTAGGTCTAGTCCGAGTTGTGCTAACGTATTCTATCCATTTAAAGTGGTGGGGATTGGTCAAACCGCATGGTCAGTGACATTTTACTGTTTACCGTTTCGTCATTGGCTTTTTACGGATCTCTATCGTGGGGGGTCCCGCACTCTATAGTGTCTTCCCCCTCTCTAATGGGTCTCACACCTAATGATAAAGAGCAACACGTGTCCTTTCCTTAGGGGTAGTGGCACGTGCTGCCCACTGAGTTCGCTATATTTAGCGTTCCACAAAATCTGCTCCCACTTGCTTCTGTTTTTCCGCTGATCGTGTCATTTTTTTCTGTTCTTCTTCCCAGTCTTTCCTAGACGCAGTCATCAGGAGCGTGGAGTGCGTGCGCTGAGATAAAGTAGTGTGCGGCAGGAGGCATGGAGTTTGTGTGCTGTGAGCATCTGATTGGACCACATAGTCTACTCAGACCCAGCTTTTCATCCTCCTAATGGAAGGCTGATTTCACCACATTGATCATCCATTTCTTAAGATATTTATATATTTCTTTCATTCATGACTCAACAATTTACGTGGGTTGTGTGTATATATATATATATAAAATAAATACACAATTACAGACAATACGCACACTACACATAAAAAAAATACCAGAAAATTACATTTTCAATAAAGAAATGATTTATCTATTTTTTGAAAAATATATTCTAATTCAATTTCAGCCATTCAGGCAAGATATATTCTTTTATTATGCATTGAACGAAATTAGAGAATAAATTACATCATGCTTGATTTACAATAATGACGTTTTCATAGGTTCCATGATATATATATAATTGATGTATTTATTTTTGTGGTCAAAACTCTTCCCGTTAACTTAAAAATATATAATTATGTAAAAATACAGAAACAATAAAAAAACAGATGAGATGTTATTTTCAAACATACTCAAATAAATATAAAAGTTTTGGAGTTAAGTGAGAGAGTAATTTGATGAAGAGAATATTGTATGGAAATGATAGAGTAAGGAATGATAAGTGGGGAAGAATTGGGAAGGAAAGGAAAGGAAAGGAATTCCTTGAAGTGTTAGTGTTGTTGGGAGGGTTGAAGACACAACAAAAGGGGGATATGCCACTTAGGCTGGGGACAAAATGCTCATCTCTATTATTTCTCAGCTTGTGTTCATTGAACTTCATTGCTCTTTTCTCTTTGATTTGGACACACTCCACCTACGATCATTACATGTTCTTTCATAAAGCAAGGTGTTTTCAAAGAGACACCTTTTCAATAAATCAATTCATCATTGTTTTCTTTCCAATTTTAGAGGGTTAACTTGAATCCACCATTTTAAAAATATTTTTCAGTAACATTCAATATTCTAAATTAAGATACCGATTCTACTCAAAAAATATTTTAAAATACTAAATATACAAAAAAAAATATTTTAAAATATTAGATGATACTGTGTAAATATTTTATGATGCAAGATACTAAACTTAAGATACTAAATGCTATTAGCTTAAATTATCAGCAAATATCAAATCCACATCCTCCTATTTTTTTATGCCACTGCAAGTACAAGGGTATGCCATGATCAATTCATTATTATTACTGATTAATTTATTTTTTAACAAAAAAATAATCTAATTTGTTTGGGAAATATTTGGTTTCCAATTCAACAAAGTTGGCGGCTTTGAATAACAATTCTTTTCAAAAGTTGATATTTAAAATGTTAAAAATGATTTTGGATAAAAAAAAAACTTTATAAAAGTTATTGCATTAATTCATCGTGTTTGACAATTATTTTGTGGATTTTGCTAAGATTATATGCCAATTACACATACCAAATCAATCACAATAATATAAAATATTACTGTAAATATATGGCACGTTTTTTTCTTAGAGTCGTTTATCCTATTTTATATGTGTATGCTAACCAAACTAATTTATATAATATTATAATATAAAATTTCAAAGGTAACATATTCTCGAAAGGAGAGCATATGGGATAAAACATAAAATAAACTATGGCAATCCACGTAAGCATTACAGGACCACCTTAAGCTAAACAATTAGAAACTATTTTAGTTGATTTTCTGGGACAGTAACTATTTAATTAATTTGAATAAAAAAAACCACTATTCCTTGGAAAGCATTAATTAAATGAAAATCAGCCTAAACACAACCACATAACGGATCCCACATTCCAGGGTTTCTTTGTTTTTGTTTTTGTTTTTTTGGAAATTAAAATGGGGAACCTAGGATTAAATACTACCAACACACAATTTTAGGGCTTTGAGGACTATAAGGACTTAAGAAGACTTAATGACAACATTATGGAACATATGATTCTAAACTTGTGCTTAAATATTAGGTTCTCACCACTAGACAAGTTAGGACAAAAGGAGAACGCCAGTCTCTTTATTATGATGTTAGAGGCATCAAGCTTTGTTATGCTTCACCATTAGAGCTAGATATGAAAAACCTACGTGTACCCAAATGATATTCAGCTGCAGGAAGAACACTTGCATTGGTTGATAAAAGAACTGTGCAAGAGATGTAGAACAAAATGAAATGAAATCTAACTACACCTAATAAAATGTCATGCAGTTCGTGCAATCATGGGACATGATTTTTCTAGATGAAGCAGGCAAGTTAAGTTGCAAATATCCAGTGCTTACTTGTCAAGAAGGGGAAGCTAGGGAGAGGCAAAATGAACTCAGGTCTCAGCTCCATGATACAACTACTCTAGTGAGTATTAAACTCTTAGTAAGCATGAAAAACAGCCAGATTTGTATTGGATGGAGGGACAAAGTGGAAGGGGAGAGAATATTAGGAAGGAAAATTTTTAAAATAGTAAGAAAAATTGACTATTCTCAGAAGTTTTCCTTTCTAATTTTCTTCCCATCTAGACATAGGGTAGAAGTGCTGCCTCTTTATGAATGCAGAGTAACTTCAGCGTTTCCCCCTTCAAGTCATCAATGTGCCAAGAAGGGGATGGCTCATGGCTCATCTCGCTCCTCCTCAACTTAGAGAGAGAGAGAGAGAGAGACTGATATGATTTAGTTTCATCCACAGGACAAATTTATCCAGCTACTCTCTGAAGCACCTCACATAGCAGATATTTTGTCACTCGGTTGCTTAGATAATAGGTATCATAAGCAACGAGGCATTATGAGAAGTCAAGGCCAGTGCACTCGCTTGCCTGTTGCCCGGGGTTAGTGCCATTCTCTGCACCAGGGCTAGTCCTGAGCCTTGCCATGCACCATGCCTAGCAGGCGGTGTACGTGTTCCTTTTTCCAGGTTTTACATGCCATAGTCATCTAGGAAGGTCACGCGCTGGCTGTCCAAGGGATGGATTAGTTAATCTTAAGGACAACAATGACCTTGTGGCCTTAGTGGTATATATGCTCTTCTATAAATAGGAGGTTGTGGGTCCAATCCAGCTTGTAACCTCAAGCCATTAGTGCTTGCCCCTTTTCAAGACAACACCATGTAGACTCTCTACATGACCTGCTCATCTTGTAGTGGAAATACACTTCTTAACCAGTGAAGACTCCAGACACCACCTTTTTCATCACCTTACCTCCAGTTGACTAGAGAATTAAATTACTATGACTAAGATCGTAATATATTAAATAAATATAAATGCCATATAATTAATTAGAAAGAAAGAGTCACGTAGGAACAATCTGCTTCTACCATCAAGGTTATTCGATTTCAACATAATAGAAGAAACTATCTCAAAATACATTTGTTATCAATGGTATGGAGAGATGCATACCTTCTTAACATTACAAATAAAAGCTCAAGCCTTGTTGTAACCCACCAAAAAATGATGTCTCCACTCAAAGGCCCTCGAACAACAGCAAATGATCTTCGAACGTCTCTCCATGTCTGATTTTGGCCACTGTTCCGTCATCGTCAACCTAAAATATTTTACTAAGGGTATTATTAACCACAGCAAACAAATTATAAAGGCTTTTTGTATGAATTGGGTTATAATAGTGTAAACTTTAGAGCTTAAAACCTCAAACGTCACAGTATTTGTAATTATAAAGCTAACAAAATTGTAGACAAGTCAAGAGTTTATCTAGTGTTCACTTCCACAGTTCCAAAGAAGAGCTTTTATATTTTCATTTCAAATATATTTTACAATTATAATTATAATTTACACATAAAATGGAACCGTACCCAGTACTCAGGAGGCCGCATCTTAAGATTGTAGGTTGATGCCATGCTCATGCAGTAAGCACCAGCATCATGAACAACTAAACCGGTACCCTACAAAATGACAGCAATTCATACAGTTGAATTAAGTTGGTATGAATCGTCATCACCATAATGTCCAGATTGTGCAACAATATTTTTTGCTGAACTAATTATTTATGACGTCAATTCATTACATTACCTTGGCTGGCGTTGGAAGTACTCTTTCTTTTCCTAAGAAATCTGCAGATTCACAAACAGGGCCAACCACATCAAATGTTGCTGTCTCAGCATTCTCTGGTGCAGGGGAAACCAGCTCTATATGCTGCAATTAAACAATGAAAAATCAATTCCAGATTGACATTTAATAAAACAAAATCAATTCCACATTAAAAAAAAGGAAGAAGAAAATTTATGAAAAGAAAAGACAGAAGTAATTGACACTTGATGGCAGAAGATAACCATCACACTTAATGGGCGGGGTCCACCAAAGGGCAGTCTACGGTATCATGATCGAACTTCCTAGTCTTGGGCGAAGGGCCATGACACAGTCCATCATTTTCTTTATAATGCCATCTCTAGGAGCAATAAATAGAATACCAGAATTGTTCTATCTCCCTTTCCCTTGATTGGCCCCCATAAAAGGGGAGTTTGGGACACGAGTTTCAGGAATCAATGTGAAATCTATTGTGGCATCCCATATAAGATAAAAGTACATGATCCAGAAGGCCAACATTCTTTTACCAGACCTTCATATATTAGAGAAGAAGCCATTGCACCAAAAGATCTAATGAGAACCAAGCTACAAATTACACACCCACACCAGAATCAATGTATTTGGTGGTAAGTCATAAAAGGACTTGAATAACTACCTGGTAAGCATCATAAAGACTAGGCCGGATAAGTTCAGCCATACTTCCATCAATCACAATAAAATTTTTAGATCCATTAGTTTTCACCCCTGTCACCCTGTTAACTAAGCAACAAGTGTTTGCTATGAGTGATCTCCCTGGTTCAATGATGAGATGAAGACCCCGTGAAAGGACAAGCTCCCGTACCTATAAAATGGATTAGAGCAGAAATATTGGATCAGCAGGAAGATTTTTTAAGTATGCAATGGAATAAAAAATACTCTATTTTACTTATCAAAAAGCATTTAACTATTGTTACTATGTCAGCAGCAGAAAAGACTTGATCTTTGAATCAGCAGCAACATTGTGTATTGATTAGAAATTTTAGGCAGAAACAGATTCTCTTGCATATGCTAATTTAATTACACTCAAAGATGAGCTCAAAAATACATACATATGCAAGCACCTCACAGCTTATATGAAGATAAGAATGAGCAAATGGATGATCAGTATTACTAACAAGAATCCAGATGACACTTAGATTTAGTAACCTATATGACTTTTATTCATCAGGGAAGCATACATGTGCCTCAAAAGATGATGTTGATCATGTCCCTCAAATTTCGATTATCTGTATATTGTTGTAATATATGCACACCAAGTAACAGTTCTTCAGGCCAATTAACCACAACTCTCCCTACATATCAGAGCATATAGGATGCTGCAATCAAAATATGTGTATTGCAAAATTAAGTGGTCCAATTTATCAATTACTAGCCATTCCTTATTTCTTAGGAGTGGCAATCCTAATCATACTAAATATGGGCGGATGAGGAGAGATGTCAATGTTGAGTCCTCACAGTATCAATGAGATCTCTGGGTGTAGGAAGGACAGCGTCAGAATGATAATAATCTATCCCAAGTCCACCACCAATATTTAAATAATTAACTTCAAAACCTTGAGCTCGAATTTGGTCCATGTAGTTGACCATGATAACAGCAGCATCCCTGAAAATGTCCACCTGAGACGAGAAAAGAGGTGTAACATTGACTTCAGTATTTATTCAATATTTATATTTAGACTGAGATTGAGAAACAACAAAGTTATCCAGCCATAAAACTAAAGTGCCAAGGTTACTGAAGAGAATAATGGTAAAAAGCACCCTGAATAACAAAATAACAGTTTAAAACGATTAAGCAAATTAAATAATAATGACTAGTAATTATTCGTAACCTTTAGTCCATATTTATCTCCTCATAATTAAAAGTGGAGCAGGGGGATGACGAAGAAACATATAGAAGTATTGGGGATATACCTTGGTAATTGTTGATCCAAGATGACAATGGGCCCCTACGAGCTTTAGCTCATTAGGATGTTCCTTCACAGCATCCAAAAACCATTGAAGCTTCTCATTTCTAATGCCAAATTTGGAGTTTTTATTCCCAGTGGCAACATAAGGATGGACCTTAAAAATGACAAAAGATCAATTTCCATCACAAGAGTTCAGCATCATTAAAAACATGAATTTGCACAGTCAAATGAGAGCTGGGAAAGTAGAGGTTTTAAGTTGGGCTAATAGTCATGAACAAAAAAAAATAAAAGTTGGGCCAACAGTGTCTTGTAGTACGCATAATGTTCAGGTGTGACAAATGAACATGGTTTTGGGGAAACAGTTGTGGTTTAAAAATACCTGTGGATCCACATCAGGATTAATCCTAAGTAAGACATTAACCCTTTTACCAGCAATTCTTGCAGCTGCTACAATGTTTTCCAGGTCAAATTCACTATCAATATTGACAAAAACACCAGATTGGGCAGCCAGGACCAAATCCTCAAGGATTTTTCCATTCCCGTTAAAGATACACCTATTCATCCATAAATCAAGAAAGAATCAGATTGAGTACCTCACACGTACAAGATAAAAAATAAAAATAAAACCATAAATTACAGAAGAATGCCAAAGAATAAACCTAAGTTGTGCAAAGCTGAAATGGCATTCTTGAGCAGATAGTTGGCAACAAGAAGACTCTAACGAAGTGCAAATAGATCAACATATGTACAGACATTCATGGGCACATTGTAATCTAACCTTGTGGGATCAAACCCAGCATGAAGAGCCAGTCTCAGCTCATTTCCACTAACAAGCACCGCTCCACAACCCAAATGCCTTAAATGTTCCAGAATCTTCAAATTATTGTTGGCCTTGATAGCATAACCAATAATAGAACTCAAGCCTTCCAAGGCCGACTTATAGGCTTCAACATTTCTAGTAATTTGAGGCTTACTGTACAAGTAGAAAGGTCTTCTTTCAATTGTTTCCATAACTTCCTGCACTTTAAGCCCCTCACAATATAGATATCCATCTTCAGACTTGGTGAAACAATGCTGAAACTTAGTTGTCTTAGAGTCCTGTATTGAAGTTTTACCAGTATCCTGAGACAGAACCGCTCTAAGAAGACGTGGCCTAGAAGTAGGTTTGAAGGATAAAGTTGGGTTTTGGGTAAAACGGTTATGATTTAAATGGTAGTTTTGGGCTTTAGGAAGTGAAGCAGAAAAAGAAAAAAGGTGAGTGGTAGCCATGATCGGAGTACGCAAATGCTCGTTACCAAGGCAAAAGATTTGATGCTGCTTTAGGTGGCCCTAATTGAGTTCCTGAAAAACAAGTAGCAATATTAGCTATGGCTGTCAATCCAGAATATGCAAAACATCTATATATATATATATATTCCCTTTTAGGGATTTCTCACTGAATTTGCTTCACATTAGGGTCGATTAACTCTCTAGCTTAGCTACCATTGCAATGAATCAAACTCGAGACTTAACATCAAACATTTAGGGGCAGGAGCAGAGCTAGGAATAGAATAGAGGGGGCGCAGGCAACTAACCTTCTAATTTATAGAAAGTGGCAACATCGTTCTTGTAAAAATTTCTTTTTTCCTTTTGGAATTGCAATAGGCAAGACAAAAATTTCTTTCTTTTTTTATTATGTAGTACGTCTAACCAAATTTGTGCATCTATAGCAGAAGAAAGAAAACAAAACAGAGAAAGGGGCAGGTTGTATCCATAATCCAAAACAGAAGAATGGTTACGCCATTCTTACTTTCCAAGAAGCTAGAAGGACGACGATCACGAATGAGAGGAAGCTCAGAGTCGGAGGGGCTACGTGCTGCGACGAAGCTCGAAGGAGGAGAAAAAGTTGACTAAAGGAAACGGTAAGTTGGGGAAAACGGGGGTGGCCAGGGCGACCGTTTAATTTCAAGTTTCGCGTCGCTGGGTAGAGAAACAGAGAAGTGAAGAGTGAGCTTCAATTGCAGCCGGCATAATCACAGTATCACACAACTCATACAAGTCAACGAACGAGGTAAAGCAGCCAAAGGGTTTCATATTTTCGGCCGTAATTCTAAAATTGTTTGGGTTTTGGACTTGTGTTCGGAGGCCCACTGTGAAGGCCCATTAACCTGATTTATTTTTTCAATAAAAAGATTAATTATATTAAAATGAAAAAGTTTGTACAAAAAAATACAGTTAAATAATTTAATTAAATTAAATAAGTTAGTTAATATGGCATATTTTTTTATAAAATAACTTAATCATATTTATTAACTTCTTTGCTCCCTCTCTTACTTAATTATTATTAAAAAAACATAAATAAAAATAATTGAAGAAAAATTAATAAATATAAAAATAAATCTTATATTTAAGATTAAGATTAATTATTTAATTATGTCATATATTAAGAATTAGAAGAGTATTATTGATAATTTATACATTTATAGATTTTTTTATAACTCATACTTCTATTATACCTTTTATAAAGGGTTCAAACTCTCAATCTTGTAATTTTTTTAAAAAAAGACGTTTGGTGTTATTTGGGTTACAGGATCATGATTGATAACTTTCTTTCTTTCTTTCTTTTTATATATATACACAACCTTATTCAAATTCAAAATATTAGATTTAAAGGATAGTCTTCTACTAAGTGTGGCGTGATTTTTTATTTTTGTTACAATTATGGTGTGATTTGCTTAATTTTTTTTTTGTATAAATTTTTTTAAAAAAATATTTGACTCATCTACTATTCAAAAGATAAGGTAAAGTTTAAGACAAATAGTCAATTATATAGATTTTTAAATATTATAATTAAAATTATAAAAAAATAATATTTTTTAAAAATTAAATATATTTTAAATAATTTTATATCTTATATCTTTATAAATTGAATTTATGGGATAATGGGTGTAATTTGCTTAAGTGCCTGTTTGGCATAGCGTTTCGGAATCAATTTTGGAGCAAAACCTCGATTTGAAAAAATTTCACAAAAACATCAATTTTTGTCCAGAATTGATTTTGGAACAAAACATCGGTTTACAAAATTTTTTGCCAAACAACCATTTTCATCCAAAATTGATTTTGGGCAAAACCTCGGTTTGAAACCATGGTTTTGAAGAAGCTATTTTTCAATAGATTTTGGAACTGTAAAAGAGCTTATAGATTATCTAATTACTATTTTACCCCTATTTTTTTCTTATACTCTCACTCCTCTCTCCTCTCTCTCTCCCCTCTATCCCCTCTCTCCCCTCTCTCCTCTCTCTCCTCTCTCCTCTCTCCTCTCTCTCCTCTCTCTCCTCTCTCCTCTCTCTCCTCTCTCTCCTCTCTCCTCTCTCCTCTCTCTCTCCTCTCCTCTCTCTCCTCTCTCCTCTCTCCTCTCTCATACTTTAATCAAATCATACCCTTTTTAGTAATTTATTAATATAAAAAGTGATTCTACTATTAATCATCCAAACATCTCTATTTGCAAAATCTATTCTTCTCATAATCTATTCTTCCCAAAATCTATTCTCCATAATCTATTCTTTCTAAAATCTATTCTTTCCAGAATCTATTCTCCCAGAATCTATTCCCCAGAATCTATTTTCCCCAAAATCTATTCTCCAAAAGCTAATCCAAACACACCCTAAAACTAAGATATGATAACTGTGTCATAGGCCCAGGAACAGGCCCACGAATCCGAGGCGCGGTAGCCATGCACCTAGGCGCGAACCAAATTCTAGAATAGAACACCCGATTCTACCAAAAACAAAAATAATAAAGAATAGAACATACGAGAAAAATTAGAAAAACCCAGGTCCTTGATGGTGCTCTGCACGACACGATAGAGCTCACATGGGAAAAATTAACGATCTTCTTCCTCACCGGAGACTGGCGAGGTTCATTTCTTCCCCGCAATTTCACTCTACTATCCTGAACTGAAAGACGATAACAATCACATGGCGTCATCCTCCTCCTCCAGCTCTGATAGCTCCTCTTGGGAGCTTCAGTGCGTCGGAACTTTGGAAATCGTCACTCCCAAACCCGTCGGCTTCCTCTGCGGTTCAATCCCGGTTCCCACCGACAAATCCTTCCACGCTTTTGGTCCCGCTCTTCTTCCTAACCGTCAAACGTACACATGCTCCCTGTGTTTATGTCTTTGATTTTGAAGTCTTGACTTGTTTAATTACTCAAAGTTGGCCTTGCTGTTCTTGTGATTGTCATTTTAATACCCATTTTACTAAGCAATCATTTTGCTACATTTTTAAATTGTTCATGTGTTTTTTTCCCTTTCCGTAGAGTAAATGCTCCGCGGTATCGATACAGGATGCTCCCGACTGAGACTGATCTCAATACGCCTCCACTTCTTTCGCATTTCCCGGAAAAGGTTCTTCCTGTTTGTTCTGGGCAGACAAGGACCACTGGAGGTACTTGTTTGTCTCTAGACTAATTTTTATCTATTCAACACTTCTCAATTTGAATGGGGGAAGATTATTTCTTGCTTGTTATCGTCGCTCTTTTAGTAATATAGCTATTGGCTATGGATTGAGTAATTAAGTGAGTTCGAATTAAACCACTACCATATGATCAATGGATGTGAAATGCGATATCGGCGAGATATTCTGTCTTGTGTGTATCAGGCTAGACTAAATGCTAATTTTCTGGATTATATTTACTTTTATATTGAAGCCACCTAATCCCATGAATGTAAAGCCCTTTCCCAAGAGAAAGCAACCTAGCTGTATTATAGCTTATACTTATCAGCACATCCACGATTATGTTCAGATAAAATCTATACTTCAAAAGGAAGTCTTATAAGCCTTCTTCTCAAAAGAGCATAAAACTTCTATACAACTTTTTGCTAAGTTCAATCAAGAACAATGTATTATGTTGACTTGAATCCAAACAAATTTCATTCTTATAATTTGATTGTTTATGTCAAGGTATATTGTTCTTCTTTGTAACTGTGCATTAATTCTTAGGAAGAAAGGATCAGAGTGGGATTAATTGTTTAAAGTTGCCCAGTTTATGTTCATTGAATTTGGACCAGTTGATTTCCTCTGAGTTCTCGTGGGGACTTTAAGGAAAGGTGTCAAATTATTTTGACGAGGGTGATCATGCTTTGGGTTGTTTCATACCATAAATCAACTTGAACAGTAAAGCAATCTGTTTCACTGACAGATATATACCTCTTACAACTAGGTTGCTTGATGAGAGAAGCCAATGCTTTTGGAAGTTCTGTAAAATTAATATCATCTATCACTTGAACTCTTTGAAGAACAAAGACCTTTTGTTATTAACAAATGTATTGCTGATGCTTTTGATGTGGCATGTGACAGATTTACCTTGGGATGGTGCTGCTGTTGCATCTAATCTCACCAGAAAATGCGAGGCACTTGCAGTGTCTGGTTTGGCAGAGTATGGAGATGAAATTGATGTAATTGCCCCTGTAGACATTCTGAAGCTGATTTTTAAAATGCCTTATTCGAAGGCTCGATTATCGGTTGCTGTTCATCGCATTGGTCAGACCCTTGTTTTAAACACTGGGTTTGTATCTTAACTACTTTGGATCTTTTGTTTTGGTTGCAGTGCCTCCAATTTTCCTTTATTGAAGCATTAGATCATAATTGCTGTTCAGAGATGTCTTTTTGGTGCTTGGTAAAAAATTCCAGATTCATTTCATTTCATTGTCATCATTTCTTTATGATTACGTAGTCACTCAATTCTTAGAAACATGAGAATTTCAATTTGAAATTTGAGCATTCCCTATTTTCAACTTTCCTTCAGGCAAAATACATTAAAGTCCTACTTTTATGTTCCAAACAGAAAGGATAGCTGTAGTCTTGTAGATGATTAGGGACTTACTGATTTCAACAAGAAAAAGCAATGTCCTGAAAACTTAATTTAGTTTAGTTGACTAATATATTATGTATAACCATGTGGAGATGGTTTTATCTTAAGAGTCGGTCATTCCTATTTAAAAGGGCCTCAACTGATTATTGCTTTGCTTAGCTAAGACTACTATCATGTCAGCGTTTTCCCAGATTGAATCCTTTGTTACCTCTGAAGGTCATGGCTGTACTACGGTCTTTTATTTTTTTTAACTGACCTTTTTCTTATAATGGTACTCTTTGAATTTATTTCATGTGACAAAATATTATCTGAAGTGCAGCCCTGATATTGAAGAGGGAGAAAAGTTGATCAGAAGGCATAACAATCAGTCAAAATGTGCTGATCCATCACTATTCTTAAATTTCGCTATGCATTCAGTCAGAATGGAGGCTTGTGATTGCCCTCCAAGTCATCATGTTTCATCAGAAGAGAAGTCTAATAATTCTGTTCTTCCTGGAGGAAATACTCCTCAGATTGTGAAACAGCATGATGATGTTGTTCGAGCTGAAGGATACAATAGTTTTAATGAGTACTCAGAGGTTAAGCAGGACGGTTTTTTGTGGGGAAGCAAGAAGAATGGAAGAAATAGGAATCATAATCCAGTCAATAAGGTGGCATCACAAATTGGTGAAAAACCTAGATCCTACATACAAGAGTCTGAGAAACAAAGAAAAGTTGGCAATGACAACTTTCTGAGGGTTTTGTTCTGGCAATTTCATAATTTCCGTATGCTACTAGGTAGTGACTTGCTTTTGTTTAGTAATGAGAAGTATGTTGCTGTGAGCTTGCATCTATGGGATGTTACCCACCAGGTGTGTGCATTTTTCTAAAATCTTGCATCTTAATTTATGATTTGCAAATTATTCATTATGCTTTCTTAATTTGATAGGTAACGCCATTGACATGGCTGGAAGCTTGGCTTGACAATGTCATGGCAAGTGTGCCTGAGATGGCTATCTGTTATCATCATAATGGTGTTGTTCAAGGATACGAGCTTCTAAAAACAGATGACATATTTCTATTGAAAGGGATATCTGATGACGGGACACCCGCATTTCATCCTTATGTTGTCCAGCAAAATGGTCTTTCTGTTTTGAGATTCCTTCAGGATAATTGCAAACAGGATCCTGGATCTTACTGGGTACTTTTACTTTACCCTTCTTTTCTTTTACTTTATTATTATTTTTCACAATTGTTTTATTTCTTTATGCTTACTAGTGAAAACTCTTTCAAATTTTGTTGCGCTTAAAATTGCTAGCAAGCCTGACTTAGTTTTGTAGCTTTATAAAGGTGCAGGTGAAGATGACATCCAGCTTTTTGATCTTTCTGTTATTCCAAAAAACCATTCTTCTGATGGTTGTCATGATCGTTCAAGCACCTTGCCCACTTTAGTCAGTAGAGGCAGGAGTGATGCTGTATATTCATTGGGAACTCTCCTCTATCGGATTGCTCATCGGCTTTCACTTTCAAGGGTGTGAAATGATCAAACTTGTCTTTGGGCTAATTGCGCTTTCTTGTGTTTGAATTAGCTGGTTACTAATTATTGTTGCTTTTGCCACAGGCTGCTAAGAATAGGACTAGGTGTGTGAGTTTTTTCAGAAAATGTTTGGATTTTCTCGATGACTCAGACCAACTGGTATCTTTTTTGGAAGACAATATTTTATTTTGTTTCCTTTAATTTTGTTGTCTTGAATATGATAGCAGCGCTAATTGATGTTCTGCTGAACAGGCAGTACGAGCAATTGCTCATGAACAATTTGCCAGGCTGATTTTAAATTATGATGAAGAACTGAATTTAACATCCGAATCTCTAGCTGTAGAATGTGATCTAATTGTTACTGAAGCTGAAGAGTCATCCCTTGATGCTGAAAACAGAGATTCTGAATCAGTTATCCATGGAGAGGTATCATCTCATGATGAATCAAGTGAACAAGGACAAATACTTGAGCTCTTGGAATCAGATTGTACTGACAAGATGACGTCTTATACCAACACTGGGGAATTGTTGGCAGTAGGCAACATGGAATTAAGCACTCAAGGAGTGGCTCTACCAAACTCTGCTGGTGATGAGAGCTTTTCTGCCCGTGAAGTATGTCCAGTTCCTACACCTGTGGTCCAGACGGTAGCTGATCCTGTCTCATCTAAATTAGCTGCAGTGCACCATGTTTCACAAGCCATTAAATCTCTTAGATGGATGCGGCAGCTTCAGAGCAATGAACCACAGCTAATGGATCAGTTTAGTGAAAATCATAATAGGCAACCCTTATCATTTAACATTTGTGCATGTGGAGATTCTGACTGTATTGAAGTTTGTGACATTCGGGAATGGCTTCCAACATCCAAGTTAGACCATAAGCTCTGGAAGCTTGTTCTTTTGCTTGGGGAATCTTATTTGGCGCTCGCAGAAGCTTATATAGAGGATGGCCAACTGCACCAAGCTTTGAAGGTTATACAGTTAGCGTGTTCTGTTTATGGATCGATGCCTCCACATCTTGAAGATGCAAAATTCATTTCCTCAATGGTTAGTAATTCTTCCTTACGGAGAAAATTCTCCAATAGAAATGATATGACTGCATTGCTAGATAGCAATATAAAAGATGAGAATTGCATCTCTGGTAATGGGCATCTTGCTATTGAGAGGAAGTCTTCTACTTGCCTATTTTGGGCCAAGGCATGGGCTCTAGTTGGGGATGTATATGTTGAGTTCCATAAGATTAAAAGTAAAGAATCAATACAAGAATTGAGAAAGTCTGCAACCAGAGAATTGAGAATGCCATCTGAAGTTGTGAAGGAAGTTAAAAGGCTGAAGAGCAAATTAACCCAGTTGAGCCAGAAATGCAGCTCATGTTCCCTGATAAACTGCAGTTGCCAGAGTGATAGAGCGAGCAGTGGAAGCAGTGCTAGCAGTAGTAGAGGAGATATGAGTGTTATGGCTTATGGTAGAAAGCATAGTAGAAGATCGTACACTAAAAATGTCACATACTTGCCCTCAAAAGACGCAGAAGAAGAGTGCATGCATAGTGACATTGATGATAGAAAAGCGTCAGAGATGCATGAATCTTGTTCTAGTGTTGTCTCTCAAACTGAATTTAATTCAAAAGAAATATCAGAAGTAAAATATGGTGGAATTTTTGAGTACCTAGATGGTCCTCAAGTTGGAGAAGTGGAGCACAACCTATCAACTGCCCTAAAAGGCTATGAAGAAGCTAGAAAGTCAGTGATTAAACTTCCTTCTGGTTTGTATGAACTACAATCTGTAGTTAAAAAGATAGGGTGGGTTTGCAATGAATTGGGTCGAATCAGACTTGAAAAGAAAGAGCTGAATGAAGCTGAACAGGCATTTACTGATGCCATAAATGCGTTCAGAGAAGTTTCAGACCATACCAATATTATATTGATATATTTAAATTTGGGCCATGGCAGACGGGCTTTGGCTGAGGAGATGGTTTCAAAAATTGACAATATTAAGCTATATCCCATCTTCCATAATGCATACGATCAAGCATTAGAGACCACAAAGCTGGAATATAGAGAATCTCTTAGATATTATGCAGCTGCAAGGTCAGAATTGAATGCCATCAGTGAGGATGATGGTTCTGTGACAACCAACTTAAGGAATGAGGCACATACACAATTTGCTCATACTTATCTGCGCCTTGGCATGCTTTTGGTAAGAGAAGATAGTACTGCAGAAGTGTATGAAAATGGATGCTTTGAAGATACATTTGTAAGCTGCACCAATATCCATGACAGAAAAGTCAGGAAGGAACTGAAAAAGCATGAGCTTTCAGCTAATGAGGCCATTAGGGAAGCATTATCTGTGTATGAATCACTTGGTGAACTACGTAAACAGGAGGCTGCATATGCTTTCTTCCAGTTGGCTTGCTATCAGAGAAATTGTTGTCTAAAGTTTATGGATTCAGGTGCTAAGAAAGGCAGGTTGTCTAAAGGCGAAAATAGGATTCTGCAACGAGTCAAGCAATATGCATCCTTGGCTGAGAGGAACTGGCAAAAAGCTATGGACTTCTATGGGGCAAAAACGCATCCTTCCATGTATCTGACTATTCTCATAGAGAGATCAGCTCTTTTGCTTAGCGTTTCAAGCCATTTGCACTCCTATGCGGTATTTTTTCTGAAGTTTTACTAAGTTTTTCCCTTCTGATTATGACTTGCACCTTAAGTATAAATTTGCAGAGATGATTTCACTGGTCAGTGTAGGTATAAATATATCTAACATCTGGTATTAATTACGGTTCCTAAGAAAGTAATGCACATGGGCAAAATAGGGGTGGAAATTTTTACGTATCCTGATATGTCATACATAAACACGTGGAAAGAATAACTGACTTGCCACGTTTGGCTATTATATTTAAAGAGCGGACTTGGTTTAATGACTTCATTCTCATTTTCTTTTCTGAAAGGAGTGAGTTTCGGTGCTGTACTCAGAACCTTATAATAGACTAGTGAGAGTTTAGATTATTTAAATTGTAGGTAAGCATCCTCAAGTTCTCTGCCGGATCCTCCTGCAAAGGAGACCGATTATCAACCTTTTGTTTCTGGTATTTGTCTAGTTACTGAATCATCTTGAATGCTCTTAAGGGCATTCTTTGCACAAAGGGGCCTGTTTGAATGAAAGATAATGTAGAAGAAAAGAAGGCTAGGATAATAAAGTATTTTCAACTGCCCTTCCAAAATATACTGATGACCTTTTTCATATTTTAATGTAATCTGGGAAACTTTTAGAAGAGATAGTCTCTTCAAACAAAGGGAAGGTCATTTGACCATCCCTCCTCCTTAAGATTCTCTAAGTTTGCTAAGCCGTTGTCTTTTGTTTCGCTGCTTTCCCTTGTGGTCTGTTTCCGTTATGGACTCATTGTTGGTGCTCATGAATTTTGTTGCAGATGCTGGAATCCGCTTTGACTCATATGCTTGAAGGGCGTCATGTTTCTTATACAAATCCTGATACACACGGTGCCAGCGATCCTGAACTTGAAGCAAAATACTGGAGGCAGTTTCAGATGCTTCTGAAGAAAATGTTGGCCACGACACTTTCATCAGGTACCAACAAATCACAGCCATCTTCTTCAACATCTGGCAAATCTGGTGATGGTGGAAAGATCAGGGAACTCTACAAGATGTCTCTGAAGGCAGATGACATGGCCCGAGTGCATGCAATGTACAAATTGTGGATCTCGTGAGGTGAAACTCGTTTTGACTTTGAGTCTTTATGTTGTTTGATTCATCTGACCAGAGAACTCTTCTGCCCCTCCACTTGATTTCCTTGCTCTTATTTTTATGTTGGGGCTAATTTCATTTGAATATCCTTTTGTAGAAACGGGTTCTTCATCTAGTTATCTTCCTTGAAGAGGCTGCTGTGTAATTGTAACTGACTTGAAGAAAAGTTGTTACGTTGGCTGGGAATTGCCCTAAAAACTTAGCTGAAAACTTTTTTATTCCCTCTTCCAGGTCCTGAATCTTTCACTACTTAGCTTTATGGTCTGTTTGGTTTGGGAAAAATGGGGGTTTGGATCCTCTCATAATTTCTTTTTTTTTTTTCCTCATCTCTCCTCATCATTATCTCTACCATAGAATTGAAAAATGAATGGTTGAGATGAACTTTTTTATAAAACTATTATTTTTCTATTTTAAGACAGTTTCTAGTTGTAAACTGGCAGACCAAATTTTAATAGTCTTTTTTGCTATTTGTATAAATTAAATGGATAACATTTAATATCCTGTAAAATTATGTTATTAACATTAAATTAAAAATAAAAAAAAACTGCTAACATTTTATCCCAACAGTTTACAATTGTAAACTGTCTTAAAATAGAAAAATAATGGTTTTATAAAAGATTGTATCTTTACCATTCATCTTTTAATCTTTTGGCGGGGACGATGAGATATCCACCTCCGAAAAATGACGGGGGCATGGAAAATTTTTAATTGATTTTCTTTGTTTTTATTTATTTATTTTCTCTATTAAAATTTTATAATCCTCTCTATCCAGTTTTTTGAAATTAAACTCGTTAAAATATTTTCTCTCCTTTTTATGTCCTCAAACCAAACAAAGTATTAACATTTGCATGCGACATGGGTTGTAAAACCTAGTTAAAAAATAAGGACAAAAAAATTATGCAATGGAAGACACAATTTTAACATTAAACGTAGGAGGTTAAATATATTGGAAGGAGTTAATTTTTAATTTTTAATAATATGAGAAATTAATATTTAAATTTATATTTATATTTAGTATCTTATGACTGTCTTTCTTCAATAAAAAGTATATATGCATATCAATTTTTTTAAAAAAATAAAATATTACTTATGAATTTTGAAGAATATTTATATTTTTTGAAAAATGTATTTACTTGAAAATAATTTTTTTTAATTAAGAAATGGGGGTGTTAAATTAAGTTGGAAAAGAAATAAAAGCAAGTTGGCCAAAATTAGTTGGCTAAAAGTGAGAAAACAGACACACAGAAGGAATCAATGTTCTATCGGACACCATGACGCGTCTCTTCGTTAATATCAACGTGGAATACCGAGTAGTGCACACGAAAACAAAAAGGGTGGGAAAGGACAAATCACTCCTTGCAAAATTGCATTGAGCTTTCCTTCGGCCACAAGCATAAAGCTTTTGAAAGGGTCTTGAAAAGGACTTTCCAAACCCTATATAATCCAGAAATAATCTCGCAAAAATGGACGCACAATTGTTTCGTTCTTTTTCAATCGTTTCTCTGTTTCTTCTTGTTTTCCCGATCGTTTCTACTGCAATGGCCGAATCCGCCGCCAAATCCGTTGATTCTGCTGATGCATCTACTACTCCTGCCGTTCACATCGTCTACACTGAGAAACCCGAGAATGAAGAGCCTGAGGCCTACCACATCAGAACCCTCACCGCCGTCCTGGGCAGGTTTGTTATCCTGATCTTTTTTTTTCCTGGTTCTGTTTGTTTCTCAAGAAAAGGAAATGGGGATTTCGGAATTAACCGTGTGGTTGATTCTGTTTTGTGTGATTTTCTTGATTTTAGTGACGAGGCTGCTAGGGAGGCTTTGTTGTACAGTTACAAAAGCGCTGCTAGTGGATTCTCGGCTAAGCTAACTCCGGAGCAGGTTTCTGAAATTTCAAGTAAGTTTGGTCCCCTTTACTTTTTGATTGATTATTCTGTTTCTCAATAATTTTAAGAAATCATCATATTTCCTTAGATGTTTAGTGAGGAAAACAATTATGTTTGTAGTGAAGAGGAGGATTCCTTAGCCTTGATTCTTAAAGTTCCATGTTTGTTCATGGAACACTGGTATTGAAAACAGAACTATGTAACAAAGCAGCTAACTTTAGCCTTCTGTGTCCTTTTTTTGAAGAAAAATAAAATTAAACCTACGACATATATATTTTGGTTCTGTTTTCCCCTATTTCATATATAGGTTGGTGCTGTCTTAACTTAACACAAGGGGGGAAAGCTATTCTAGTTGCACTGTGTTGCTGGATTGTTTTTAATTCCAGGATGGCGTTTAATTTTTGTCATTTATTGCATTGAAGCGTAAATCTGAAAGGATAGACATTTTTTTGACAACACTAAAGATATAAACTCCCGTTCCTTAAAAAGTACCTTTGCCTTATATTTTGGGCTGGAGGGAGTAAATTCTAATATGACATGAAATGGATATGACGGCGCCTGAATTTGGGATTGCTGTGGAGAACAGAATATGAACTGTATTTTGAAGATTGATCTTTTAGTGTTATGATGTGTCTAAGAATATAAAGCAAATTGTAGATCCTGCCAATCTCTTTTACAAAAGCATCCCAAGGAAATCAAATTAGCTGGCACTTGGCAGATCTAGTGATTCGCTTCTTCATGAGAGAGATTTGTTTCATTGCATTGTTTCGTGGGTTCTTATGCATGCTATATACTATGCAAACGATTTTCTTGATTTTTCACTTATCTCTTCCGTTTTGTCTTAGTAAAGACATGCCACATATATGCTTCTATTTCTCTTTCTCTGTAATGCTCAGAAGATTCAAAATTTTAGTTTATGTTTTCTCTGGTTAAATTTTATTCATTTAACCTTTTATTGAGATGTGAAGCATTATGATTGCTTAGATTGTAGGATTATTGGCACATCAATAATCTGCTTATTACCGTTAATATATATATATATAAATAATTGTAGTTTGATTGTCCATTCTTTACTTTTGCAGAGCAACCAGGTGTTCTTCAAGTTGTTCCAAGCAGGACTCTTCAGCTTCATTCAGGTCCGATGAAGCTGCATTAAAGGATGAGGAGATTCTTGGTTAATCTTTCAAACAGTTTCCTCAATCATGTATAAATTTGTTTGACCCAACCTATGATTATGTGAATGTTAAGAAAAGTGTCTTGTAAAAGCTTATGATTGTGTGTTGTATTGTATACCAATGCCCACACCTGCAATACCTTTTTATGGGCTGATGATGGAATAATAATCGTTGATGTTTTGAAATTTAAAACTCAGTTTAACATCCCTATCTATATTACTCCCTCTCTTCCTAGTTATGAGTTAGATGAGGTTTGGATTTATTCTAAAATATGAGACCCAATCCATTTTATTTCTTAAAATTATTTATAATTTTTTTAATTTATTTAGATTTTATAATTTAGGAACTGAGGTAGTACCTTATTTATGTTAATACTCGTATGATTGCAGTTTTATGTGTGGGAGACGGCATACTGGTGATCGTTTTCCTTGGTTAAATGCTGGGGACAGGTGTGCAGAAATTGCTATTTTCCATTTGTGGGGACTCGTATATTAACATGATAATATACTAGTTTAAATTATATATTATATTAAAGATAGAAGTATATATATATATATATATATTTGTGTGTGTGTATTCCCTCTTGTTTAATATATAAGAAATCTGAACTTTTGATTTAAAATATAAGAAAGTTAACAAGGTAATTAATACTCTCTAATTTTTAATATATTAGACAAGAGGGAATACATATAAGATATAATATATATATTTTTTATTTATTTTTTTAAATTATTTTTATTAATACTCTCTTAATAATAATTAAATAAAAAAAGAAAAAAATATTTAAAAAAGATAATTAAAGTTTTTATAAAAAGATATCATATTAATTAATTTAAATAATTTATTTAATATAATTAATTAAATATATATGAAAAGAGTAATTATTTTTTACTTTTATTCTTTATAAAAAATAGATAAGATAGATAATAAATACATATTTAAAAATTGGTTATTCTTTTAGAGTTTAGTGGAAATATTTGATATTTATTTTTATTTATTAATATAAAATATTAAAAAAAATATCGAAGTTATATTATTAATAAATTATAAAATAGTAAAACTCATTAAATTTTATATAAACACGAGTCTGCCCTATAAAATAGTGTGATATTATTTACTGTAAACTAAATTTTATATTAAAAATAGGAAGAAGTATATATTTGTTAATATATATATTTATTAAAAATAATTATATTTAAAATAGTATTTAGTATTAAATATAGGTAACTTTTTAAAGCTGTATTTGACTTTGTTTTGTATTTTTCTTTTATAATTTTCATATATATATATATATTAGCAATGCCTATTTGTTCAGTCACTAAAAAGTATATAATTTGCTATTTGTCTATTCAAACAAAAAAAAATCTTTTAAAAAATATCTAGTAACATCTTGTCCGTTGAAAAATCATTTGATTCTTAATATAAATAATAAAGGTCATTCTCTTTCATTGACGTTTTCTTTTGACCAGATCAAGGGCATTGATGAATGTTAAACTCTTAAACATCTTGTCCTAAATTTTCAAAATCCAATGGAAAAAAAATAGAAACGGTGGACCCCACCGTATCATCTTGTTGCTGACGCGGGAAGATTAGTGTATTGTAGAACAGCTATTATATTATCACCCGTCCTCCTTCGGTCGTGCCCTTCCCCACCCAACCGACCCGCGCTGCGGCAACTTCTCATCCAATAAATCGAAGGATCCAATATAAAAAGTAAATGGGAATTTTTGACATTTGAGAAGAGTGAGAGAGAAAAACAACAGAATTTTTGAGCATTCATTCAAGAGGAGAGCATGTGAGAGAGAGAGAGAGGAGGAAAAATAGAGCGAAGCTGCGGGAAGAGGTAATAGGGAACAAGATCAATCAAACAAACCCATTGGGGAAAAAACGAAAATCACATTTACTTATCATTGAATTCAGATTGAAATGAAGAATAGCTTTCCATCAAAATCTTTACTTTCCCTTTCGGTCTTGCCATATCAAACGCCGAGACTCGCAGATCATTTCCTTCTTGGCAAGAAGTTAGGCCAAGGCCAATTCGGCACCACATATCTCTGTACCCAGAAATCCACGGGGAAGAATTATGCCTGCAAATCGATCCCTAAGCGGAAGCTATTGTGCAAAGAAGATTATGAGGATGTATGGAGGGAGATTCAGATCATGATCATTTGTCGGAGCACCCTAATGTGGTTCAAATACAAGGAACGGATGAGGATTCTGTGTTCGTACACTTAGTTATGGAGCTTTGCGCAGGTGGTGAGCTTTTCGATAGGATCATTCAGAAGGGGAATTACCGTGAGAAAGAGGCGATCAAGTTGATAAAGACCATTGTTGAAGTTGTGGAAGCTTGTCCCGCTCTTGGGGTCATGCATAGGGATCTCAAGCCCGATAATTTCTTTTTTGAAAGTCAGTATGAAGATGCCAAGATGATGGCTACGGATTTTGGGTTGTCTGGGTTGCCAATGACAAAATGCTGTCCGATCTCTCACGTTTGTTTGTTTTTCGTGATTGTTATTATGCTTCTAATCATTAGGAGAATTGATGGTTCCTTTTGTTCCTGTGTTCAATATTGGCTGTTCAATTCGCATTCTATCACGTGTTACCAATGTTTCTGTAGCGGAGACCCTTAATTTCCCAATATTGTGATGGTCGTTTCTCGTGTTAAGAACACTGAACTGTGTCTTCTTAAATAGGCAGCTTGTTCCTTGGATTGTCTCTATCCGTGCTGTGGTCCCACTATTACTGTTTTGAAATTGTTTTTTGAAGCTATGCTAGCTGATGGATTTGAATCCTGGCACTATATGGTGGACTTCCCTCGACCAAGTGGCTTATGGTTTGTGATATGGTCCAGAGTCTAATTTCTCCTCGAATTCATAAAATAGGAGTCTCAGTTTAATTCCATTGCTTGATTCATTTGTATTGATGTTAGTTATACGTATCCATGAATTTAGGTGCTCCTTTCAAAATGCATATGTCTTAATTATCACATTCAGTTTGGACTGAGTGGTTAAATGTTTCTAAAAGAAAATTCTGCCCCTGATGCTTTGGTTTTCATTATTCATTAACAACATTTCATCTATATTTCATCATGACCTGCCGTCACCTTTTCTTTGTTTCACTTCTCCCTCCAGGACAATCCTTTGCTGATGTGGTTGGAAGTCCGTATTATGTTGCTCCTGAGGTGCTATGCAAGCATTATGGACCAGAAGCAGATGTGTGGAGTGCTGGTGTTATCTTATACATCTTACTGAGTGGGGTCCCACCTTTCTGGGCTGGTAATGATTTTAATGTGTTTCTGTGAGTTCCTTGGACTTGCAGAGATATGAGTTTTTTCCTGTCCATATACTCTGTCCATATTTTTATATTCTGGAATCTATCCGAGTAATATTATGCGCAAAAGAATATTTCAGGTCATAGCAGAAAGACTTTCAGAAGAGGAAATTGGTGGTTTAAGAGAGTTGTTCAAAACGATTGCCACAGACAACAGTGGAACAAAACATTTGAGGAACTCTCATAAGGTCTCAAGAGAGTCTGTTCTAATATGATGGAATCTGAAATTAAATCCCTTATGGAAGCGGTAGGTAGATAATTTTAAAAAGTAGTTAAAAAGGAAAGGATTATTTTTTAGGAGAAAGATAATAAAATATCTTTTGAGATTCAAATGGATAAAAATGCCTCTAAATTTTAAAAACGATATATTATGCTATTTGTAAATTTGGGACAAAAATCGAATTTGTCCTTTGATTATTTATAATTTTTATAATAGGATTTATAATTTTAATAATAGTTTTGTCAACTCTCCTAAAATATTTATAAGGGTGTGTTTGGATTAGCTTTTGGAGAATAGATTCTGGAGAGAATAGATTCTGGGGAATAGATTCTGGGAGAATAGATTCTGGAAAGAATAGATTTTAGGAAGAATAGATTATGGAGAATAGATTTTGGGAAGAATAGATTATGAGAAGAATAGATTTTGCAAATAGAGATGTTTGGATGATTAATAGTAGAATCACTTTTTATATTAATAAATTACTAAAAAGGGTATGATTTGATTAAAGTATGAGAGAGGAGAGAGAGAGGAGAGAGGAGAGAGAGAGGAGAGAGAGGAAAGAGGAGGGAGAGAAGAGAGGAGAGAGAGAGGAGAGAGAGGAGAGAGGAGAGAGGAGAGAGAGGGGAGAGAGAGAGGAGAGAGGAGAGAGAGTATAAGAAAAAAGTAGGGGTAAAATAGTAATTAGATAATCTATAAGCTCTTTTCCAGTTCCAAAATCTATTGAAAAATAGCTTCTTCAAAACCATGGTTTCAAACCGAGGTTTTGCCCAAAATCAATTTTGGAGGAAAATGGCTGTTTGGCAAAAAATTTTACAAACCGAGGTTTTGGCCCAAAATCAATTCTGGACAAAAATTGATGTTTGTGTAAAATTTTTTCAAACCGAGATTTTGCCCCAAAATCCATTCCCAAACGCTTTCCCAAACACACGCTAAATAAGAACTTAGAACTGATTATTTTTGAGTTTATAAACATTTATAATTTCAACTAATTTACAAATATAAAATTAGAATTAATTGCTTTTAGTTAACAATTATTATAATAGAATTTATAATTTTAATAATAGTTTTTACAACTCTCTCTAAAGCATTTATAATTCTTAAATTGAACTTAATTTCAGCTAAGACAATTACAAATTTAATATAATTGTCACTAAGACAATTACAAATCTAAAATTGGAACTAATTGCTTTCGGTTTACAATTTTTATAATAGGATTTATAATTTTAGTAATAATTTTCACAACTCTCTAAAATATTTATAACTCTTAAATTAAAACTAATTACTTTCAGGTTTACAATTTATCTAATGGAATTTGTAATTTCAGTAATAGTTTTGATAACCTCAGCTAAGACATTTACAAATCTTAAATTGCAACTAATTGCTTTCGGGCTTGTAACTCTTATTATAGGATTTATAATTTCAGTAATAGTTTTCACAAATCTTCTTACAACATTTACAAATATGAAATTGAACTAATTGTTTTCAGGTTTGCAGCTCCTGCAATAAAAATTATAATTTCAGTAATAGTTTTGATAACATTTCTTAAAATATTTATAACTCTAACAATGTACTTATAATCGCTTTCGAGTTTACAACTCATATAATATGATTTGTAAATTCAGTAATAGTTTTCACAATTCTCTCTAAGATATTTATAACTCTAAGGATAATTTGGTCTTTTCTTGATAAATTTATAAATGATAAATTGAACCTCCTGCCCAATCTATTTTTTTTAGATATTTATATACCCATTTGGTCATTTTTAAATTCACATAGTCTTTTTATGATCTTTTTCCCTTTTTTTTCTCATTTTTCTTAAATTCTTAAATACTAATACAAATAACTCAATCTCATTTTCAATGCCTGTCTTCTTTGTTGATTTCGGTAACCCTTGATTGCCGTCCCTCACAAATTTTGGCAGGCTGATATAGACAACAATGGAACGATAGATTACGGTGAATTTCTTGCAGCCACACTGTACTTGAATAAGACGGAAAGAGAGGAGAATTTGGTTACAGCGTTTTCCTATTTTGACAAAGATGGTAGTGGTTACATCACCATTGATGAGCTTCAACAAGCTTGTGCAGATTTTGGCCTAGGCGATGTACATCTAGATGAAACAATCTAAGAGATTGATCTAGACAACGTAAGTTTTCTAAGTAAATAAGTTTATGCTTCATCTAGATAAATCTATCGCCAACTTGTTCTGGTTTCATTTTTAATTAGTTGTTATTCTATGTTTAATGTTACTTACAACTTTTTAGTTACTGGACTATTTAATTTTCACAATAAACTTAGCTACCTCGCTTGAACTTATTAGCGTTCTTATCTGTAAGATTGGACAAACTGGAAGCAGCTTGTGGTTTGTACAAAATGTTGCTATCATTGCATTGTGTAATTGGGTTATCTGGATCAGATTTTCAGATCATATTTATGGTCAATAATCATTGAAATCATCTCTCATTAAGGGTTCAAAACTAAACTGCAACTTATTGATTTGTGAATCAGGTTCATAACCTGTGTCATTTGTGGTTAGTCATTAGGCTTGATGGGAATAACCTTTGATTTACCATTTTGAATGTCCACTCTGATCTTTTGCAATATTGAAAGAAAATTTGATCTTATTTGCAAAATGTTTCAAGCATTATCACCAAAACAAACTTTAACAGTAGCTTCTGAATGAGCCCATAGAATTTTCTTTCTTCTGCAGCTCCAGGAAAGCGCAGGTTATTCGCATCGTTTCTCATCAATGCAGTATTCCTTGCCCCTTTCTTCTATAGTTGCTCCTTTTTCTATCAACACAATCTGTAAGAGGTTTTGCGAGTTGTTATTAAAGTTTGAATCCCTCTAATGTAAGAAGGAAAAAAAGTATGATGAACAGAAGGTTTTTTGTTATATTTACTGGTACTTAGTTCAGACAAGTAATTGTTGAGTGGCTATAAGATCATGATTTGAAAGTCTGGCTGTGAGTTGGCAGTTTTTCTGGAGCTTACATTTTCAAGAAGCACTTATTCTTTCTTTGACGTTTTTTGAGAAGTTTGTGTTAAAGTTTATAATGAAGTTATCCTTATAGACTATGATCTAATGATCAAGACAAGGTAGATCAGCCTGTGCTTTATCTACACTTCAATTTTAGAGCAACAACTGTTTGAACTACTTAGGATAAATTAAAAAAATTAGATAAATTAGTTAACTATAATAAATGTGACATGATATTCTTAAAATATCTTTATATAACATTGAGTCTATTTGGATAGATTTTTAGAAAAAGACTTATGGATAACTCTTACAAAATGGCTTACAAAGAAGATCTTATGAAAAAAAAAGTGGTTTTGAACAAATAAATATTTGGATAGTCATTATCAGAAAGACTTTTGTGATTAGTAAATTAATAAAAGGGTATAAGATTAAAAAACATCTTGCTATTCATTTGTCTTCTCTATACCGTCGTCTCCCCTTATGACTGTTCACCGTTACCATTGTTCACACGATAGCCCACCAGCCATGACAAGAAGCGCAAAAGATGGACCATCGAAGACGGGAAGAACTAACAAACCTCTTCTTCCTCTTCATTCTTAGCGACGGACCCCCATATTTATAGCGATAGACCAACGAAGCTCTAGCAATAGACCAGCCACAGTCGATAGGGGCCCCCGGCGACAGACCAACCACACTCGATAGGGGGCGCACGATGAAAAATGATGATAATATGTAGAGAGAGGAGAGAGTATGTCAAAAAAATAGGGATAAAATAGATTTTTGGGGTCAAGAAACCCTTTTTTTATTCTGTAAGTTATTTCCAATAGTTTATGTAAAAGTATAGTTTATTCCATAAACCCTTTTAGTGCCTGTTTAGATAGCATCCAAACTGAAGCTTTAAAAGGGCTTTTGCCCCAAATTTTGGTTTGAAGAAATTTTAAAACAAATAATTATTTTTGTCTAAGTGTGTGTTTGGATTAGCTTTTAGAGAATAGATTTTGGGAATAATAGATTTTGGAGAATAGATTTTGGGAAGAATAGATTATAGATAATAGATTTTGGGAAGAATAGATTTTGAAAATAGAAATATTTGGATGATTAGTAGTAGAATCACTTTTCATATTGATAAATTACCAAAAATTGTATGATTTGATTAAAGTATAAGAGATGAGAGAGGGTAGAGAATAAATAGGAGAGAGGGTAAAGAATAAATAGGAGAGAGGAGATAATATAGAGAAGAGAGAGGAAAGAGGAGATAAGGTGAAGAAGATAGAAAAGAGATAAGAGATAAGAGAGATGAGAGAGGGTATAAGAAAAAGTAAGGGTAAAATAGTAATTGGATAGTTCATAAGCTCTTTTACTATTCTAAAATCTATTTTCAGTAGCTTATTCAAAACCATGGTTTCAAATTGAAGTTTTGGCTAAAATAAATTCTGGACAAAAATAGCTGTTTGTTTCAAATTTTTTCCAACTAAGGTTTTGGCCAAAATCAATTTTGGACAAAAGTTGCGTTTTTTTTTTAAATTTTCCCAAACTAAGGTTTTTCCCAAAATTGATTTTCAAACCTCATCCCTAAACAGGCACTAAAAAGGTGTATAGACTAAACCATGGTTTAAAACTATTGTTTTAGACAATCTACTAGGAATAGCTTCTAGAACAGTAAAAAATCTTATGGACTATCTAATTACTATTCCGTCCCAATTTTTTCTCACTCTCTCTCCTCTTTCCTCTCTATGCCATATGCTCGCCGGAATAGAGGAGAAGTCTATTGCCTTATGCTCGCCATACAAAGGAAAGGAGGAAGAAGGTGGTCGCATCTCGTCACGAAATAAGATGCCATTGGCTATTGTCTCGCTGTGGAAGAAGAAGTCGCTTGTCGCTGGTCTCACCATGGAAGAAGATGTCTCCGTGGAATGCCGCTGGTCTTTGTCGCCACTAGAGAAAAGAAGATGAAAGAAGAAGATGACGTGGTGTGATAGAGAAGAGGAAAGAAGATGATGAATAGTGAATATGAGCAGTGACAATGAACAATGTCATATTGATGGATAATTAACATTTTTTATCTTATACCTTTTTTATTAATGTATCAATAACAAAAACCCTTATAGTAATAATCATCCAATACTCATTTATTCATAACTATTTTTTTCTTTAAACTCTTATCCAAAAATCCTTTTCTAAAGATTGTTTAAAAAATTTTTTTATAAGTCATTTTTTAAAAGTCTATTTAAATAGACTTTTAGACAAATATGACTGTTTGTTTTTTATTTTTATTAAAATTATAGTTTGAGTCAAAAATATTTTTAAAACTATGGTTTTAAAAGTTGTCAAACAGACATATTAGATTATATAATAATTTATAAGTTATGTAAATTAATTTTATAAAAAATGGTAAATATGAGAGATAAAATGAATTAAAATATTATATTTAAGATTAAAATTTAATTTTTAAATTAGTTTCTATATTTGAGATGGAGGAGCAGGATAAAAGATTGTAGAACTTTGCAACATGAGTTTTAGAATCCAAATAATCTTTGTCTGACAAAGTGTGCTAAAATCCATTAGGGTTTTACCTTTTTTTGGAGGATGGGAGAATTGATTTTGGAGAGTTCTCGGCGATGATGAAGCAAAGCGATGGTGGCGTTTGTCGAAGCAGAACCATGAAAGGCAATTTAATCTTCAATATGGCAGATTCCTTTGGAGTGCAAGACTCATCCTAATACACTAACATAGACCTCTCTTTTTGTGAGGGTGAGGGTGAGGGTGAGCCACCATGAAATAGGGAGGTTACTGTCATGTGGTCTTAAGACCACGAGTTTAAATCTAAGAAACTACCTCTATATTTGTTCTTCTTTAAACTCTATTTGGTAGGGACTCTATACATTAGAGTGCCTTTTGAGACCACTCTTTTTTGTACGGTTAGGAAAACTTCAAGATTTTGATATATCTTTTTTGTGTTTTTATTATAGAATGTATTCACCTTTATCATATAGAATAGTGAAAATAGATTCCCTAATCCCTATGTTGAAACAATACTTGCTTATTTGGTATTTTTTGGGTTATTGTTATTAATTAATATTTTGGCAAGCATTTTTAATTAATTAATTCTTTTAATTGATCAAAAGTAAGTTATCTATGATCTCATATTGAGTACTATTTCTGCATGAATGATGCTTTTGGGCAATTTTTTTGTTTTCTTCTAGTTTCAGTTGTTGTCAAAGTCATGAAATGCAAATTTAGATCATGCTTGAATTGAATTTTAAAATCTATACATTTATGGAATTAGATCCAACAACAAGAGTAAGGTAGAATGTTGGTAAAGGTTTTCAAAGGTGTGTGTTAGGCTCAATAGAGGGGAGGGAAAAGATTTTATTATTATATTATTTAAATTAACATTAAGGAAGGGGAGATGATGTATTTTCATATTATCTTATTTGGTTCAAGAAGTGAGGAGAGAAAAATATTTTTATATAGATAAATTTACCTTATATTATTTTATAGAATATTTTAATAAAATATAATATAGGGATAATATTAAGATATTAAAAAATTATGGGTATATTAATATTATAAAATAATAATATCACACTTCCCCCTAAATTTTTCCAATTTTAGAGGGAAGGTAAAGTTAGGGAGGGAAGGAAAAAAATTTGCCCTCCTATCCTAAATGTTTTAATGAGTCAAATAAAGGGAGGAGAGCAAAATCTCTCCCCTCATCTCCCTGCTCCATAAATTACTCATATCAAGCGAATTCTCAATATCCTATAATGTAAGGAAAAAATTCATATATTGATCATTCATCATTCAACACAAAAAAGAGATAATACACTTTCCAAACATCAACAAAATAAATACATATTTTTTTAGAACAAGTAAAAACGTCTTATGCTTGAATCAATATGAGATGGCATAAATGGTTCTGTGCAGCTAGGGTGTCCTTTTCATATTAAAGCCTAATCTAAATTGGTTAATAAAACTAATGAACAAGTAAATTATCCTCTAATCGATCTAATCAAAAGTTTTAATGGGTTGGTTAGATTGAATTTTATTTTTTCCCCTTCTTGTCATGCATGAAACAATATAATTTTAAGTAAAAGAGGAAAAATAATCCGTTAAACTTATGTTATAATAATTTTTTTATTATATTATGTGTAGTTTATATATAAATATTCTATTTATTTTAAAATTAATTTATATTTTTTATGTTATATATAAATGTTTTTATATATTTCAATTATAATTGAGTTATTACAGTTAGATTATTAATTCTTTTGGTTTTAAGTATCTATGCTTCCTATTCAATCTTGTTGAAAAGATGGAAGAGGAAATTATATTTTCTCACATAAATGATAAAAGCAATAAACATCAATATTCAATTATCCATATCATAAATATATCATTTATATCAGCTTATAATAAAATTATTAAATATATCCAATTTAATTTTCTTGCCCTGATATAAAAATTCATGTATGTAAAAAAATATTTTCAATATAATAATTTACCTTTATCCAATGAGAGGGGCAAATCAGTCTTTTAAGAGAAAACGGATAGGATTGGGCGCTTTCGGGGGGTGTAAAGAAGATGAAGTTCAAGAGAACGAGACACAAGCTCTCCTCTCAGTTCTTCGAGACTGAGAGAAGTCTCTAAGCTCAACCATGGCTGCCTCTTCTCTCTCCTTGTGCGCTGCATTCGCTTCCAATCTCACCCTCTCCCACAAGCAACAATCGTCTTCTTCATTTCTATCTACTTCTTCTTCCTCTTCCACTCTCTCTCTCTTCTCTCGCCTTCCCTCTCCCAATTTCTCTTCCCATTCCATTTTCTCCCCACGCCTTCCCTTCTTTTCCCTCCCCAAATCATCGGAATCTGACACCGCACTGGCTGAGGATGAGCCTCCGGTGGCTCAGGTTGAACCTCAAGCATCAGAGCTTGGAGCTGTTGAAGCTGTCAAAAGCTCCCCGGAAGAGCAGGCTCCGAAGAGGGAAGAAATTTTTGCTGTTGTAATGGTGAGTTAAAAATTATCAGAATGGATCATTTATTCAATGTGCTTTGGAATTGTTAACGAATTATGGCGAACTCTGTAATTTTGTTTGTATTAAGTTTCGCCCATATGGTTTTTCTTTTGATTAAACTATCAATTTGGCCGCTAGCATTTGGTTTTAGTCCCTGGAAATTAAGTATATTTAGTCCTTGTGCAAAATGGGCGAAGGAAGGTGCAACGAGTTTATTATTTTTAGGATTATAACTTGAATATGTCTAACACAGCGAATTGTTAGTTCAGTCTTTCCTTCTCTCTCTGTTTTTTTTTTTAGATTTGTGCGAAATTATGAGTTGTGGCTTTTCCAATTGTTTTTGACCGGTCTATATGTATTTTGGATACAGCTTTCAGCTGGCATAACTGATAATTGATATTTTTCGTTCTTTTGCTTTCAACTAATCATCTTTCTGGCTTTGTTCAGATTGGCTCACGCCAATATATCGTTTTTCCTGGGCGTTTCATATATACTCAGAGGCTCAAAGGTGCTAATGTTAATGATAAGGTACAGGTCTTGTTTGCTCCTCTTTAATTGCTGTTAAACGACTCCTAGTAATCTATCATTTGCTTCTTTTTTTCCTTGAACTATTTCTCTCTGTCGTTCCTTTGTTGAAACCAATGTCTTCTGTTCTCTATTTGCTCGTGCCATTGCCAACTTGCAACTAGCGATTTCACTTGGGGGTTGATATTTATGGAATTATTAAAGTTGATGATTTCATTCTGTTATTGTAACGAGGGTGACCTGGTGGAATTATTAACAGAATAGCTGTAATTTAACATAGACCAACATGTATACATACCTCAATTACTATATTTTATTCTTGCTATTGTATCTATAACCATTGTGGATGCTTCCTACGAATGTGGACTGCCTTATGTTGTTATGTAAACTGGGTTATATGGCTTATGAAAGGTTTGGATCCCCTAATGCATGTAACAGTGCTCCCTAAAATTGTTTAGAAATTGAATATTTTCAAGGTCTGCCTAAGACTATATACTTCGTGTTTCTTAAGATATAATTTAGACCTTGTGGCCAGGCTAGTGGCTTAAGACATGTCAGTTTCTCTAAGGACCTGAAGCCAAAATAAATCATGAGGTAATTAGACCTAAAATCTTGCAAACGAACTTTTGTATGAATTGTCAGTCTGCTTCCTCTGTTAGAGCCATGGTACTATATGGATGGATACCTTCGATCTTCAAACTTCATTTTCTGTACTGTTCATTGGAATTATGCTTTTGAACAGATCACCCTAAATAAGGTGTTACTGATTGGCACAAGGACAACTACCTATATCGGTAAACCAGTGGTAACAAATGCTGTTGTTCACGCCACTGTTGAAGAGCAGGTACATCTCTTTCACTCCTACTCCTGCAAATGGAAAAAATATTTCTGTACCTTTACTTATATAATCTGAATGCAGGGTTTAGATGAAAAAGTGATTGTCTTCAAGTATAAAAAGAAGAAGAAATATAGGAGAAATATTGGTCACAGACAGGTATTGCAGTTTTTACTTTACTTCTTTCAAGTAAGCTATTCATGAAAAAACTTTTGCAATGTTCATAGCGATTTCAGAGTTTGGCATGAGTGTGGATTTCTACTGTATCAAAGATTCATTGAGAGACTTGTGCATTTTGCAAGTTAGTATTGAAGTAAACTACTTTTTTGATGTATTCACCATGCATCTACCATCATCAATCTTTGGTATTGATTTTTGTTGTCTTGCTTTATTATTATAAATTTATTATTCTTGATAAACTCAACCAAGGATGAAAATTTATACACCCCATTATGCTTGCTGCTGTTGAGCTTCTGTTCTTATCCATATATTGTTTTCTAAGTCTGATTTCTATTGATTACACAAGAAATAAGAAAGGACATCGCATTTGCATTGCATGTTAGAGCTTTTTTATATATAAAAAGGACAAAACACAATGCTATGTATTTTTTCTTTTGGGTAGAATCTGGTGATATGGACTCGCTGAGCTTTCCAAAGTGCTTTTTAAGGAAATCCTCACCTTCATGTGTTTTGAACACCACTTTTTTCCTCGTCTTCTGGGATTTTGGGTTAGATTTATCTTTTTAAAGAAAAGTTCATGCTGATGATAACCAGTTCCCATCCTGATATGAAAAATTCCAATTCACGACCTAATAAAAGCCCTTTATCTAATCTGGGTGTAATTTAATTTTGGTCCACCTTTGGTAATAATTTTGAATATTGTTTGTTCTTATAAACCAAATGCTGAATTCTTTTTTATGATGTTTGACTTGGTTTCCAACTCATTTTTACAGCCAAACACACGCATAAGGATAAATAGCATCTCAGGCTATGAAGACTACCCAGCAGTTACCCTGGATTCTCTGAACTCTTAGGATAGATTCAAATCTCTACTTTTCCAATGTTTGTATCTTCTTGTTAATGTTACATTTAAATTTTCTTTAATCAATGATGTGGTTGCTGAAAGTTTTATGTGGCCTGTTTTAACATTGTCATGTCCACGTTTTGATTTTCATGAACTATTATCAGTCTAAACACAATGATCGAAGATTCAAAGCTAGTTGTAATGCATGATAGTTGTCATTTAGCTGTCAGGGTAAGAATAATGGGATGCATTTATTTATTGTTTTAATTAAAAATAAATTGATTTCCTTTTTGCTTCAATATAATGATTCCAGCTATTTGTTGTTTCTCAGTTTTCGCATTAATTCATTTGATTTAGTTAGTAAGAGTTCATTCGAGTGACCGTACTAAAAGAATTCTAATATGTACATTTCCATTCGATTGAGTCAAATTCAAATCAGAATAATAACAATGAAGTGATTTTATATTTCTTATTAGATAACTAATTTAAAGAATTTTAATAAAGAATCACTAAAGAGACATAATTACAAATTAAATCTAAATTTTGAAATTTCACTTTAGTATTAAGGAATTGATTTGACATGATGTTTTCATGGTCAATTACAAAATGCTATTTACTAGTTTAAAAACACTCCCATCTACCCTCACGGTTGCCAGGCCCGTTAAAACGTTTATTTAATTAAACCTGTTAATTTAGTAGCAGCTTTTATTTATCAATTGGTTATAAAGACCCGATTGAACTTTGTTGATACATTTTTTATAAAATTGAAAAGTAAATGTTAATAAAATTAGAAGTTTCCTTCTCATTTTGACAAATATGCTTCATGTTTCAAAGATTCACATATATATTGAATATTGCTGACAAGTTCTTTTAGTAAATTGACAAGTGAATCTTAATCAACAAGTTCAATTACTATTTATAGTATAAACAAAATTTAGGTGATTTAGATTCTAAAAATTTATTAAAATTATGTTATGTCTTTAAATTTAAAAGAGTACTTGTATATCTTTCACTAACTATTTTTATAACGATAAAGAGATTTAAACATATGATCTTTTATATTATAAATTAATTTATTATCAATTAGATCAATATTTAACAATTCATTTACTATTCTGACAATTAGATCTCATGCTATAAAGGCACCTTTTTCTAATTATTGAATTTTATTGATAAATTCTCTAGTAAATTGACAAGTAGACCAATGTAGAAATGACAAGTTCACTCATACCAAAAAAAAAACAAAAGAAATGACAAGTTCACTTTAGCATGGTGGGGGAAGATGGAATTCTTTCTAATAAGTGAAGGATAATTTGATAACTGAATATGAAAACATAAAGTCAAATAAGTTTTTTGATCTTGCCGTGAAATTTCAAAATATTTTGAGTCTGCTTTGAAATAATGTCCCTTCTTCAATGGTTCTTCATGGAAATTGTTGATGACTAATTTACAAAGATAAAAAAATTATTTAAATTAACTAATTTTTTTAATTTATATAAATTAGTTGCCTAGCTTCTATTATCATTTACTCTACAATATAAATCTTATTTAATTTAACTATTACACATGGATAAAGAATAGTAACTAAAGGAAAGTTATGTCATTAAATATGAAAAAAATTATAATTTTTTTCAAATATTTTATAGTCAAAAGGCAATACTACACTAATCTGAATTGAATTTACATGCATTTTCTTTTTATGATTTTTTATGTTTATGCAATGTTTGGTAGGTATGAAGTAAAAGTATAATCTTCCATTTTTCTTATTTGATATGAATTCTATTTCTATTTCAACTTTTAATATTTTATGTTTTTCAGTTCTATTAGAAAAATTAAGAATTAAGAAGATAAAAGTGAAAGTAAATTTTTTTAAACTATTTTATCCTAATTATAAAATTTTTAAACAATTTTAATTTTTTAAATTATAAAAAATATTTTAAACTAGTTTATCTTGAGTTATAAAAATATAATATCAATTTCATACTCATTTTTATCGTATCAAACAAATTTTTAAAATATATATTTATTTTTATTTCTATTTTTATTTTTTTACTTTTACTTTTACTTTTATCAAAAAAACTTTCAAATCTTATCAAATGTAGTTAAAGGTAATCTTGAGATTTAGCTGCGTAAAACTAAAAGAAACTAAATGACAGCAGACATAAAACAAATGTACGAGGGGTTACATGTCAAAAATTTGAAACTTCATGGGGCCAAAATATAGTTTTCTATTTACATATTAGCCTATTGGATTGGTTGAGCCGAATAAAATTTAGATAAAATTGAAGGGGTTTCGACTAAAAAACCGAAGTTGGTGGGGTTGTTTTGCAATTCCCTAGTACTGACGGCCCCCCAAAAAAATGCCCTCTATAAATGAAAGCTTCGCAAAATGAGTCAACAGTGCGAAAAGCCGTCTTCAAACCTCAAATCGCAAAATCCCTTTGGTGCGTCCTTCTTGAGTTCGCGACCGGCAATCTTCGCCGTCTCTCTCTAAATTCATCTCTTTTGGCCGGCGGGAAACGATGTCGGGGAAGGGCGCGAAGGGTTTGATCACAGGCAAGACCCCTGCCGCCAACAAGGACAAGGACAAGAAGAAGCCTATTTCTCGCTCTTCTCGAGCTGGTCTTCAGGTCTTTCTCTAGATCTCTGTGTTTTTCTTATTCCTTTCGGGAGCTTAACATCCTTAGGTTAATCTCTTTCAGTCAATGCTTCTGTAGGCGATTCTCATTCGTAGAGGGATGAAAGAAATATAGATTTTTTCTTGTTCTGAAACTTAGTGGTTTTGCTTCTTTTTTACGTAACTCTGTACGAGCGCGACATTTTTATTGAATTGTTCCGAAAGTTGATGGGTTTTGATTGTTTAATTGCTTGGGTATGTGTAGTTATAACCTTTTGTACTTGATTATTGATTAGTCGCCAATGGAAGGCACGACTGTTGAAATGTGTGTTCGCAGTCGGGCTTTTACTTGTACTGTAGTACATCCTTGAACTGAGCGGCATTTTGACTACTGGACTCTTAAGTTGAATCTTTATTTTCCTTAAATATTTGTAGTTGGCCTGCAACATTGAATAGGAGGGTTTAATCTTCCAATTAAACCTGGACATGTTATGCTGCTGATTTTTTATGTTGGAATGGTTGAATAGGCAGACAGATAAGTTGGGCAACGTATCAGTGTACGTTCAAAATTGCCACTGTTACTGTTGTACATCCTTGAACTGGGCTGCAGTTTGACTACTGGACTCAAATTGAATCGTTATTTTCCTTTAAACATGTTGTTGGCTACAATATTGAATAGGAAGCGTTAATTTTCCAATTAAACCTGTAAACGTTATGACACTGATTTTTTATATTGGAATGTAGAGTTGTTGGGTAGGCAGACAATTAAGTTGGTAAACGAATCTATGTATTGTGATGTCTAAGATGCGACAAATCTGTCTAAAAGAATTATTATACCTCCTGTTTGGGTATTTTTGGGGTTGGGGAGAAAAGGGGTGGGGTTGGTTAGGGATTAGCTTGAACTGCATTGCAGTACCATTGATTTTGAAATTAATCCTTCCTTGCTTTCTGATGGAGGGAAGGCTAGTTATTCTGAAAATTATTTTTTATTTTATGTGAGATATTTACTCTCTTTTACAGGGTGCAATAAGCTTTTTGACTTTTTTGAGTGTGTTCCTAAGAAATATGTTAAAAGGCATATCACTGTGGGTCATAAACAAAATTGAAGGTTCTTATGTTTTATTTGCTGTTTGGAAGTGTTTTGTGTGATATGATTGTCCCACACATGTTGGTCTATGTCAAGACTTTTTTGCCCCATAATTAGCCATTGAATTTTAGGTATATTTGCAATATTGTGGTTGTTGGCTTCATATTGGTTGGGGGAGGGTTTGATGGGGAGAGAGAGTTTCTATTGTAGTGCATTATTTTTTGGGACTCTGTGCTAAACCATTAGATCTATTGTAATACAAGCTGCTTATTCTTGTCATATGTTTGTTTCTTCTATTTGCAAAATTTGCAGTTTCCAGTTGGACGTATCCACAGGCTATTGAAGTCAAGGACAACAGCTAACGGTAGGGTAGGAGCCACAGCTGCCGTGTACTCTGCTGCTATCTTGGAGTATTTAACAGCTGAAGTTTTGGAGCTGGCTGGGAATGCTAGCAAGGATCTTAAGGTTAAGCGTATTACTCCCAGACATCTACAACTTGCTATCCGTGGTGACGAAGAACTTGATACATTGATAAAAGGAACAATTGCCGGAGGAGGTGTTATCCCTCATATTCATAAATCTCTTATCAACAAGTCTTCCAAGGAGTAGATTACTAAAGAGCTACTTGATTAAATATTCTCCCTCTGCTAATTGTGCTTTTGTTGATTTACCTGTTAAAATAGCAGGGCAAAGAAACCTACAGTTGTCATTTATCATGGATAAACTTGAGTCTACTGTGGATATTGAGTTTGATTTTCATTTATATCTTGGGATAGTTGCTGCTTGGTAAATTGGATAACTTAAGTAGCACTAGAATTTCTTTTCCAATCATACCAATGGAATCATGCCTTTCGCCTGTTGATAAGGTTCTCATTGGTGGGATGTGTTTGAGGCATTGCTTTTGCAACATTTTTTCATTGGGTTCGACTTTGAAACTTATCCCATTTGGATCAATGACTAAGGTGTCAACAAGCTGGTATTTTTAGTTGGTTTTCGTGAAGCAACATGATTGTGACAAATGAAACTGATGATGGTATTTTTATTGTGGCTTGTGGGTATGATATATGATTGTGATGATCGATGGGATAAGATGATGATATGCTAATTGCTAAGCATGTGGAAGATATGTTGATCAACTTGAAAAGAAAATTGGACTTGTAAGGTACACTTGCACGCTTTTAAGCAGATTGGTTTCCAACATGGTTTGTGTGTGTGTCTTTTCATATTTGATATGATTTATTTATGGGAGAATTAGAATTGAAGATGCTGGAATATTATCATTTTAAAATCCCTTAAAATTTGTAATCAGAATGAAGGACCCAAGCAAATAAAAATACTGAAGATTTGCGGATTAAAAACTAGTGACAACTAATATGCGTAACTGTAAATTAAAGGTCATTTTCATTCCGCATGAAAAATCAAACCCCAAAATTACCTTTTAAGTAAAGGACACAACGAAGATGCTATGGCCTCCAGGTTTTGCACAAACACAAAATTTCTTTATATGTAGTGAAGTAAGGAATGATCACTCCCAACTTCTGCCACATGACCACTCAATATTTTCCATTAAAGATATGTATAAAATAGCGTGTGAATTGGGTTTTGTGTGCCCCATCAATAATTGCATTTTTTTTATACGGTGAAATGTTTGAATGAAGCTTGAAGCTTGAATCTTGAAGGAATTACAAAAGGAAGCACAGGAGATTGTTATCTTAAAGGGACAAGGGGGATTATTTTCAATCAATCTATACTTATGACACTAACAAATTCACAATGCAGATTTGAAATATTTATCGAAAAAATATTTCAAGGTTTCTTCTGAAATATTAAAAAATATAAATAATTGGCAATCCAGAAGAAATCATAGGCAAGACGTTAATGAAATATTAAAAAATATAAATAATTGTACCATCAATACAATCTGCAGTTATCATGGTTTCTTCTGTCTCTCATTCTCAGGTTGCCATGTATGCTGTGACATAACCAGTCTACATCCTCTTTCTTAATAATGGCAGATTCGTATAACCTAAAAAATAGGAGGAGAATGAATTGAAAAGGGATTTTCTTCCTCTCATCAATTACTAAGATTAAAACTTACAGTTGATAAGTTTGGTTCAAGTCGCACTGCATAAGAATATACTAAACACAAATTGTTTAATATAATGGTTAAGTCATGCAAACCATATAGGATTGATTTCCCGTATCGAGACAATTAAAGACCAACAAAAAAATTCTGAGGCAAATCCTCAGTAGAATCATAGCTCAACCACCAATAACAACCACAACTAGGACCTACCACCACTCTCACAATCAATTCCTACAATCTTATCTCTGAAAGCAGTCGTCATAGATTAGAGAAAAAAAAAACCCAAGTAAGATGATTCACTCCCAAATCCCAATGCCCCTCTCTTTCGAGAGGATTTTGTAGCATGTCAAGCCCTAGTAAGGTTCTTCACTTTGCATCGAACTAAACCACATGCTCCACTGAGAATCCATTCATTGTTTAGATGGTTGACACCCGGGGAACATCAACAGGGAAGTTGTGAATCTCATTCATCCAAGGGTTCTTCTCTTTCTCAGGCTTGATGGTTCTGAGTGCCTTCCACACTGCGCTGTTACACTTGAATCCAGAACCGAATGCTATCTGCCATGTTCTGTCTCCCTTCCTTATCCTCCCTTTGCCTTCTGTGTAAGCCAATTCGTACCACAGTGAGCTGCTAGATGTGTTGCCGAACCGATAAAGTGTCATCCTCGATGGTTCCATATGCCAAGGAGACAGCTGCAAGTTCTTCTCCAGTTCATCTAACACAGCTCTACCTCCAGCATGGATGCAGAAGTGTTCAAATGCTAGCTTGAAGTCTGGAATGTAAGGTTTGATCTTCATCTTGAAAAGCTTCTTCCCGACTAAAGTAGTGAAGAATAGCAACTGTTCTGACATTGGAAGGACAAGAGGTCCCAGTGTGGTAATGTTGGTTTTTAAAGCATCACCTGCAACAGCCATGAGATCCTTTGACAAAGTGACTCCAACCTTGCCTTCAGCATCTTCTTCTTGGGTAACACAGGAAAAGCACTTGTCATCAGCAGCCTTGTTAGTCCGAACGGTATGGACCAACCGGTATTTGGATCTTCTCTTGTCAGAGGATTTGTTTGAAAGCAGTACTGCAGCTCCTCCCATACGGAACAAACAATTCGAGACAAGCTTTGAGCGGTCATTCCCAAAATACCAGTTTAATGTGATGTTCTCCATGCTAATGACCAATGCATATGAGTTGGGATGGACCTGGAGAAGATCTTTGGCAAGATCAATTGATATGAGTCCTGCACTACAACCCATCCCACCAAGATTGTAGCTCCTTATATTCCCTCGTAACTTGTAATGGTTGACAACCATAGCAGACAGCGATGGAGTTGGGTTAAAAAGGCTGCAATTCACAATCAGAATTCCTATGTCCTTAGGCTTTACTGAGGTCTTAGCAAATAGCTCATCAATAGCACCAAACATCACAGTCTCAGCTTCTTTTCTGGCCTCTGCCATTGAAGGGTTAGGAGGAATATTGAGGACAGCCTCTGGAAGGTAAGTGTTCTCCCCAAGACCAGATCTCTCTAGGATCTTCCGCTGGAATGCAAGATTTTCCTCTGTGAAAGAACCAGTCATCTGGGATTGATCTACAAACATCCTTTTCGTGCATCTTCGAGATTCGTCAGGCTTGTAACATGAGAAATCGACAAGATAAACCGGTCGAGGGCGGGTCATAAAGTAGAGGGTAGACAGAAAAACAAGGAGCGTTGAGCAAATAATAACAGATATTAAATTATACTGTAGATGCTTCCAAAGATCATAGAAGTCTTGGAGGGAGAAAGTAGAGAGCTGTGCTGCAATTAGCACCACAAGAGGGGAAACAAAGAGGTACATCACATGAGTGATAAGGTAATGATAGCCAAGCTTGACATACTTCAATTTAACAGACTTTTTGAAATCAGGAAGGTTCCGTGATGAAGATGGTGGTAACAATGGTGTATCTGGTTTATTCTCCGCCATGTTTCCTGCTCAAAAGTTGAATTAATCTGGTTAGATAACTTCCTGAAATGAAAGGATTAAGACATCCCCAGAGATGAACAGCTTATGAGAATAAGATAACAACTACCTAAAAATTCCTTCGAAAATTCATTCGAGTCCGAAATACTTTCTCTACATTAGATTTATAGAACAACAAGGTTGGGAAATCGATTTGTGGAAGAAGGTTAGAAACATGCAAGCGAAAAAGAAGCCAAACACCATCGTTTCAACATATCAGACAGCGGCATTCCCAGATCTTCTCAAATCAGACAAGCATGCGACCACATTCATGCAGATTATAAGCAGATTGAATGATACTGAACAGAACAAAGCGGAATTCGCAGCGAAATTTAAATTCCCATTAAAGTTTCAAGAAACCAATTGCAGTAAAAAGCGTCACTGACACAGGATAAAAAATTTTCAAGCATAGGAAGAAAGAGCCCAATCGCCCATGAAAAAAACCAAGTATTTTTTTTTTTTCCTTAAAGAAAAGGTACCTTGAAAGCCAATCGGAACACAGATCGCAGAAATATCGCAGAGAGATGAAGGAGGAATGGTGAAGAAACAATTAAACGTGGCAAAAAAGGGAGAGAGCTTAAAAAGGGAATAAGCGTTAAGGGGCGGCGTAGTCGCGTATTGACCAGGTGGATGAGTCACTTGGACGTTGCCGTTGGAGAAGTCGCCAGCCCGCACTAGTCTGGAATTTGGACTTTGCTCCGCTGGATTCTCACGTAAAATGGGAAAGCTTAACAAATATTAATATTATATTCACATTCCGTTTATAACTCCCCCTCCAATTTTAAATTTCTTTAATTATATTTTAAATTTTAATTATATTTTAATTTTATCTCTATTTCATGTATATTTATACTATAGATATAAAAATAAAATTTACATAATAATAAATATAATTATATGATAAAAAAATGTCTTCTCACTTTATAAATAAAATAAAAAATAATAATTTTTAGTAATTGAAAAGGAAGCCAAATCGACCTCTCCATATTTTCTATATAATGGGACTATTTTATCACTAAGACAATGTACTATGTGCCAGACGAGTTATAAAATACAAATTTTTGGATGGTCAAGTGCTAATAAGAAAGAATATCTGAAATTTATAATTAATTTTTTTATTTTAGTCCACATTGATTACAATAATTTCATTAACAACTTTACACATTCATTATATTTAGTCTATTTTTATCTAGATAATTTAGTTATTTATACTTTTTATAAATAAATATATATAATATTAATTCTGATATTAGTTAAAATAATTAGTTAATTTTTTATATAAATTAAAAAAATTAATTATTTAATTAATTAGAATTAATATAAGAGTTAATAGATTAATTTATGTAGATTAAAAAATATATAATATAAATTTATTTTAGGTATTTAATTTAATTATAATTAATTAATTTATTTAATTTTATTAATATATTAAAAAATTAATTAATTTTTATATTAAAAATAAAAAGAGTAATAAAATAATGAGGTGTGAAGGTTACAAAGAAAAAGACAATCATGAGGTGGCGTTCTTCCCTCCACTTTCGTTGAAACTCGTATTCTAGAAGGTCCAGAAGCTTCCCTGTTCATATTCGGCTGGAGAATAAATACCGTTTGCCTGTTTCCATATTCCAAATTGGTTAATTTTTTTCTTTTTTTCTTTCTTTCTTTTTTTATATAGGAATTTTGAGCTTTCTTTTCCATTTTTCAAAATGAAGTTTACGATGATAATAATATATGAGAATTTCTTAGACCATGTTAATTAAAATTAAAAAAAATTATTAGATGAATTTTAAAGTTATTGATTATTCTCAAAAGTAAAGCATATGGGCATAATCTTCTTAATATTATATAAAAATACAAATAATAAGTTTAAAATATTATTGTTAATTCACGAATATACAAATTCTAATTTTGGAATTTCAAAAAAAGATTTAATTTTTAGGGAATTTTTTTATATATTTTAAAATATTTATTACCTTTTATCAATATTTGAGGGGAAAATTTTCTCAAAAAGCTAACATAATATATTTTTTTATTTGATTTGATATAATTAAAGGTATAATCACTTCTAAAACTTATATAGTATATCTCATCTAAAAGATATATTTTTTAAAATGACATCACTTATTATTTCAACTAATAGTTTATTAGTAATTTAATATTTTTAATTTGTATACATATTAATATACTTAATATTAAAACTATTTTTATTAAATAAATGAGTTATTGGTGAAACAGGTATTAAATAAATAAAGGAAACAAGTAAAACAATGACAACAGTTAATAATTAATAATGAATAAATGTGACTCTAGAGTGAAATGTTCACAGATAAAATAATTCAAATATAATATATTAAAAATAATTAATTTTGTAACCTATTTTGATGTTAAAGCAACCAAGTTGACAATGATAATTGAACGTCTGTGGTGAAAGCCAGAGTTGACATATTTGACCACGAAATATTATATTATTCAATTGGAAAGAAGACCAAAAAAAAAATCTTGTAACTTTATTCCTCATAAGAATATGGTCTTTCTTCATGTACTATTTTTCTGAGATTTAAAGTTGGTTAAATGTAATTTTTTTTTTACAATTTTTCAAAATTACCAGTTGAATGAGATAAAGAATGTATTAAGGACCAATGAGTATGGCTTCACAAATAGGATCAGAGTATTTTTGATAGCTAATATGCAGCACCTCCCAAGCATGTAGAATTTAATTGTTTTATGATAAGCATGAGGGTTAAAAGTAATTAGTAAATTACAGGTATTAAGGGATTTAATTGTATAATCCTATGGTATAAGTGAAAAAAAAAACATATGAATATAAATATTACTAGACCTATTTAATAAGTTAATATTAATTTTAAATATAAGACATATCTATCATATTTATTATTATTTTTTTAAATTATTTTTATCAATATTTTTTTAATAATATTTAAGTAAAAAAAGAATGAATAAATTAAGGTAGATGATTAAGATATTTTAAAATAAAATAATATATCATATTAATTAATTTAAATATGTAATAAATTAGTTGAGTATTTTGTCTTATTGGATGTTTGGGGCATTTGGCTTGTAGCAATTGGTGCCTTGAGTTCTACGGCAAGAGAAGGGAGTTTCAGTTCACGAAGCTCAACAGTACAATATATAACTCAAACGGGGATACACATGTAGTCAAAAGTTGAATACAACATGGATTGATATAAACAGAATTTTTTGAGCTGGTCAGCAACATCCTTTTACAACTGAGGAAAATAAATAAATTCCTCAGCTACAGAAGAAATAATTGAGCCTACATGGAAGAATATAATATAAAATGGCGCCATCATTGTACATTATTTCTTGTGGATAACCTGAAAAATAATTATCCACCATAATTCATATCTAAAGGTACACAATGCCGTCAAGTGATCAGGTAATTTGCCTTCGATAAGAGAAGCCGGATAAAAGCGAACTTTTCATTCGTAGATTCGCTTCCTTTTCAGCAATGCAGGAAACATGGAGACGAAACCAATAAGGAAGAGCACTGATAATGTCTTAAAATCATATAGATCCTTCACTGATTTTAGATCCCCAAGAGCAAGGCCGGCCTAAATCAAGCAACAAGAAAGACGCTATATGAGCAGAGTCGATGTAATGCAGAAGAATAGCTTGTGAATGTAGTAAATAATTACTATACAACAATAATACTTATCCCACTAGGTAAATTCAGCTATATAGATTGTATGACGCTATTATGTTCTATTAACAACATTTTCCCTTAATTACTTCCAATGCAAATGACTAAAATGAGGTATTTTAGAAAAATCGACACCCAGCTTTTATAAATAACTAATTTAACTAATTTTCTTAATCTCAACAAATTAGTTATCTAGTTTCTACAATTAGAACCTAAGAGAGCATTATAAAACAATGGAAATAATCTATTTAGCCTCTTTATGTAGAAAATTTGAAGACTTCATTTTTATTTTTCGGTGAAATAAGAGGGACACATTGTTTGATAAGGACCAACAACAAAGGAGGAAAACCATTATAGTAGCTGTGTTTGTAGCTTCTTGAACCAGACAAGTCCATCATATCCCTTCTAGAGCTTGCTCAAAGTAAAGGAAGGGCCTTTTTCCAAGTGTTAATTCCCAATTAAGTAGTTTCTACATATCCATGGTTGATAAATGAAGACCCCTCTGTTAAATGTAAACACAGTAAAATCCTATGGCAGGGTTTCTCAAATCTATCTGACCATATAAGAGGTCAACACTCAACAAACAACCTTAGCTCTTGAAAGCAGTACATCTGAATCATCTAGTTTTTATCTTTGGAGCCATGTGAAAGGTGACAGAGAACTAAAGATGAAACTATAGAATTAAGCATGCTCCTTATACTAAACCTAAAAGTGAACATGTCCCGTTTCATACATTACAATCGATAAGAAATATAGCTTCAGTCTGATACAAGAGTGAAAGCCTAAGGAAAAGCTTATATTCTGGAAAAATAAGGAACTGAGAACACATGAAATGACAGAAGGATCTTCTCTTAGTCTCACTAACTTCTAGTAGAGTCTCATCTTCAAGACCGACTAAGAACTTAAAGTTGAAATCATTTTAGAAGGATTTCTTGCCCACAAAAAAAAAATCTTCCCCACTTCAGGTAACAACAGGATATTGGCCAAAAAATATAACACGGATAGCAGGATACCATCAAGCAAACCTATTTAATCTTATAAGTTCCTGATGCAGAAGTCAAAAAGGCAACCATAAAGAAAATAGACATAATCAAGGCATAAACTTCTTTATAAGATCAAGGCAAAAAATATACTCCTAGTCCTTAATATAAGAGCTAGTTGATTTATTTTAGAGAGATTATGGAAGCTAAATAAATAAGTTAATTATAATTAATTTATGGGTTAGTTGACTAATTTGGATAGATTAAATGATATATAATATGAATTTATCTCGATGGGTTGAATTTAATAATAATTAACTGATTTATTTAGTTTCATAATCTACTCAAAAAAGTCAACTAGCTCTTATATTAAAGACAAAAAAAAGCAACAATCTAAAAAAGCTAAACATGATGTTCAGAAAAAAAACATAATGTGGAAAACTACTGTACTGTATGATAAGTGTAAGATGGGGAGAAGAGCCTTACTCTGACAGTAATATAAGCGGCTGGAATAAGACCAATCAATGTTGCGGAAAAGAAGACTTGAAATGGTATATCAACAATTGGAGATGCCAGATTGATGAAAAGGTTTGGCAAAGTTGGGGTTATCCTTAGAAAAAGCATGTAATTCAGGAGTTTATCCCTACGCTTTGATATCTGATTGAAGAAAAGAAAATCAGGTTAACATTGTAGTCACCACGATTGTCTAATGGCTTGTCTAATCAAAATTAAAGAATAACATAAGCACACCTCAGCTTGGAAAAATCTTAACTTCTCAGGCCACAACCAACAAACTAAAGGCCTCCCAATTAACTTTGACAAAAAGAAGCAGGATGATGCTCCAGCAGTGGCATTGAAAACAACTAATAAAAGTCCTTGAAAAACTCCAAAGAGGGCTCCAGCTAACAGGGACATGAAAATTGTTCCAGGAATCATAAATGTCTGCATGAAAATGTAGGTGGAACAGTAACCAAGAATGAATTGAGCAGGGTGATTTTCTGCATATGCTGCAAAATTATCTCTGTAGACAAATAAGATAAGAAAAATACTGTTAAGAACAAAGAATGTAATGTGAGGTACAACAACAACGACTCTTATCTCACTAAATGAGATCGACTACATGCATAGCATGACCCAGATGTAATGTGAGGTAATAGGCATATATTAATTAAGTAAAGGTTAAACTAAAGCCATCGAGCAACTATGAATACTAATGGTCCAGTGACCTCATTTATTTCAAATACAAAATTAGTTTTAAAGAAAACTTGAAAGAGATAATAATGTAATCATTTATCAAAATGATCCTTCACCATATGTCATGTGAAGTCTAGCAAAAGTTTTGCCACTGGTCCACTCTGTGGCTAATTGGTTTCTCAAGTGAAAACGTAGACTTGTGCGTTAGTTAATCCAAAACAGAATAAAATTTTCTCCCTCAAATTCACCCAAGGCTGTTACACAGATCTGTAGAACAAAAAGAATATCATCGTTTTATTTACTATGGACAAAATTTATGTCAAGTTGCTTATATCTATTAGGTCAAATTACTTTACTATTGGAAGTTGTTAAAATGTATATGTGCACTTGTAAATTAACCTATCAACTTGAGCTAGTACATATAAGGTAATGGATATAAGCAACTTGAGCTTTGTCCAGTTACTATCATCCCTACTGGAGTTCCTTTGTTTATTACAGTTTTACAACCCCAGAAGAATGCATATTCTGTACACAAACATTAAGTGACCAATCAAGTATTCTATTGCAGCTGAAGTCGGAGCACTGCACAGAAACTTTCGCGAAAAGACATTAATTTCACTTTTTATGTCCACAATTTGAATTCAGCTACAAAAGCCAGAAAGGGACCAATGACACAGACCTTGGTAACGCTAAAAAAGCAAATCATTAAAGACACAGATAACGACAAAATCGTTCCATGAAACGTACTTGAGCATGCGAAGATCAGAAATTGTGCGCGGCAGCTTAATCTTTCCGTACTCCGAAGCAGGCATTGTCAGGTAAATGCAAAACAAACCGGCAGAGAAAACGAAGAACACGCCGAGAGCAGCAGCGAGTTCCCAACTATTCAACGGAGACCTCTCCAATTTCAGCTTCTTGCCGGACGGAGAATAGTCTTCCTCGGCGGTTTCTTCATCCTCCAACAACCTCCCAGTATCGCCAATCAGATTCCTCTGCGCCGCCATGAGTAGCACAGACTAGTGGTATGAACTGCAAATCCAGAAAGGTTCAGCAATCATAGAAGAAAAGCCCTATCGTATTTTGGAGTGCTAAACGTAGACAGAACTGCGACGTTGCAAGAAGAAGCGATTGGAGAATATACAACAACCAGTCAAATGATGCTGATCAAATAAGATTTCGTGGATCAGTGCGAATGAAACGAATGAAATGTACTTGAAAAAAAATTGACGATTTGAAGAAGGTGAGGGAGCTCAAAACTTAGGGTGCAGGATTTTGGAGGGCGATGGGGGATAAAGAGGATACTCAAGTAGCAGTAACACGTTTCGCACTTCGCCGTGAGAAGGAGGGACTAGGAAGGAGCGAGCGTGAAAGACAATGAAGAGGAAAGTGAGTTGGTAGACATTAGGACATTAGGGGGTAAGTGAGGTCACTTTTCCCTCCCCCCCCCCCCCCCCTGTTTTCTTGATTTTGTTCATTTAGGTATTTTTCAAAAGAAAAATTGTTAAGAAATTTTTATCACAAAATTTATTATTTAAAATTATTTTAAAAAATATCAATAAAAATCAAAAGAAATTAGCTTATACTCTAATCTATCCTAATTATAAAAACTAATTAATTTTTATTAAAATATATTAAATTAATTAATTAATTATATATGTATATATTTTATTATATTATAATATATTTATTCTGCTGCTAAAGTGTCATCAATATACAGAATTAAACTAATTTATTTATAATAATGATAGCTATTTCATCAACTAAATATAAAGCATTAGGAAAACTAATATGCTAGTCAATTTAAAATCAGGTGGTTATAATTATTTTCCTCTTTATTACATCCTTATCGTTTTCGTGACTGGTGTTGGTCCTTCCATCCATGAAACACGCATTTGCCGTTAGTTTGCGTGGACTAGCCCTGAATAAAATCTAAGCAAGCAACCATCTTCCTCTTCACTCAGCATCGCTACCCCTCCTCCACACACTCTCTCAAAGGTCATGTTCCCTCTCTCCACCTTCATCGTTTGAAAATTATATTCCTAGAACTTCATGTTTCTTTAAGGAAGCCAATCCTCAATAGAATAGAAGTTTTCGGGTGTTTTTCCTGCGAGAGATTTAGAGTAGGGGAGGAGAGAAATTTTATCTATTTTTTTCATTTTATATTATAAAATGTTTAAGATAATAGGAAAAAATAAAAAATTTAGAGAAAAAATTAAATTTTTATCTTATTTTAACTATTATATTAATACTATTTTTTAAATATTTATAAAATATTCCTTTTATATTTTATAATTGTTTATATATAAAAAAAATCTCTCTTTTTTTAAATTAAATAATATAATATTAAAAAAATTTATATTTTTTCTTTTTATCAATATGAATCAATATTAAAATACATCCAGTCATTTCTTTCCTCCATCATAATGAAACCTAGCACCTTCTTCCCTCATCTGAAACCAATTTCATACTGCTTGCGACAAAAACTTTGCCAGGTCCCTTCATCTATCATCTCTTCCCTGTATCTTTCTTGCACCTTGTCTCTGGATCTTCCAATTGTTTCTGCTAAACGAACTGAATTTTCGAGCTGGCTTTGTTTTTGTTACTCACGCTTATAAGTATATTAAATGTTCTCCATGAATACATAACTTTTACAACTTAGTATTATATGATTTTTTTTTAATTAAAATTTGATGGAGAACTTGAAAATATGGAGCTGAAATGGGGTAGATAGAGTGTGTTCACCAAAAGCAATCTCTTATAACTTATATGCATTTTAACTTTTGTATTTTTTTTCCAAATTTAGATTGTCTTTTAACTAGGGGTGTGCAAGATGCCCAGTGCCCAGTATGCCCGCCCGAACCCGGAGAAAAATAGCCCTGCCCAGCCCTAAAAAAATGGCCCGGAATGTAATTGGGCAATTTTGGGCCGGGCTAAGTGTCGGGCCGGGCCGGGCATCGGGCAAGGTATGCTGCCCTGCCCGTTTGGCCCGGCCCTATATATATATTATATTTTTTTTTTATTCAGCAACCCTAAACCCTAACTTAGTGTGAGCAATTGAGCATTCTGCAACTGAGACTGAGAGAATGCGAGAGCGAGACTGCGTTTGTTCCGCTCTCCACAACGATTTCGCTGAGTTTGTGCCTTTTCCCTCTGACCGCATGCAGGTATCTTTCATTCTGCTTTCGAATTGCTTCTTTTCGTTCTTCACTCTTATAATTTTTCCTCGATTCTTCATCAGACCAGAGGATTCGCCTACTTTTGAAGAATCGAATACAGTGTAGTTATTCACGCTGTTAGATTATCTATTGGTCCTTCATGGCTTCAAAAAACAGGAAAATTTAGAATAACACAACGCCGTCAAATTGTGTCTTTCGAATGCAATGTTTTTGTCCCCGTGTTCAATCTTTCTCCTCTTTTTGTTTCTGTTTTGGAAAAAATAAGGATCTTTGGGTACTCCTGTATCTTATCAGTTAGAAACCTCACGAACTTCTTCCAAAATCGTCAAAGGCTTGTCACACCTAGATTTCTCCTCTGGATTTTGACATGACGCTTCCGATCCTTTATGAATTCATAAGGATTTTATAACACATCATGTATGTTTTTTTTCCTTCTTCTTGTTTTTTTTAATAGGTTTTAAATTCTTTTGGTAAACAACATATCATGTATGTTTTCGTTTAAAAAGTTAGGAACCTTTTGTTGGCCAAAAAGCAACCGTGAACTTAGTTGTCTTTTAAACTTCCAAATTTGGAAATTTTGGTTTGAGTCAACCTTTTAAATTTATCATTTTCTCATCTATATATTGGTTATGATTAAGAAGGAAAAGAATCATACTGTTGCATGAACCTAATTATTAGTTTGGATGCAGTATGAATCATGGAAAAAAGGTTTAGAACCATCGTAGTAAAGAAATAGAACTTGCAAGTTGTGTGCTTATACTCTCTCTATATTTGGTAAAAGCTCTTATGGAATAGGGATAATCTTTATTTTTTTGTTCAAAACATTTACAATGGCCCTTTATATCCTCTAACCCTTTTCATTAGAAGTAACTTTGTTAAATGTATAGAAGCTTGTAATTTATTGATGACGTGCTTATTTTTGTCCTGCATAGCCTTCTTGTATGTTGATGTTTTGGGTGTTTATCTCAGGGCATAACAGAGGCAGAACCTCTGTCAATGGCAGCAGAATGGACTAATGAGAAACACAGTCTGTATCTGAAGTCCATGGAAGCCTCATTTGTGAACCAGTTATATGATTCCAAGCAGATTCTTGGTTGGAGATTCCATGAAGACAATTCCCTCCCCTCTACTGCATCTTCTGGCCAGGTATATACTATTTCTTTTGTTCTTAAATATTTGGAAGACGAGTTTTATCTTACATAGAAGACCTCTTCTGCATTTGATCACTCTCTTTTTGTGCTTAATTATTTGATCCAGCTCAGTTCAAGGTGCTTCAAGGTGGCAGTTGGCACAACATCAACTTTAAAAGAGGGAATTCTCGTATAAATAGAGCTAATGAGTGCCATGATTAAAATGCAAGTTCGTGGATTCAGCTTGCAGGTAATTTTTTATTTTGAAGCTCATAAATTCCATTATATATTTTACTTCATAATATGTAACAGTTTTTCTTTTGTTTTTTCCTATAAATACTATGCTTGGAAAGGAGAATATGATAATTACTGATGAATGAAGATCATTTTAATTGTAATATATTTGAAAACTTTAATTATTATCTTATTGTCGCCTTATTTTAAGTTGATTGTTGCTATTTTTTAAGTCTTTAAGACATATGGTATTATTTTATAAATTTATGATTATAGATTTTTTTCCTATAATATGAGTAGGATCACTATTTGGGCATGCCCAGCCCGCATATGCCCAGCCCGAATTGGTTAGGGCTTTTACCGGGCAGGGCCGGGCATCGGGCTGCAAAATGCAGCCCATGGTTTTTCCGGGCAGGGCACCGGGCAGGGGGGTTGCCCTGCCCAGCCCTGCCCATGCACACCCCTACTTTTAACTTGTCCCAATCCCTAGCCATCCCATCCCAGCCTCGATCATATTGGGATGGGACGGATCCCTCCCAAAAAATGTAGAACAGGACAGAAAAAGGGCAGGTACCGGATGAGACACGAGAGGTCCCGTACTGTCCTGTTTTTAAACCAATTAGCTTCTTGTATAAAAAAAAAACAATTAGCTTCTTGTATAAACAAAAAAAAAACAATTAGCTTCAGCCCAAACCGAGATAGCCCAAAACCTTTTTTATACTTTTTTTTTTGTTTTGTTTTTGTATTTTCCCCCTTCTCTCACTCTCAGGAATCATTGCTCTCATGGATCAAATTTCGGACTCCCACTCTCGGCTGGCCTATCGCTTTGGAAGATCTGGTGATGACGATTGAGGAAGATGCTGATGTTCTAGTGGTGACGACGCAGGTAGGGTTCGAAGATTTGCATTGGAAGAATGCATTAGAAGAATAGAAGGATCTACAAGGGATTGATGTAATCTGTTTGCTTTGTGGGAGTTCGCCCTTGATTGTTAAAGAAATTTGCTGTGTGTTTATACTTCTACCCTTCTTCATCTATTAGTCTCTTGAAATGGAAAATAAGTATGCAAGTGTAGTGTATCATTGTACAGTGGGTGCCCAAGTTCACTTTTTCTGACTTTTTTTTAAACATTAGCTGGACGTGCTATCCCCATCCGGATCGGTGCAATTTAGTTACATGCTCAAGATATAGTTTTGCAAGTTTTAAACATTGTGTGGTTGGGAGTTTTGATGGGGGAGGGGAGATGGTAAGGGTTTTTGGTTCAGAAAATAGAGGAGAGGAAAAGGGAAAAATTTTGTCTTCTCTTGCTCCCTCCCCCACTCTCCCACCCCTTTAAAATGGGAGTTTTTTAGAAGGTTGGGAGATTTTTCTCCATTTTAGATAAAATTGCCCATGTCTCTTTTTGAATATTCCAATGATATCCTTCAGACTTTTTCCATTTAGCTCTTCCGTTTTCCTCGCTGATGTATGCCTCCTCCTCCTCAACTCCTAATCGAGGAAAGATGAGTCGTTGGTGGTTATGCTTGCTGTAGACTTGGGCATGCTTTGGGCTGGATACCGACTTCTTCTCAAATGAACCTCCATTCATTCTCGGAAGATCAAGTCATTGGTGGAGCAAGTTGATGGTGGAGGACGTGTGCATTGATGGTGGAGACGTGCGGCGACGAGTAGTTCTCAAATGAACCTCCAGTTATGCTTCTTCTCCAGTCGCAATCGGCCCGTCGAAAGGGAGAAGTAAGTCAATGGTGGAAAAGGCAGAATCGCAAAGCTTCTTTGATTGAAAAAAACGTAATAAAGATAAAATAATAAGAAATATAAAATAGTAACAGTATATTTATTAATTTATAATAAACTCTCCTCTCCTCCCCTATTAAACTAAATAAAAAATATCTCCTCTTCTCCTCTATTTACATCCTTTACCCTCCCATACCTTCTCCTAAATTAACTTAATCTACTTTTCCCTTGGATAAACCAAACATAGCCTTTAGAATCTTCAATATATACATGAAGGGTTTTGAAAAATAATTTATAAAAAAATGCTTTTAAAGTATTTTTATATAGGGGTAGGTATGGGACTGAGACAACCCTATTTCGGTCCTGTATTGAGAAAGGGCACTGGATACAAAATGCGTCCTATGTCCCAAATATGTCCCGGTCTAACCCTATTTTAAAAAATAGACTATTAGATATTTTATGTACATTATATCTATTAGTAATATATAATAAAAATACAAAAAATAATAGAAGAACTTAAATTCTTTTTATTATGATTACTAATTTAAAACAAAAAATATTATTAATTATACTATAAATACCATTATTTTTTCAATTTTTTCACTTCACCAATTGAAGTTACTACTTCATCTGTAAAGAAATAAATATATGTAAAGAAGAGAAAAATATAATTATCTAATAAATAATATGATATAACAAATACTATTTTTTTATAAAAAAATAAATAAAATAAAAATATTTTTTATTTTTTTAAAAAAATATTTGGAACGGGACAGAAATTCTGAAGGCTAGACAGAGACCTGTCCTGTTCTGACCCTTGCCCCCATCCCCGTCCCGATCCTTCACAAGACAGGATGGACTCGTTTCAAATTGCCCAAGACTTGATTAACACAACCCGAGACAGAACAATTTAAGTACCCATATTTTTATATAAGCGTTTAATATAAAATTTTATAAAAAAAATAATTTTAAATAAATAAATATTTAAATAGTTATTATAAAAAAAATTATTGATAAATTACTAATGATTTAAAAAATTATAAACAAATAGTATTACTATTCATCATACCTACATTGATTAGGTAGATCTGGTTATCTTCCTCCATCCTCCTTTTAGTGATGAGAACCAAATGTTATCCCTCCTCCCTCTTGCGTCATTCTTATTACATATCCTTGTTCCACTGTCGATCATGACAAAATCTAGAAGATGGATTGGCTTCTTTCTACTCTACAGAACCAGAGCCCACAACACTGACAAGAGAAAGGATGGCGATGACGATAAGGGAGGAGAGAGAAGATGCCTCCACATAACTAGCACCACAACCTCTTCCTTTTCTAGTGACGATGGCATAGAGGTGAGAGAGAGAGTAATATGATAAAGATGACATAGAAAAAAAAAAGAGAAAATATGTAATAAAAAAGATAAAATAAAATAATAATTAGATAAGATGACATAGAAAGAAAAAAGAAAAAGTATATAATAAAAAAATAAGATAAAATAATAATTAGATAATTTATAATTTTTTTTTATTTTAAAAGTTATTTCTAATTTTTTTTAAAATTATAGTTTTATCTATAAATATTTTTGGATAAATAGATATTTTTATTTTAAAATTTAGACAAAAAAATCCTTTTAAAATTTTAGTGTGGCTTCGAACCAAAACACACATAGGAGCTCGAAAAGTGAACACTTCCTTCCTCAGGTTCCATGCAATGTGTGAGGCCAGATATCAAGTTACATGTAGTGGTAGATTTATCTATAAGCTTTCATGGCCTTAATAAGCTTTCTTGATCAAGCAACTGTATGTTCTGGAATCTCTGTAGTGATTTTGTTGGGGGTGGGACTTGAGAGTTTCATATCTGGATTCAGGAGTGTGAAATTTAGGAATGTGGGGTTTGTACTGCCTTCGGTTCTTTAAACTCATGAACTAGCTTTTGGGGTTTGTTTCCCAAATGTTTCACAGCTTCAATGTTCATCATGGCCGTGTGAGACTCGTAGCTACATTACTCAATGTTGCACAAAGTAGTGTTCGAACCACACCATTAAGGTAAATGGAAATTTTACCCCGTGGCATGAACTATGCTGATGCTAGTGTTATGTTTAAAGGATATGACCTGAGATCTTCTTTGCTGCCTGAGCAATCATTGGCTTCCAGGAAGTGTTGCTTTCATGAGTTTGACATGATAATACAGAGTTCAACCATGAAGTTTAACTTTCAATGTTAATATAATATGATTCCCATGTCAGTTTCCGTTATGTTCACCTGATTTAGTCATCCAACCCTGTTTGGCATATGGTATAGTTCTTATGCTTTCAACGTTTAGCTGTCACTTTGATATGAATTCTATGCCTTTCTGTATATTTAGCTCTTAAAATTCCAATTAAAATTCCTTTCTTTGTTTTGCTTGTCCACCCGATTCATCGGAGCTTTATCCCGATTACATCCGGATCCGCCCGCGTCACGCACCTGGTTATGGTGGGTGGATTTCCTAACAGAATTTTCTGCATATGTTAAGGCTCGAATTTAAGACCCCGCTTAAGCGATACCGAACCGCTTACTACTCGGACTAATGGGAATTAAATTTCTGTGCCCAAAGGGGAGTTCCCTTGTTTTAAATGGACACAATTAGGGGTCCTTGACTAAGAAGCCCTTGATTCGCAGGATGAATTTCATTAAAAATCTCAGGTTTATACGTGCATTGTTATTCTTTGAATTGTTTTGTTATGACTGGTATTGTATCTAAGTTGTGTTTGGATGGAGAGAAAAGTAAAGGTAAAAATATGGAAAGAGAATACTAGGAAGAAAAATTTAAAAAAATAGTAAGAGAATTTACTATTTGTGGGAGCTTTTTCTCCTAATATTATTTCCTCCCTAATCTCTTCCTATCCAAACATAAGGTTAAAATATTCTTGACACATTAATTAATGATTTAATATTTCAGAGCATAATAGAAGTGCAGAGCCAAGACAGCAGAAAGTTAAGTATGCTGTAGAATTTTCCTCTGATAATGGAGGGGATGATTGACATATAGGTTTGAAACCAAGTGATGAAGAATTCATAAATTCAATATGCCATGCTTTATAATTAAAAGAGATAAATTTTCTAATAAATGTCACAGAATCAGTTGATCAAATGTCTGTCTCACAGAACGAAGATTTACTAAGGCTTTTCTGAATATATCCTGTTTAACAAGTAAACGCATGTAATCCAAATATATCATCCTGTTTAAGAAGACATGTAATATGTTGTTATTCAAGTGTGTGTGTGTGTAATTTTCACTTGCGTTTTGAAAAAACTCAAAAAGAGTAGCCATGTGCAAAGCCTTTTTATATCTATTCATGCAGTCCTTACATTTTGTTCCAAGCCTTATTCTTCTAGGTTACACTGCAATTCATTTTTTAAATTCCATTTAATTCTAGTGACTCACTAAAATAGAAGTTAATAAAATTTATTATAGGATGCTTCCAATCCTTTATTATTCCTATGAAAATACAATATTGAAGTTGTTTTTTTTGGTATAACTTCTTTCTTTTTGTATAAAAATTTTTGAAAAGAGGTTGGGCTCACCAGCGATCCAAGGATAGGGTGAAATCTCACTTCTTCTTAGGCGATTCCAATGTTAGGCAGGGCGAGCCGTCTATTACCTTCAGGTATAAATTTAAACATCTAGGAGTTAGGATGCCTTCCTAAGTCCCGCGAATGAAACCACAATAAAATAGTATTTCTCAGGAATCAAACACGCTACAAATGATCGCATATCTTACTCTTTTACTAATTAAACTTATGAATGATGGGTTGGTATAACTTATATTGAAGTTTGATTAAAGCATATATACACTATAGAAGTGATTAAATCTAGTCCAAAATTGAAGGTGACTATAGCAAGCTGTTTGTGGATCAAGTTTACCAACTTAATAAAAAATATTTTTTTGTTACACAAAAGGTTTAGGTGAGTTTGGCGTTGATCTTGGTATCAGTTCCCGACTAAGATTAGGGTATAGTCACAAGGTTCAGAGAGTACTTACAGATAATTTACAAGATCGCCTATTAAATGAGCACTCATAACAATAGCGAGAATCGAACTTATGTCCTTGTATGATACGAGTATATTTCTTACTATCTGTGCTAATTTTTATTGACTTAATAATATATATATATATATATGTGTGTGTGTGTAAGCAAAGTCATACATAATAATCCAACAATGGTTAGCATTTTTTAATAAATACATATATCCTTGTATTAAAGGCAATCATATTCAAGACTATTAAATATTAAATATAGGTATATCTTTTAATAAAGATTCTAATATTAGTCTGTTTATTGTGAGAGACTAACCATTTTCGTTATAGCAAATCTTCTAGGTAATATTGGTTAGCTTAGGTTAAGATATAACACGATTAAATTATAAAAACCCCAAAAGAACTAAATTTGTCTCAAGTCCTTTTTAAGTAATATAAAGAGGTATGGGACCAAGAGGTAGCAGACAAAAGGTATAATCGCCCACAGGTAAATCATCTATCCGTCACATTCTGAATTATTCAGATCCAATAATTTAAACCCAAAAAATAAAAATAATAAAAAAGTGCAACAACTTAGGTTGTGACAGAAGACATGTCGTTATCATGCTTACCATGTTAATTAATTAATTAATTACATTTAAAAACTTCCCTTCATTCCCTCTTTCTTCTAGAAGAAGTTTATAACTGTGTTACATGTTAATTAAAAAAAGCACACAGAGCTATCCATTTGTGGATACAGTACTGGATTCAAAAGCTCTTCGAAAATATAATTATAAAATAATTAATTGTAGTTTTCCACTAACTGTGGCTGGGAATATCGGATTTATTTGATACTTATACTGAATACTAGTGTTATCTATCTTGTATATCACTATTTTTTATTTGGTAAATAATACGCTCCCTCTTTTTCAACCATACTTTGATTAATGGTTTTTTCACCCGGTCTTTTCTCCTAATAAACTGTACCAATCAAAGGATAATTTTGAAAAGTTATAAAAAAATTTACATTTAAATAATTTTTAATTAAAAATAATTTAACACGGTTTTTGTAAAAAAGATTGATGGATGGGAGTATAGCAATGAAAAAGGGTTATATCAAACAGTATAAAAACAAACAGGATGTTTGGAGTCATTTTTCTTAACATCATATCTGCCAAAACAAAACTTGTTTCTTTGTGTTACTCTCTCTAGCTTCTGTCTTAAAAGAATTCTTTTATTATTTGAGATTAAGAGGTTCATCTTCTTCTTTCTTAATTAAATAGACAGACCTAGAAATTGAACCTATAACTTCTTTTATAGTTTTCATACTAATAGATTTTAAGGCCATTGGCACAATATCATCTTCGAATAATATTATATTAATCTCCTTTAGGATACACAGGTAAATAATAATAGATCAATCCACACGAGAATTGAAAATGAAACCCTACTCCTAGCATCCTAGCATATTTTGAGGATCAGAACCCTATTTATTTATATTATAAAAAACAAAAATAAATTAATATGTGGGACGAAGCAGACCAACCTGGAAGGCAGTCCCACAAACCGCCCCAAAAGGGTTTAAAAAAGAGACTAAACTTGCTTGATCTGCACTATTTCTTGTTGGATGAAGCAACCCCACGACACCAGAATAATGACGAAATTGCTACTGTAACACTAGGGTCCATATATACATACATATATATATATATATATATATATATATCCATTATCATCATGACCATGATCATGATCATGATCATCTCAAGTGATAGATGGCCCTTCTTCCAATAGTTTCTTTGCTGCGGCTGCTTTCCCATCAATCTATTGGCTAATAATGAATATATCCATTCCCCTTGTTCTGTTTCTATCAAAAAAAAAGAGAGACACTCACCTAAATAATTATTACTACCCTATATAAGCTTAGATTCTTCATTCATGTTTTTAATTTTTTCTGTATAGCTACAACTATATATATATATAGAACAAAAAGAAAAGAGGGTGAAAATTTAATGGAAGATTCTCTTCTTAAGGGCTTATAGCTGCTTAGTTAGGCTAATGTTTTGTCTTTATAGCATATGAGAAACTTTTTTGTAATATTTCTGTTTAGTAAGACTCACGTAAAGGAGAGATATGCCTCTTTATTCCCTTTAAATTTTTTACTTCATCATTACTTGAACTCCTTTTATTATTCTTAATTACCATCTAATAAAGTCTAAATTCGCCCCATATCGCTCCAACTTGATCAAAATATTTTTTTTATATATATATTTTAGGTGAGTTGGGTCCTCCTGTCTCACCAAAAATAGGACATGCTTTTAGGTTTAAAAAACACTTATAAAAATACTTTTAAATTTTACCAAGATCCTCATATTGCCAACAGAATTTGAACCCGTGATATTATAGATTATGGTTCTAACTTCTTACCTTTATATTTACCCTCATTTAGAATTATTGGAAATATAATATAAAACTTGACTTTAATACTCATTTGATCTTTAATATATAATATAATTAAAGATATATTAAATATAAGATATAATCTAGAATTATTTAGAATTGATCTTAGTATTAAATATAAGATATATTTTATATAGTATTAATTTTTTTTAGATAACCCCTACTGATACTTCTTCAATAATAATTAAGAGAAAAAATAAGAGCGTTAAAGAAAATAATTAGGATATTTTAAGAAAAATATATCATATTAATTAATTTAATTAACTTTTTAATTTAATTAAATTAATTAAATATATTTTATATTAATAATCGGATAATATCATAATGATATGGTTGTTTTGGGTCTGTGCCGATTAATGCTAACCCCATATTGAGATATAATCATATCAAGCATCATTGGGAAGTGATATTTGGCCCAAAATCTCAACAAAGAAAAGTGAGTGCCATAAATATATACGTAATATTATTTGAGTTCAAGGCATGTTGGTTTTAGTACTGCAAAGTTCCTATTAAACCCCACTCTGGCTGCATATTATTGGTGGAATTTCCACCTCCTTTGACCCAAGTTGGTGACCGTCCATGATAGTGACAAAGTTATATTCATCATCAATCCCATCACTTAATTGGACTTATCTGGAGTTTATTTTTACTTAATCAATGCCATTTATTGCTCATATTCCAATTAAGTTGACTAACTACATGAACACAATCTCAGTACATGACAAATTATAGTTGGTGGGTAAGTCAACGTTTGGTTCAAATTTGAGGTGAATTCATTCAGTGAAAACCTCAGAAAAGGCCGATAAGATAGCATAGCTAGATATCAATTAAATAATAATATTTCATATGCTATTTTAAAGGAGGAGATGAAATTAAAATACAAATACCCATGTTAATCGAGTCGACTAGAAATATGACTTGATTTCCTTTTAATTTGGGATATAAATCATATGAAATATATATATGTCAAGTGAATTATCTAAAATGAATTTGACAAGCCTTCAAATTAAATATGACCAATAACTCTATATACCTGATAATTGTATATTCTTTCTAGTTTATAATATAAGTCATTTTAATTAATTTATTAAAATTAAAAAAATAATAGTTTATTTATTAAATATATCTTAAATTAAAATATGGATTTCATCATTATGCAAGTATATAGAGGTAGCATTTTGTGTACTAAATTCATATAAAGCTATAAAAATAAAGACTTGCAGGCCTAGTAGAGAATTATAGTTAGAAAATCACATTGTTTTGAATCAATATAGGGAAATAGATGTAGACTGATATAAAAGCGATGTACAAAAAAAAAGTAGAGGAAGTAAAGGAAGAAAGAAATCACTAACAAAAGATAAGAGAAAGAGGAAAATAAAATAAACATGTATTTTGTTTGTGTTTGTTTGGATATATAAAGAGACAAGTATGTATTGATTAAAATCAAGGAACAAGATATTTTATGATCATCATTACTTATCTTCCTTCATTCCTTATGTTGCATGCTAACTTAATAATAATGTGCCTTTCCCCTCTCAGCCAATAAAATGCGTCTTGTTCACTCACAATGCTTGCACTGAAACCTAGGTTCCTTCATGCCAATTATACCTATATATATATATATATATACATACTTATTTCCCCAAAAATATCTAGTGGTGGTCCGATCCTTCTCAATACTTTTATATTTTCTTAATATCACCTTCATCATTCATAGCTACCTCGTTTATATATATATATATGTAATGGATTTTAGTACATTTGTGTATCAAAATTAAGTGAATTAATCAACTGAATCATATAAATACTTGTACATTGACATAATTAGCTGACTTTCTTGGCTTTTTTACAGGACAAGTCAACCTAATTAAGTTATATTTGGTCTACATGATATATATTTCTATGAGAAAAAGTTTGGGTGATGACTTAGTTTCTAGAATCTTGTTAGGGTCGAGAACTTGCATAACTCAAAATGCTTATATATGTAATAATTAAAAATTATCTACTAACAATGACTCTTATATGTTGGTTATATATATTTAAAAATTTTATTGATCATAACCTGATATATTTTCATATACAAAAAGTACCAGTACTCTAATAATTTTATATGCCTAAAATATCAATATAATACTTGAACTTAAGTCTTTCTGATGTTAAGTAAAATTATTAAACGGAGATTTTTCACCTATTTACCCTATTAAACATCACTTACTGTTACTTCATAGCATACATTATAAAATCGTCTCCAATATGGTCTATCCTCAAATTTATGCAGAACATATAAGCATATGGAATAATTCAGAAACAAAAACCATAATAGTTTTGCGCATGCAATGTCTGAATTCATTCACATATGTACGAGTATATCGCAACAAGGTTTCATCACTACATACAGTAACAAGCTTCAGAAACAAGTTGAAAGCATTGGAGAGAGAGAGAGAGAGATTATCATTGTTTTTGGTCCCACCCAATTGTACAAAATATGCACTTTTAAGCAATTGCAACATCACTCACTTTCAGACACAGCTTTGAGTTCACCAGCCGAATCTAACACAATTCTCACACATATATATGTTTGAACTCAATCATCTTTTTCACACGCGCCCATAATAATAATAACCTTTGTTTCAATGTTTTGTTTGTCTTCAAGTAATTACGTACCATCTACTTATAATTGCTTCTTTTGTTTTTGTCTTGGTCGCGTAGTATTATAATAATTAGGGACTTAGTTTTTTTTTTATATATATGCATGTCCGAAATGATTAAGGATAGCATAATTTCAAACTCTACTCTTAATTAATAGTTTTAATTTCTTAATCTATCTTTGATAGTGAAATGGCCAATCAGAGGAGTGGGAAGCTCTAGCTTATGATAATAAGTATTGGATTAAAGTATTATTGAAAAGATCTAAAGTCGGTAGATCCTATCTGATTGTGATGATTTTTCTTAGATATCGGACTCATGATTTCCCGTGAAAATGGACCCTTCTTGCATAGAAGATAGAACTTTTATTTTCTTGGGAAAAATGGGAAATATTATTGAAATAATTCATTAGAATAATTTATTACTAATATTTCAAATCAGACTTCTTCGAACTTTATTCTTTATGTACCAACTTTTTTCAATTTAACGTGATGTTTATGTCAGGCTTATATGCTTTCTGTCTGGTAACTAATTCTACAGAATATGAAATTAAATAAACCTTCTTTAATTAATTAATTAAACTGCGCGTCTTGCCATCAATTAATTAATTTGACACGTAAATACTCCATGTGATAACGAGTTTATCAACATTATTTATTTGAATCATTTTTCATTTGAAATTGTTTTCGTATGGAATATCAAATATATGAAATTTTGGAATGAGATTATGAATATTTTAATTGGTTTACTTATTTTTCGTTCATTTTTATATTGAAACCCTAACAAAGAGTGAATAGTGAATTGCTTAAGATAATTTATATTGAAACTTTTTACCGGAAAAAACATGTTTTGAAACGACAGAATAAAAATAATTTAAATTTCATTTTAATTTAAAGTGATTATTCGTTTGGCCGAAAAAGTGATAATCTGGATTTGATTAAAGTTGGTATAAAAGCTTATTGGCATATATCAAAACAAGGATTTTTCTTAATTAAGCAAGTTTACTTTTAACAAAGCGAGTTTATGTGAGTTTAGTCATGAAAGCTTATCAAAACTAGATAGATCTCATAGCTTAAAAAATATTTATAAATGTTTTATTTCCTCTGATCTTAAATATAAGAGATAAATAATTAATTTATAGATATTAAAAAATTAGTTAAGTTAGTTAATTATAAGAATTATATACTAATTTTTTTAAAATATCATCTTTTTAATTATCATTTGCATCCATAGAAACAACTCGGTATTTGTATGAAAATTTTTCTTTAAAATATACAATTAATAGAGATAGTTTAAAAAAATATTATCAATTTTAGAAATATTATGAATTAAGATATTACATTATTTAGGATCAAAATATATTTTTCAATTAGCTCTTATATTTAAGACAGGTGAAATATGTACTATTTATAAATTAATGGATTAGGATTTAAACCATGCCCTTGTGATTTTGAACTATATATAATCAGCTTTTATTACATGAATTCAGGGACCTCTTTTATACCAAGAGTTTGCAATTAGTATGTAGTCAACTTATTTTTATTTAGACTAATGCCATATATATGGTTGTCTTTTAAGTAAGTTAATTAGTTTGGAAAATAAATATATTATTAAATATAGTTCGTGCTTGTGGTTTTTTATTTTTAAGATTATTGAAAGCTGCAACTCTATAGATTTGCAGTAATTTGTAAGCTAGCACAAATCAGAAAGAACAACTTCACACATACAAGGCTTGCAAACAAGCAATTGATCAACACCACAAAATAAAATATACATATTTATTTGTAAATGAAATGAGAAAGAATTAGAAGCAAAGAATACTTTTCTTGTTCAATTAATTAATTAATTTTCCCTTAGGAGAGAGATGTTGATTGCCTTTGCTCTAGTTTCTCTTTTTAGCACACGTATTTATTAATTAATTAATTAACTAACACCCTAAACCTCAAAAAATGAATGGTATTTAATTGCTTATTTGTCTAGCTATCTTATAATATAATTTTTCTTATTTATAAGACTTAAACTTAAAATTTTATTTAAGTTTGAGATATCTTTATTAATTAATTAAATATAATTCAACAATGATGAATATATTAATTTTTTTAAAAAAAATAGGGGGAACCTTTCCCTATGCAATTTTTTTATTCCAAACTAATTAAATGCATTGATCAATTATTTATGTCTGCAATTATTCAGTTTGAAAAATTTGAATCAATTTTGTTATTTTTTTTCCAGCCTTCCTTTTATTTAATATCTAATTATCTATAGGATTGGTCTCATCATGAAAAATTGCACTCTTCCCCAACATTTGCATCAAATTTCAAACTTCCTGTTTCATGGAAGCTCAGGAAAATAAAATATATACTATAAAAAACATGGATGGTCCAGCATTGAAATTAAAAAAAAATTATAATTATGATTCATACAGTAATCTCTTCTACCAAATATTATCCGTAATATATAGATAATCACCTGTTTAGATAAGATTTTAAAAAAGAGTCTATGAAAAAAATAGCTTTTGGATAGCTTTTAGAAAATGGTTTCTGGAGAATAGCTTATGAAAAAAAAAGTAATTTTGAATAAATGAGTGTTTAGATAGTTATTTCCAGAAATACTTTTATTATTGGTAAATTATGAAAAAATATATGATTATTAAATATAGTAGAGAGTAGAGATAAGAGATGAAAGAGGGTGTAGAAAAGAAATGAGAGAGAAGAGAGTGTGTAAGAAAAAGTAGGGGTAATATAGTAATTGGTTAATTCATAAACTCTTTTACTGTTCTATAAACTACTCTGATCAGCTTATCTAAAACATTGATTTTAAACTATAGTTTAGTCCAAAAACCCGTTTAAAAAAATATAATTATTTATTTTAAAAACTTTTAAAATATAGATTTTATCGAAACATAAGTTTAAAATCTAGGTTTTGACTATTTTAAACACACACAATATATATGATCGAATATATAATTGCAATGTTCAAAATAAAAGGTATACTGTCAGGGTAGATCAATCTATTTAATTAAACCCTGCGGAATGTATTTGTATACACACCTAAATCTATAATTCATGACAATTATAATTGACACATATATTTAAATTTTATAAAGTTATGAGTTTAATTTTTATTATTATAAGTACTCTTTTAATAATCTATCTTATGATCTCCTATAAATACTCTTTAAATTTTAAAATTCTATTTTAATTTTAATAAAAAATAGATACTGAATATATCTAAATTTTTTTATAGAAAAAAAAGAGTAAACCTGGAATCCACTAACCTTAATAATTATGATACTTTACAAATTTTGGATTTTTGTAATATATAAAATTTTTTAGAATAACGTCACGGGTACATATGGTATGTGTGCATGAAGAAGTTACTGGCTTATATTTAATGGTAATTTTTAATTATGTACCAGTCGAGATTCATTCCTTCGCTATCTAATAAAAACTTACCAGCAAACGTTAGCTTCCATCTGAAACTTCAAACTTGGTGCGTGTGTGTGTGTGTTGGATACTTATTATTTTATTATAATTTTATAGTAATATTTACAAAATTATTATAATTTTTAAATATCTAAATTTATATATAAAAATAATAAACGACTTATTCTATCTGATATTAATATTATTTAATAAAAGAGATATTTTATTTTATTTTTTAATTATAAATAAAATAATTTTAAAAAAAATTATATAAAAAATATGATATATGTATATGTATATATATGACATATAATTTTTTTTAAAAGTACATAGACATAAGTAAATAGTTTATGACAGGAAATATGTGTGTGTTTGTGTATCTATGTGTGCAGGTTTTGGGACAAAATGACGTCATTGTCAGAACAAAACAATTCTAGAAATTAATTTTATAGTGCAACAGGGACAAGTTGTCGTTAGTTAATATTGCTATTTCGAAGGTTGTGTATTGAGTAGGTGTGAGTGGTATCTAAATGATATGCTTTATTGAGGTCTTTAGTTTGTTCTTTAATACACTATTTTATTTATTTTTATCTATTATATTAATTATTTTCTTAAGACTATTCCTATATATAATGTCTTATTTTTTTTTTCAAATCTAAATGAATGAAAATCAATAGTCTAATATTCTCTTCATACTTAATATAAAATTAGTTAATTAATTTAAAAAATTAAAAAAAATTAATTAATTATATATATGATATAAGAGTTAATTAACTATTTAATGAGTATATATTTTATATAAAAAGATAGAGTATATAATATAAATTTATTTTAAAGTTAAATTTATATTTAACTAATTTATTTAATTTTATTAACTATATAAATTAACAAACTAATTATTATATTAAGGATTATAGAGTAATAAAATAAGAGGATTATTTAAAAAATACTATAAATTATTAATATATTAGTTATTAGAAACTAGCTTCATTTTTAAATTTTTATAAATTAGGTAAATAGCATTTTATATTTAATACCAAGAGAAGGTAAGTATGGTAAGCTTTATGTACAAGGCTTGGGCTTTTGATGGCTACCCTTTTAAATTAGTGGATGGGATCATACACGTCCTATATACACTTGTAGCTTATTTTAATTAATTTCTTTATTTAATTTATATAAAATATTTTAGTAAAATCACAGCTAGGTAGCTAGGACTTATAATAAATTAAGATACTTACATGTTGCTTATTACTTATTAGTGTAATTCTCACGGACATGTACATCTTAGCTTTAAGTCTTTGGAGGGTATAGAGTAGGTGATTACTAACTAAAGGAATTAATCTTTGTTTGTTACAACTTTTAATTTGTATTTAATTATTTGTCAAGCGGGTCCACTTCGAAATAAGACCATAAACCCTAGAAAAGTACACGTACTTGGTACCTTCTCAACTTGTCTAATCTGTAAACAAAACAGATAGTATATCAATATAATTTTTTTTAGTGGTTTGTAATTAATAACAATATTTTAATAAAACGATTATATTTATATTTGAAAATTGATTTAAATTTTTTAGAAAAAAAATATAATTATAAAAAATCCTATAAAATAATTGAGCAGTATATATTTATTGTTATTTTTTACACTCAAATTTATCATTGTATAATAATTATTTATTATAAATTTTTTTAATGATTATATTATGTCATATACATTTTAAATAATATGATAGTTTTTCAGTTCTTTTGTACTTCAAACCCACAAAAAATTAGTGAAAATTACTCATAAGCCCTGGTAAAAAATTAAATACAAATAGTTTTTTTTTAAAAAAATCATATTCATAAGTCAAATTTGTATATTTACAAGTCAAGTTGTATCCCTTTGTAGTCAAATTTAACCATTTATATTTATAAATCAAATTTTTATATTTATAAGTTGAGTTGTGTCATTTATGATGAGTTATTTAAATTTGTAAAATTTGAAAGAAAAATAAGTGAAAATACCATGTTCAAAATTTTATTGGTAAGAAAAATTTCAGGTATTGGTAGTTTCTGAAGATTGATTTTTTAGAGTATCAATATTTTCTGTGGATGAAAACTATGTACAAAACTAAGGGTGGCAAAAAGGGGTGGCGACCCCTGGTGTTGGCATGATTCCCATATATCCCTTTACCTACTCAAACTATTATATTTATAATATTATACTCACTCTAATTTTAAATTTTAAAGCTAAATAGAGAATTTAAGTCAATTTTAAATATAAGATCTCATTCTATTTTATCTCCTAAAATTATAATATTTCTCCCAAAATATCATTATATGATTATACATATTGAAATTATTTTTATCATCATTAATTCAAACGTATATGATTAAAAGAGGCGTTTTAGATAAATCAATATATAATCATTATGAATAATTAATTTAACTACTTTTTTTAATATATCAAAATTAATTAAGTATATATTATATTAAAAACTAGAGGTAGTAGTTTATTTGTCTATCTGATAAAAAATAATTTGTTAAAAGTTTGCCCCTTTGGTTTTAAATTTCTACTTCTACTACTGATAAAAATATTTCTACTTCTTTTAGCCAGTAACATTTCCAAATATTTAATTTTCTTGCCTAAAACTTATTAGTAATAATTTTCTCAAAAAATTAAAGACCATGTGTAGCTCAGGACACTAATATTATATAATACGAAGGGTGTAGGAACTATATATATATATAAATCCATAAAAGAGCTTTTGGTTGCACGTAGGACACTAGTATCACCTTTTAATTTATAATAGCAAAAGAGTGCATTGCTCTCAAAGAAACCTTGAGTATTAAGTATTAATACTTTTCGGAACGGATATATATTAAAAAAATATTATGTAGTTTTCTTTCTCATCATATTCAAGTCATCCACTAACTTTTGTTTAGGATAAACACAAAAGCTCTCTTCTAACTTGTACTATCAATTAATGAAAAGAGCCATGAGAAAGAATAATTAATGAAGAACACCCCATATATATAGTTTTAATTTGTTTTCTTTTTCCTGATGATATATTTATATAAGGACAAATATGTAATTAATATTCCTTTGACAAATAAATGAGGAAGGAAATATATAGAAGCTAATTTTATTAATGAATATATCTCACCGTGGGCGAAGAATACCATGGTTACATGCATGGTTAAGGAAAAGAAGACTTCAATAATCCTGGGATTCCACAATACCACCTTTCATTGGATTTCTCAGGATACCACCACTCCTGATATTGGAAAATCATTCTTGGAGTTTAACATTTTATGACTAAATTGTACCTCGCCCCCCATCTCTCCCTGTGGTGTCCTTTGATCTCCTTCCACCCCTACTGACGATGTCCTTCCTCCAACCTCTGAACCAATTGGTAGCCTAAGCCAGTTGGTTTCTTTCTTTCTTTCTCTTTCTAGAATAAAAGGCCAGGTCACGACTAGGAACTGTAAAAAAAGAATATTAGGCTCTATTAGCAAGCAAAATATCTCTACACCCTTAAAAGATGAGTGCTTAGAATAAGCAAAGCTTCTCAATATATTTATTAGCTTTTCTATAAAACAAGTAATTATCAGTGATGCATGACAAAATCTCTAATATCCTCAATGATATTGTTTATAAGAATATATATATATATATATATATATATATATATATATATGGTTAAAGGAAAATTTGGCTTTGAATGAGTTTAATCAGTCGATTTTAAATAGTTTATAATTCTATAGATCGCAAAGTGCGTCCATTAAGTAAAATTCATCTCAATGTTGATCCCACAAAAACTCTGACAATTTGCATTCACACATTAATCAATGTTTATGTTATAATTACTAAAAGATAAGTTTTGGCTGGAACACGTTATGCCCAATTAACAAAACAAAAGGCTGACGAACTAGGAAGCTATATATATATATATGTATGTATGCATATGCATATGTATATATATCTCTGGTTAGAACGAGAGAGAGGAAAAAAGGTGACAATAACCATACATGGTGGAGCTCTAGTGGTAAGCATAAATTAATGCAGAAGAAATGATTAAACATTCGATAACAACAGCTACGAAAACTGACAAGTTACAGGTGTCAAAATGGTAGTGGTGCCAAATGTCGAGGGACGGCGCACCAACCAGACAAGACAAGGTGAAACCCTAGATTGTTGGGGGTGGGGGGGGGGTGTTGTAATGTCCTGCAATGTGCAGGTCAAAAATAGATAGGCAAATACTTTAAGAATAGACAATAACATATATCTAGCTAAGTTTTAGTTTGCTTCTGAAGATATATATTTGACCATTTTAATATATCTAGCAAATACTTTTATGGATATATGAAATATTTTGGGGTATATTTGGTTTGTCTAAAAAGGTATTTATTATCTAAATACTTAATCTAATGGTAGACCTGTTAGACTAAAAAGTAAAAAAAGGAAAGAAGGAATTAATGACTATGATTAAGATATTTTAATAAAAAATACGTCATATTAACTAATTTTTTTAATTTAATCAAATTTATTAAATATATCATATATTAAGGATATAAAGAATACTTATTATGAAACTATTTAAGATATTAAATTTATTATATATTTTTTGATTAACTAACAATTTATAAAGTTTAAAAAAAATTAGTTGATTTTTCTAAAACATCACATTGAATCATTTATATCAAAACTACATTTTGTTAATAGAAACCTCTTTTGATATATGTCATCGATAAAGATATTTTGATGATGAAAAATTATAAATTTATGAGATAAAATTAATTGAGATATTATATTTATAACTAAAATGAATCTCTCAATTACGAATTAGCTTCCTACATTTATGACATGTGACCGGTGGGAAAAATTACTCCTCTAATCTTAATATAAGACCTAATTAGATAGTTGATATTGGTCTTAAATATAAATAATATTTTCTAGCTATATTTATTAATTTTTTTTTAAATTATCTATTTTGATACTCATTCAATAATAATTAAATAAGAGAGGGATGAAAAGGGTTAAGGAAGATAATTAAAGTATTTTAAAAAAATATAACATATTAAATATTTTAACTAATTTCTTTATTCTAACTAAATTAGTTAAATATGTTATATATTAATTGTTATATGCATGAGAGTACAGTAACTGATATTTTACCAAATGTCAAAGGTAATTTAAGTAGAAAATAATGGAGGAAACAAATGTGTACTCTCCTCATTTTTTTAAATATAAGAGTAAAATAAAGAGTCTATTTTAATATTAAATATAAGATCTTAATTTATTTTATTTTTTAAAATTATAATTTTCTTTCCATAGTACCCTTATATGGTTGACTATATATATATATATATATTAAAATATTCTATTATGGGTAGGTCAAATTCACATATTAAATGGGTATATTTAGGTAAACTAACATAAAATTATTATAATTAATTTAATTAATTTTTTTAATTTATTTTAAATTAATTAAATAAATTTTATTTAGAATGATATTGAGAGAGGAGAGTGTGGTTTAGTCTAAAAGATAAAAGTGGTGGCAGAGGAAAAAGCCTTAGGAAGGGGGGTGGCGTGAAACCTCGGTGTCACGCCGTCCAAACAAACCCTTCTATCTATCTGCCACCCCACGCGCAATCAGTAACTTCATCTACACCATCTTCTTTTGTTTATCTCTTTAGTTAAAGAACAAACAAACACAAATATATTTATTATATATATATATATATATATATATATTCTTCTGTTTCTTTTCTGAACAACATTCCCTCTAGATACATCCTTTCTCTTATATATATACCACTCTTTCTCTCTTTCTAACAAACATATTCGCCCCCCTTCTTCTTCTTCTTCTCTTTTTCTCTCCAACTTATAAACCTCTCTCTCTCATCCTCATCTTCCTCCTCCTCTTAGCTCTCAAGATCTACCAAGAACGATGGCATCACCCCACCAGTTTTCTGTGAGTACATACATCTCATCCATCATATATATATAGTTTCTTTTCAAAACCTGTCAGGGAGATTCTGATCAAAGTTTCTGCAGAACTTGAAAGCTTTTCGTCAATGTTATTTGTCTGTTGTGCTTTGTCTTATTTAAATTCTTAGATGAGCTCTTTTGTGAGTGATTCTGATCTGCTATCTTTCTTTCCTCTGAAAATTTTTCATAAATTTCGGGCACCAATCCAAGCCTGTCTCATGAGTTTCTACATCGGGAACCTATGAGTGAAGAGTGTGGTTTATAAGTTCGTGGGGTTGAGTTCTCCCTTTAGACTTGTAATTGTAACCTGATAATTATTACGAGTGGTTTGTGTTTAAGACAGAGAAAATCTGTAGAGGAGAGAGTCAAAGAGATAGATAGTGAGGATATGATAATTATATATTGATGGGATGAGGAAATCCAAGAGCCTTATTAATATTGAAGATGACAAAGTTTGTCCAAATTAGCTGATATTAATGATAGGGTTTACAAGAGTAGTCAAGCAGGATAGTGATTATGTCGTCCAGCAATATACATAAGTCTGAAAACTAGCTAGATTCTCTCTAGATTGGAAGAAACAATCAAACTTTTTGTCTAGGATGCTTAATTAATTAATTAAAGGGGCCCAAAATTATTTCCCCCTATATATATAGACAGGTCTTTCTCCACCAACACCAGCTAGCTAGTGACCACGAGTTGATGAAAGTGCACTTCACTCAAACATACGATCGAGACATGCTTCATTCATTCTGCCACCAAAGTCAAGCTTGTCGGCTTCATATATACATTTTTAAAAAATAACTTACAAAAAAAAGTTTTTAAAAAATAACTTATAGAGAAGAGTTTATGAAAAAATGATTTTGAATAAATGAATATTTGGATGTTTATTATTAGAAGAGTTTTTGTGATTAAAAAATTATCAAAAAAAGTATAAGATAAAAAAATATTAATTATCCATCAGCTCATGATACTGTTAAAAGGTATAAGATAAAAAATATTAATTATCCTTCAGTTCATGATACTGTTCATAGTCATTGTTCATCTTATTTCCTCTTCTCCATTGCACCACATTCATTTTCTTCTTTACTCTACTAGCGACAAAGACCAACAAGCATAAGGTAAGACCAGTAGCATTTTACGACGAGATACGACCACCTTCTTCCTCATTTCCTTCTTCCAAGAAGCATAAGGCAATAGACTTCTCCTCTATTCTAGCGAGCATGTGGCGCAAAGAGAAAAGATGGAAGATGAGAGAGATGAGAGAGGATAGATGGTATAAAAATATGAGTAAAATAATAATTGGATAATTCATAAGATCTTTTATTGTTCTAAAAGTTTTTCTCAATAGTTTATCCAAAATTTTAATTTAAAACTATAGTTTGATCTAAAAGTTATTTTGAATAAATATAACAATTTATTTTAAAAAAAATTAAACTAATATTTAGGCTAAAATTCATTTGAAAACTTTTATTTTCTTCCTACTTAAACATACATATTTTAGCTACTTTATAAATGTAGCCTTTTTGGAACTGATAATATATATATGTGTGTGTGTGTTCTCGTTAGTTAATATCCTTGGATTGGTGGGTTCCACAGATGGCCTGCCATTTTTTGGTGAATGCACATGTGTTTGAGTAAACGGGTCCAATTGAGAAAGTTGCACCATCATCGTCGTAATCATCACTATCTACTGTGTATTTATCTTCACCCTAGCTTCCTAGCTAGGCACTTTAGAATTATATTTTGAGGTTCGATATTTTCAACGATAAGCAAAATCTAAGTGGAGAGTAGTTGGATCCATAAATTCTACACCACAGGAATTTTTGCCTTTCATCTCCACGTACAGTGTACAAGAGGAAAGAAAAACACAATAAATAAGCATATATACATATATATAATTGGCTAGATAATGACTTTTTTGTTTTAATTTAATTTGTTTATTGTGCAGGAGAGGTCTTCAATGGCGGATATGGATCAATCATGTGTGCCACCAGGATTTAGATTTCATCCAACAGAGGAAGAACTTGTAGGATATTACCTCACGAGGAAGATTAACTCTCTCAAAATCAACCTAGATGCGATTGTTGAGCTTGATCTCTACAAAATGGAACCATGGGACATACAAGGTATACACTATACATAAATATATATATACCCCGATCCAGCAAAAGAGTTTAATCTATCTCAACTTAATAAATTAAAGTTCGAATTCTTACTAAAAAAAGATATACACATTTAAGAGTATTTTGTATGAGGGTTTGGATGGGAGGGAAAGTTTTTTAAGTTACGTTGGATTTAAAAAAAATGAGAGAAGTGAGGTTAAAATTTTTTAATTATTTTTTTTTATTTTTTATCTTTATTAAAATTTTATAATCCTACTACTTTTGTAGTTTTTTTTAAATTCAACTCAAAATTTTTTTTCCTTCTCTCCGCTCCCTTCCAAATTCCCCATACCAAACAACCCCTTAGTATCTTATAGTATTTTAAATATGGATACTAGGGCATGTAGAAAGTATTTACATATATATATATATATATAATGATTTGCAGCTAAGAGATAATATGAAATAATTAATATTGTTATACATACTGCAGATAGATGCAAGCTAGGATATGAGGAGCAGAATGAGTGGTATTTTTTCAGCCACAAGGACAAGAAGTATCCGACAGGGACAAGAACGAATAGGGCAACAGCAGCAGGATTCTGGAAAGCAACGGGGAGGGACAAGGCAGTGATGTCGAAGAACAAGATCATAGGTATGAGGAAGACTCTTGTCTTCTACCAAGGTCGTGCCCCTAATGGTCGGAAATCCGACTGGATCATGCACGAATATCGCCTTCAATCTTCCGAGCATGCCCCTCCTCAGGCAAGTATACTCGTTCCCTTAATATCATTCGATTTATGTACCCGACTTCACTTGATGGATAAAATTTAATAGACGTTAACTGTCCTTATAGTTGTTAATATTTTAAGTTATCTGGGTCTCTATACAAGGTTATGAGTTGCGTTTGAGCGCGCGTGCACACACACATATATATAGGAGAAGTGGTGGCCCAACAACACAAATAATTTCAATTATAATTAACTTACAAAATTATATTATATTTGAGAGGATTAAAAAACGTCTGTGAGCTTTACAATCAGACACCAGTTTCACACTTAGAGGAATATTATCGGCTTCAAGTTCAACCCTATAATGATGATATATATAGCATGCTCATTAATTAGTCTTTAATTAAAAGGGTACATTTCTGATGAGTTGTAAGTTGTCCTTAGAATTATTCACTATAAGGTCATGTAAAATTCAGGAAAACAATATTAAAAAGAAGTGAGAAAAGTTTTTGTATAAGAGTACTTTAAAGGACTTTTAACCCTTATTGCCTTTTAGAAAGTCCAAAAATCACCATTACATTTGCTTTGTGCGTTCCTACTGAAACATTGTGCATGAGCATCCAAAGAGAAACATTATATTGAACTTGGTATAGCTAATATTCCAATGAAAAGGACTATTTTATTCTTTAATTATTTATTTTTTCTGTTAGTTTTACTTAAACTGAGAGGAAAAACAACATTCAAAGCATATTAATAAATATAAATAACTTTTATCATGCACCCACCATTACATATTCACGGATATACGTATTAGGCCTATAATTCACCAAAATAAAAGTGTTAATTAATTTTATCTATATATATATACACTTGTGTTTCAAGCATGCAATAGAAAACTTGCATGTCCACTTTTCTTGAAAGCTACTTTTTTGGCCTTTAGAAAAGCCAAGAGGCAAAAGTGCAAATTAAATCACAAGTCAGAATATTGCTTGTACTTTTTCCATATTATCTGTTATGCATGTGACATTTTAATTTGTCCTAGCTAGTGATCTTGATCCGTAGACTTATCTATCAATAGAATTCTTGTTCTTCATGTTTCAATTTAATTTATTATTATATATCAAAGAAGATACATGTGTGTCTCACTAATGATCTGTCAGAAAATTCATCTTCTTCACCTGACTTCACTCTTTCACTTTAATTATCCCCTAAGTGGTAGAGTTGGCTACTGACAAATTTAACAGAGTTCAGCGTTAGCTGTCGAGGGTCTAACACATTATACTCATTTTTTGAAACATGAATATTAGTAATTGAACTTGTGAGCATCATTAAACCTATTTTTTACACTGGATTTTGTCATAATTGCATGCTGCGTTGCTCATAACTTGTTATGAAACTTTTTAATAATTAAATTGCTTATATAGAATTGTACACAATCATTCTCCCAATATTTATCTTCTTCACTTCACTTCTTTTGCCTTTTTCTACTAAGTGAGATCGACTATTGAGAGATTTGACAGAATTTCACGTAGGCTGTTGAAAAAGTCTGAAACATTGAACTCATTGGTAATGCAGGAAGAAGGATGGGTAGTGTGCCGAGCATTCAAAAAGCCAAGTCCTAGTCATCATGTGAGGGCAGGTTTTGAAGCACATTGCTATTTCAGAGATCATATGAGCAGCCATGGTGGAAGGCCCTTGATCTCTTCATTTTCTGAGATTCTGAATCAAACCCATCATTTTCTGAATAACAGTAACTCTCATCATCCAGGTACAAGCCTAAGTCCTTTAGTCAATTTGGATCAGCAGCACCAGCAACAACTTGTTGATCTTCCTCAAATAGATAGCCCTAGTTTGGGAATAAGATCATCATCGGATAATTATGGAGGCCGAAACAACATTAGTAATCTTGGGGATGATCAATATTACAGTGATGACATGGAAAGCTTGGACCATTTGTTTGCTTCAAATCTGACAGATACAACTTCTTCTTCTGCTTCTTTCTTTGCACACTCGAACTTTCCCATGAACATGATGATACCACATAACAACGAACTAGTAATACCTCAACAAAATCAAGCAAGCCAAGCCCTATGAATCTGCTTTCCTGATTCATAGTGTGTTTTTCTAGGATTTCATCTTTCATACATAGAGCCAACAATAAAATAACTGTCTAAGCCATTATATATTGGTTATAAGATGATGGCTAGCTAGCTATATCTTCATTCTTATATAACATAGTTGACCACATTCACACATGTTTTCTGCTCTCCATATACGCTAATTTACAAGTTGTTGGAGAGAGAATGTTGTTATTCTTATTGGAAGCCTGATAAGTGATCAGGAAAGTATATAGAAGATGGCTTGAAAAGTGATCCAATTTATTATTCCTTCTGATGTTGATGAAGGTTGAAATAGGAAGTTTAAGAACTTTTTCTTTCCAAGAAAATTGTTATAGCCTGTTTGTGTCAGTCAAATGTAAATCCCCTTCATCGTTTGCATAAAATGAATGGTGTGTTCTAATTTCATGTCTTATATCTTATTCGTTTGTTTGAGTAATATCATTATTTTTTTTTTAATTTGTCTAAATTTAGTCTCTCAATTCAGTTATAGTGCAAGTAAAATTTTTCCAACAATTAGAGCTTTATTTTGATTCCCAATAAATATTTGAATAATTGTGCATACAATGCATCAAGTCTAAATAACTTTCATTTGTACATATCTACGCTTTGTCATATTATTCTTTCCGGAAATTACATTTAAGTCTCATGCAATAAATTTAATTATAAAAAAAATCTAGAAAATTATCAAATTATTATAAAGTTCCACCTGAGATTAATTTTTTAAAATTATAAAATAACATAATTATACTTAAAAAAATGCATCAATTGTTATTTTTTTTGGTCTTCTAGTTGTTATTCTTTTCTCTAGTAGTTGTTATTCACATTACTTGAGTTATTATTTTTTTTCTTCTTACTTGAATTGTTATTTTTCTATATAAAGTTGTTATTCCTATTGACTTCATAGTAATTTAATGATCTATTGGGACTTTTTATAATTAAATTCCTTATATATGCCTTAAATACACTTTTCCCTTATTCTTTCCCCATTTTTTAGAATGAAATATAAAAAAAAAAAAATACTCTTGAATTGAGCCACTTAGTTAAAAGATCAAGTGAAATAACACTAAGCTACATTGCCTAGTTGAAATTTGATATTTTTTAAGAAATTTTTAGGATCAAAGTCCACCTAACTTCATTTCGAATTAGTCACTAATATTTTAGAAAATATTCAAAGATTTATTGCCAAAATGAAATAACCTTCAAAATATTGTCTCTCAAATATAAATGAAGGAGCTTGTTTCACACGTATAATAAATAAAAGATAAAGTAACATATAATATTTTAATCTTATTTATCATATATGATTAGTATCTTAATTATTTGTGATATAATTTTACTCATAGTCTTTTTAATTTGGTATAATTTTACCTATAATTTTTTTAATTTAGTAGAATTTTATCAATAATCTTATTTCTCAAATACCAATAGTTGCACCAAATTAAAAATTATAGATAAAATTATATCACAAATAAGATTAAGATATTAACCGCATATAAAAAATAAAATTAAAATATTTGGTGCTCTATTTTACCCATAAAAAAAAACAAGTGAAGTTATATTTGGAAAAGAATCGCATTATGGTTTGCACTTGGATTATATGCTAGAAGAACATACAAATCTCTGAGCATCATTTTCCTCATTAACTCTTTGAATGCATGTTTCTCATAATTAAGGGGATATCATTCCTTAAATCCGATATTCTTACAAAATTATTTTAATGTTTTTAAAAAGAATAATGAAACTAAATCGATTAAATTGCACTCGAGCACGAGGAGAATCCCCAACATAAATAATTTTGGACTTCATAAAAAATGAGAAATTTTACTAAATTTAATTAATAGTTTTTAGAAAACAGAAAAGTATCCATTTGGTTCTATATGTAAAAGGATATGTTTTTCATCATATAAATATATATAATTTATAATATATTTATAATTAGAAAAATCTCTAAAGACTCTAAAAATTGATAAATAAATTTTAAATATTATAAATATTAGAGAAATATTAGAATTTAAATTTAAATTTTAAAATTTAAAATCGAATGATTAAAATATCTTCTATTAACATATTTAAAATATTTAGGTGTATTTCAATTATTTAGTTATAAATTTTAAAATTTTAATTTAGTTCTTTGATATTTTTAATATTTAGAGTCAAATTTAGGATTTACCATTTCAAGCAACTTTTCAGGATTTTCCCTTTATAATTAGAATTAGTATGTAATAAAAAATTATTTTTTGTTATTTTTCTTTAAAGAAAAGGTCCAAAACGCGGAGGATGTAATTGGAGTATTGGACAATGGTCGCGTGCATGGCAAGCATTTACTGGTCGAACGAGACACGACACTCACTGTATAAAGCCTGTAGTCTCGTCGCCAAACACTGCCTCTGGCGATCGGCCCCTACTCCCAGATCAAATTTCAAACCCTTGCGTTTCTCCAAGGTGAGACAAATTTCTCATTTCCTTCTCTTCACTCCTTCGATTCACGATTTTTTTGGTGATTAATTTGTTCTCTGTTTTCCTTTCTCTCGCTTTGTGGGTTTGTGACAAGGTTCAAGGTACTGTTATTTATGACTTTGATAGATTTTTGTTTTGCATTTTTTAGGAGTTTTAATGCGCCTCCGATTGTTGTTTTTCTTTCTATTGGCTTTTGGATTCTTGGGTATTGGTATTTCCATGCTCATCGATGCTTTAACGCAGTGTGTTCTGCTCGTGGATATGTTTGGGTGCCTAAATATGTTTATATTCTTCTTGTTTTGAGCTACTCTGTTCTAATATTATCCACTTCAGTGGTGTCTTAAAGTGGGCTGCACGCAACCTTTTGAGTTGCAAGGGCTTTGCTATTCGACCTAGTTATATGCCTATAATTACCCAGAAAAAAGAATATTTGTTTATGAAGTCCTGGGTCTCTAGTAATCTTTGCAACAGCATGTTTCTAATTCAAAATGACAACAACTAATTAGTCACCTCCCCTCCTTCGTTTTTTCCCTTCTCTATTTGCTGCTATCATGGAGTCTCTGTCTGTTAGAGAATTTAGCTAGTTAGATGCTAACATTTATATTTATAATTAAAAATTGGGTGGTAACAGTTTTGTATGTCATAGTTATACTGCTATCTGAAAATAGCTAGAAAACTAACTCCATGCTTTTCTTACGGTACTTGCTTATATTTGTGAATGATTTGAGTGTTTAGTTTTCTCGGAGTGACTGAGGGCAGAAGAGATTTTTTTCTCTTTTAACTTTCAAGCGAAAATTTCGTCTTTTTTCCTGTGATAAATAGGTCAAAGTTGTTCTCTATGACTATTTGTTATGTTTTGTAAAGCAGATGCGAAGGTGATGCTTAAAGCTTTTTCTTGAGCAGATTCATAATTTTGTTATTAATTTTTAGGTCTGAGAAGCTTTAAATAGTTCTTCAATTTTGCATACTGGTGATGGCTTCAAAACGCATCACTAAGGAGTTGAAGGACCTACAGAAGGACCCTCCTGTTTCCTGCAGTGCTGGTTTGTTTTCAGCTATCTTCTCTGCTCTTTTGCCTTTTGTTTGATCATTATCTACATATGTAGCTCTTTTATTTACATAGCTCATAACTTGGACTTCATCTTATTGTTACGTAGACATTATTGTGCACAAGCAAAATCAATTTATGATTAAATACCGTTATATCATGAGGCTCTTTCATAATCTGGTTTATCTTTTATGTCGTTTGTGTGTATCTTTTGTGCATGCATGAGAACACTGCCAAAGAGTCTAATAAGTTAAGAGGGTGGCAAGTAAAATCACTCATGTAGTTGAGTAGGAGACCATTTCAAAAGGATACAATGGGACTTAGATTTTGGTTAAGACTAGATGGTGATTCGAAGTGGATTTGAAATTTTGACTATTGGTTCTTGTAGCTAGCCCCAAAGTATGTTAATTAAGTAAATTTTGATTGGTTGAGATAAATCTGGGATGAATGGAAAGGAATAATCAAAGTTGAGCGATGTATGAGGACATGTCTTTGATAATTACATGCTAAGCTTTCTTTTCCAAAAAACCTAGAAAATGTTTAATGTTTTTTGTATTCAGGCCCTGTTGGTGAAGACATGTTTCATTGGCAAGCTACACTTATGGGCCCTGCAGATAGCCCTTATGCTGGTGGTGTCTTCCTAGTGAGCATTCACTTCCCTCCGGATTATCCTTTCAAGCCACCGAAGGTAGTTATTTTGGCATAAATGATTTTGAAAGCTAATGCCTTGGCTAGGACATTTGCCATTTTGTTTCTGTTGAAATTGTCAATTTTAGGGTCTACTATAGTCTCATGTTTGGGAGCCGTATTTATGTGGTTGAGATGTGTATTTCTTCCCCCTTACAACCTGATTGCTTAAGTTTCTATCAGGGTTTCGATTGTCTTTTGTCAAATATTCACTTGCTACATTTGCAAGCTATGACATTGAGTACACCTTTTCATTGTCTCATTAATCCCTGACCCTGGTAGGTTGCCTCGACAATAACCTCGATGTTGTAGACATGAATTTCTTAATGTTGTCTATCTAGTGCAGGGAGATTGTGCATGTGGTGGAGAGACTCTGGAAACTCTTGCAACTGGTATGATGTGGTGATTGAAAGGAAATCCATCACCATGTCTTTTTCACAATGTCTATTTTGCTGTTATTATCATTATTCTACAGTATTCACCCCTTTTTATTATTTTAGTAGGGACATGAGGGTCATTTTTCATCCACAATCTTTTTTCCTTTTTTAATTTTCCTCTCCATTCCATTCTATGCTGTATGACGAAATATTTGTTGTTGTATCATGGGTTGATCACGTTTATAAGATTCATTATAAGATATATAATTTTTTTTATTATGTAATGTTGATACTTTTGTTTTGTGTTATGTAGATTTTGTATTATTTTTCCCTTGAGCCCCAAGTATTCCCCTGAATAGACATGGATAAAGTTTACAATGGAAAATAAATATCTTCTGTTTGGTCAGGTTGCTTTTCGAACAAAGGTATTTCACCCGAATATCAACAGCAATGGAAGTATCTGTCTTGATATTTTGAAAGAACAGTGGAGCCCTGCTCTTACAGTTTCTAAGGTGTGAAGCTTTATCCCACATAATACTCTAGTCCTTCGGATGATCCCTAGTTCAATGTTCTCTTTTCCCCTCGGAATTCCATTGTTTAGTTCTTCAGTTAAGAGCTTCAATTTTTTTTCTAAAGAAATAAGTGTGACAGGCAGTTAATGTTTTAGTAAGGAAAAACCTTATAGCTTCTATGAATTTGCTATCCAATTCTGCATTTTAGAGTTCAATATCATACAATTGGATACTTTTTCTGAAAACAGAAGAGCTTATGTGCAGTGTCGTATATCTTTACTATCAGGTTACTTAATCTGACGAATGCATGGATTATGCAAACAAGTGAATGGCTTTTACAAACTAGCATTACTTGTTTTTTTGTAAAAAAAAAAAAAATTGCTACACACGGAAGAGCTTGATAATGAAAGCATAAGAAATGATACCTAAGTGGGATAGGTGACCTTATCCGAAAAGTTACTTGTTGAGATGGGAGAACCAACCCATTTGAATATTCTATTAAATACTCTATCCTAGTCAATATAGGACTTAGTATTTTCTACTACTAACTCTCTATAAGAATCCCGCCTCCTAGGAAAGAAGACAATTGTATCTAGATTTAAGTCTTTCTGAAATATGTTCCTTCACAAAATTTTATGGCAAATTCTTATGGAACTTTGCTTAAAGATGTGTCCTTAACAAGCTTATCGATCACGGGCCTCACAGTGCTCTCTCTGTGTGTAGACTTGTCTAATACTGTGGTTTGTGGTAGGTGCTGCTGTCAATCTGCTCCCTGCTGACAGATCCAAACCCAGATGATCCTTTGGTGCCTGAGATTGCTCACATGTACAAGACTGACAGAGCCAAGTATGAGAACACTGCCCGTTCTTGGACTCAGAAATTTGCCATGAACTAGCAGCAGTTCTTGCTATGCTTTTGATTTTGCTTCTGGGCAGCTCATGGGCAAGCAAATAGGTTTATACATAAAAACAAATAGTGTTGCGCTTCTATGTTATTTTTAATAGTTATCCATACTTTGAAAGATTCAGGTTTAAGGGGTTATACAATGTCTGCCCAGAATTTGTGTCTCCCCATTTTATGTTTAAATATGCATTCTAGTTCTCAAATTTGACCATTGCCTTTACATATCATATATTTCTGTTTACTAAAGGGACTAAAACGGATAAAGCATTGATGGAAGTCGTATATATATAATAGAATATTGCATGCCTTGCATTTTTATTACACTTAAGCCTATAAAGAGTGTTTTGATATAAACAAACCCACTCTTGTAAACTGTTTGTAGATATGGAAAATCTTACATAAGTATTTCTATACAACGGAAGAACCTCAACTTTCTAAACTTTAAGCTCTAAACACACACTTGGAAGTTGTCTATTTAGAAAGTCTGAGACTCCAGGGTACTTCATAGTTCATCTATCTCTACTAAAAAGGCCGCATTTTCTCGTGACAGAGAAAGTGTATGCGTTTTGTTCTTCATGAAAATTATCTTCTTAAGCGCATATGATTAATGTGAACAAATCATGTCCATGGGGAGTACGAGAAACCCATCAGATACTTGCAAGAATAACAAATCATGTTCTCTCCTAGCTGCTCTGCCAATTTTTTATCGGATTGTATATATTAAAGAAATTTTTATTAAAAAATATTTTTGAGCAAATGACTAAAGAGAGTATTTTAGAGAAATTAAATTTTACAGAAACTAACATGTTTTTTTTTTTACCAATAACTTACTTGATTATTTTTTTAAATCTATATAAATTAGGTATCTGGTTCTTATATCAAGCATAAGAGGAGTATTATTCTATATCCATATAGTACAACAGCTTATATACGGCTATTTCCTAACAAAACATTTTTTATTCTTAATTATGGCAAAGTATTGGGGGAAGGAAAGTGTTCCATCCCGTTCAACCTCTTGTATGTGTCAAATTATCAATCAGGTGAATGTAAAATCATCTGACCATAACAAAACATGATGTCAGATAATGTCAAACAAGTTCTGAGCCAACCAATAAGCTTGACACGTGATTTGGTCAATGAGGATAATAAGAATGAACGATATTTATATTTATGCATAGAAGAAACTATAAGATATTACAGAAAGCAAATCTTCTTCCCTTGTAAACAAACTTGTGACCTGCTAGCACTTCTCCTATACATAATACAATGAAAGAATGATTATTGAAGAGTAAGGGCAGGCGTATATAGATGAAGAAGTGAATTCAAGGGCACTTGAGCTTTCCTCCATGAGTAATCATCTTGGCATAGCAAGGACACACGTCACGGCTCGCATTCGGGCCATTTGGCACACAGTTACACCTCTGGCAGCAAGTGCTGCATGCCCTCAGACACATCTTCTGCTTCCATGATTTGCTGCACCTGTACTCACACTTTGCCTCACAGTCTGCAACATTACTTTCCATAATCAATCAATATATCTATAGAAGTTGTAGAAAGTCATATTGTATTACTCTCTTATCTTTATTATAAGGCATCTTTTAAAAGAGATAAATGATTGACTTTTATTATTAATGAAAATATTAATTAAGTCTTTTAAATATTACCCCTATTTAAAGTCATTAACTATGGGAGAAAATATAATGCAAATAAAAAATATATTCTATTTTCAGACAAAATTGAAGACTTAACTAACTTTTATTGATTCTAGTAAATTGGTTAGAAGTAGTTTATAAAAGAAATTGAAAGGAGTATAATATAGTTTTGTGTAAATATATCTACTTATCAGATAATCACACACACACACATAGACTGCAGAACTGTGAAGGTTGACATACCTATATGTTTGGCCTCAACCATTCCATAGATTTCCAGCTGAATTGGGAAAAGAGACGAAAAAGAGTGTGTGAGTACCCTATATATATATAGTCAAAGTTGTTATATATTGGATAATGGCTATATAGCCTAGTAGTATAAAAGCTCCCTTATAAGAGGGAGAGGGAGGTTACATGGTCAATTCCACTTATAATATCAGACCATTAGCATTTGCCTCTCTAATTCAAAGAAAAAAAAAGTTATGTATGACTAAGAGAGCTGCATCATGTTTTAAACATTTTCTGCAGGACTTGGTTACTGAAATTGAAACAAACCAGTATAGCGAATTGGAAAATGAATTAGATATGAAATAAGCAAAAATGGTTATGGTAAATACAAATATTAGACTAATCAGACAAGTCCTTGATAACCTGGTGGATTAGGAGGAAGCAGAGAAGAGCCAAGACAAAGGTATTTCTTGTGATTGAGGCCATTATTGCTTCCTCCCGCTTCCTTATTGACAAGGGAAATCTATTTATTTATTTAAGGAAAAAAGTGTCAATGACAAAATGATTTATAGGAGAAGCAAGGTTCTATTTGAGGAACAACCTATTTTGTTTTCCATAAACTTCTCTGTTCTTGCATACTTTTAGTTCTAAAGATCTTCAAACCATGAGTATTCAAGGATTGCCTAAATAAAGGCTGTGTTCCATTAATTTCTATTATTTATCCCTAATTAAGTCACTAATAACTTTTTTAGCTGTACATTTGCAAGTGAACGTATATAATCGAACCAAGGTGAATAAAATCCTAAAATTCCCATTTTTAAAAGTTATGAAGGTCTAAATAATATTATAATATTTATAACAATGTTGAGTATGGTAACAAAAAAAAAAGAAACAATTTTATCTTATGGTTTGTAATAAGTTACACATAGTTTAATGCTAAACGTAGCTGTTCAATGGCTTTTAAGCTTTGATTAAACATTTGATATCATTAGCTCATTTCAGGCTTCCCATTCAAATCAAATTTTCACGTTAGATTTTGAATAAACCTAAGATAAAAAGACAAAATGAACATGAAAAAGGATAACACTATGTGTTTGATGGAATATAGGATAATGGGTAATTAGGATTTTAGATATTCAGAATATTTAATAATAATGATAAAAGATAACGACCAAATCAAAATTAATCTCAAGACATTTGCTTTATACGCCTTTTGATGAATTGAATAAACAGATTATTACTTCCCCTTTTACTGTCCTCCTTCCTCTACTCTCTCTCTCTCCCCTTTCTCTTTCTCTCTTCCCCCTTCCCGTCCTGCATCAGTGTTCTAATTGGGCCCTTGAATATTTGTCCCTGGCCTCATCCTTTGCCTCTGCTAGATGTTTTTCTTCTGCTCACCTTTTCCGTCCATGACTCCTTAATAAAAACCAAAGCAACTTAATTATTTATTTATATTCCAAATCTAATGTTGATCAGAGGGAACTGATAGTTTACTGACACAGAAGTTCAAAGGCACATTTCAAACTTGAAAACTCATCATAAAAATAACAAAGAGGTCGTTGTAAAAAGAAACTGATATTGTTCAACTCATTGGAGAGTTTGAAACCATTACGACAGATCAATCAGATAGTCTTCCATCAACATCAGTACAGCAACATCTTGACAAATGAATGTTCCAAGCGAAATGAATCATCGGTGTCCACTGGAAAAAGCAGGTGTGTAATGGTCCCACATCGGAGAAAATACGAGGGAGCAGCAGGGACTGCGGGTATAAATAGGCGAAGAAAGGAACGTAGCACCATACTTACCTGGACGGGGTCAATGGGTGATCGAGAAGTCCCATGTCCTAGGGCAGTGACCTTCATTGCACTTGGAAGGGGTGCTGCCCTAAGGTCTCCTCAAGTAGGAGAGCCTACGTCATAATTTGTGGCAGTGGGGTGCCTGCGTTCGCGCGGCCCCTCTATTACAGTTCATATCTTCGTTTTCCTTAGTTTGTGCTATTAATTTGGTTTCTTAAAGATGTAGTTTGCTCTAGAACTGCAAAAAATGCTCTACTCTACAAGACCACTCCCATTTGTAGTATCCATATGTTAAAGTTGGTGCCAAAATTGCTCTCGAGTCCTGAGTTACGACGTCTGTTCATTTATTTGTGTTGAATCCTAATACGAAATTTCACGTGAGGATTCACCCTCATTTCTTTATTTTCTAGTAAATTAATGAAGCGATCTAATTAGAGGAATTATATGTAGTAGTATCCTTGTGTTAAAGTCGGTGCCAAAATTGCTCATGAGTCCTGAGTTAGACATCCTGCATTTTCCTGTTCATTTATTTGTGTTGAATCCGAAACTCCACGTGAGGATTCACCCTTATTTCTTTATTTTCTAGTAAATTAATGAAGCGATCTAATTCGAGGAATTATATATAGCAGAAAAAAAATGGATTGAAATTGTATATTTAGCATCAATATCAAATTTCTAATTACATCCTGTAGCGTTTTCTATGAAAATAAAAGAAAAGAAAGAACCTATCAGTATTGTTGAGCTTGCTTGATCAATGAGAAATAAAAAGAATGAATGATATTTATATTTATGTATAGAAGAAATGTTACAATTGTTTGTTTGCATTACAGAGAGAGCGAGTATAAGCTTGCATGCAAAAACATACACAGAATAAATGAGACCTAAGTAATCAGGGTGAGGCCTCTCTCCTCTCTCTCTCTCTCTCTATATATATATATATATATATATATATATGAAGGAAGGAAGGAAGTTTATTTAAGGGCACTTGAACCTTCCACCGTGAGTTTTCATTTGGGCATAGCAAGCGCAGGCGTCGCGGCTAGCGGTAGGGCCGTCGGGGACACAGTTACATCTCTGGCAGCATGTGTTGCATGCTCTCAAGCACATCTTCTGCTTCCATGATTTGCTGCACCTGTACTCACACTTGCTCCCACAATCTGCAACATCATCAACAGTCCAATCTTCAATCCTAATCAACTTGCATCTTCTCATATTATTTCTTTAGATCATAGTTAGTGACAACACAATCCAATTGCCTGAGCATAGTACAATGCAGTAGATGATGGATACTTTCTCTCATCTTAAATGTAAGAACTAATTAAAAATTTATTTTAGTCTTAATTGTAAAATATCTATTCACTTTATCTTTAAAATTTATAATTTTTTTTAAATATTCTTATTAATTGTATATATTAAATAGGTTTTTATCACAATAGCCCTAATTCGTATAATTAAAAATAATATTTTAAGAAAATTAATTATATATTTTTTTATAAATAACTAATTTAATTAATTTTTTTAATCTCTATAAATTAATTATCTGACTCATACAATGAAGAAGAACTGGGGAAGTATCATCTTTGAACTTGAAAGATAAATGATATTGAACTGTAAGTGCCTGCTAACCTATCTGTTGGGCCTCAACCATGCCAAATATCTCCAGCTGAAAGGCAAAAAAAATTGGGAAAAGAGACCAAAAGTAACAATGCGTGAGCACTATAGTATTTATATGATAGAGTAAAAGTTTTGCATAACATGATTGAAATGTACTCTCAAAATAAAATTAAAAAAAGAGAGGAAAAGATGAAGTCAATTTTGATTGCATTCACACTCATACCAGAATTAATGTGTGAAGAAGGAATGAGAAAGGCAATTCATTTTTTTTTTAATTTCAATGTAGACAGTGACGGCTTGATATTACAAATATGATTAAACACGCGATCTCCCCCTTACAGTGGAGCTTCAATGCCACAACCATTGGCAATTTTGATGCAACTTATTCATGACCATGAGAACCAAGGGGAGCTGTATTGTGTTTTTAGTGAAATTGAAAGAGATGATCCCTTTACCCAGTAAATTAGGAGAAAAAACTAGATAAACAATTGGCAGAAATTGATGTTGAAACTTATAGCGTACATTATCTGCACTAAACAGATGAATCAATCAAGCCCTTTGATTACCTGGTGGATTAGGAGGAAGCAGAGAAGAGCCAAGACAAGGGTATTTCTGGTGATTGAGGCCATTATTTCCTTATTGATGACAGAAATTTATTTTTTTATTTATTAGTTAAAAATGACTCAGTAACAATAGTATTTATACGAGAAGAAAGGTTTTATTTAGGGAAATACCTTAATTTGTTTTCCACAATCTTCTCTGTTCAAAGGTACCAGTTTTGAAAACGTTCTAGCCATAATGACTATTCATGGATAGGCTAAATAAAGGCTATGGCTTCCAAATTTCTATCTTTCAAAATCTTTTTTTGTGGGAGTGCATTTCTCATTGAAGCATCAGGTTAACATTTACATTTGAAGATCATATATATTCTTGTTCCTTTAATTTTATTTAAAAAAGAAAAGTAATTTGACCTTTTGAATCAAATAAGGAGTATTATCTTTCTATTTTATTAAATCATATAATTTTATTCCCTTTGTCTCATATGTAATTCATATCAATCATATAAATTTGAATCAAACTGGAATATGTAATTCATATTCCAGTTTGAACTTTTTGGATTCAATTCAATCATTGTTGGTCCAATAGAATTGATTTTCACTTCAAATGGAATTTCAAATACATAGGACGCATAAAATCAATGCAATGTTCTATCTTCCATACATGTTCTGTTTATTCTTGAATTATTCAACCAACACAAGAACATGAACATGATGACTGTTGTGAAGATATTACTTCTCATAAATAAGATATACATAAAAGTTAACTCCACAATAACTTCAAATGAAATGCTGCCCCCATGCTGAGAATATTAGAAAGAAAAAGCTTAGATGCAGTTTTTCAGTGTCTGCTATCACATCTTCTAATAGAATGACAAAAAGAACTTTATTTGAAAAATCAATGATGGGATGCTAAGTTGTAGAAGAATATCTACATGTAACATTTCTATTAGAGGACTTGATAGCAAACAATTAAAAACCTTGTGCTTGTTTGAATTAGCTTATTTGAAGTGATTTTGAGCTGTACGAAATAAGTGAATTAAATATATGAGAGGAGTTTTATCTCTTAAAGCACAAAAACACTTATTCTAAGTGCTCCCAAATAGAGGCGAATTCACCTAAGTGTTGTCCTGTCAAAAGGACAAAAGGTGGCTAGCTAGAAACGAGCCCAGCATCGAGTGCATTGTGCTATACAATCTCCCTTACAATCGACATTGTAACCCAAAACTTTCGGATTTCGAAGGAGCAGATTCCGAAGAGACTTTCCCTGGATGCCCCATTCCTTTTCCAGGATTTTCACATTGGTTTTCAGCTCATCCTCTAAACTGCATCCAAGAACCTCAGGGAATTTCTTGAGCAGCTTGGTTAAATCTTCATCAGAAAGACTTAAACTCCTCAGATACTCTAATACTCCATTCACTGTTTCAAATGTGGGTATTTCTTTCTCGCGTTCTTCTCCCCAATATGGTGAGTTAACGAGGCCGAATGCTTTTCCAAGTATCTTGTCCTTTTCTTCAACGCTAAAATCATATGTAGAAAGAGCTCCTCTGCAGGCTTCCCACATACTCTGATCTTCTTTGCTTGTAATCATATCATCTATCTGTACAGAATGTATTATCCATTTCTTCATAGAAACATTTGATGCCCATGCTGCTTTGTTCACGCTCGGTAAACGTCTACTCGAAAAACTTGGGTTTGATGGTATGACACACGGTGGAGAAGGAGCAAGATCAACCTGTGTGGTTATATAGAATTATCAGACCATATATCACCTTTTCATCTTGAAAGTCCAGCAACAAATACACATAAATAACAAAAAAGGAACACTAAAAGTACAAGAATGCTATCAATAACAAAATCAACAACTTAAATTTTACAAAGTACAAGCAGACTCATAGGAATGTAAGGATTTGCAGACTCCAATTGCTTTGACTTTCTCATAGCAATGTATTACCTTTGAAGGAAATATTATTTTCTAGCAGCAGTTTTTGGCCTTAGTTGTTTCCAGTAATTCCTAACCATTTTACTTGAAAAATAGAATGAAAATATAAAATACCTGTTTTATTTTAGGTCTACTCAGAAAAGGAATTAAATCTATCGCCAGTTTCCATTATATTGAATCCAACTACAGGAATGATGAGTAATTTGAGTATGTTACAACTAAGTCACCTACCATAAGTTATGCCATCACCTCTTGTGAAAATTGAGGTTGTTCATGTTCTATAATATACAGTAAAGGGTCCATTCAAATATATATATATAAAAGATAGACTCACAAAATAAGGGGAAAGGAAAAGGCTAAATCCTCTCTTAAAATGTATCAAAGCCTACTTGCAAATATTTCAAGCTTCCCCCCTCAGAAGTCCCAATAGGTCAACCTTCAAGGCAAATATTAGGAGCTGCCCTTCAGCAAATTAATAGTTTAGATGTGAACATGACCAGACAGATGGTAATTTCAACATAAACTTAGGCACTAAAAACCAATAGACCAAGAACTTCAGGATTATAAAGCACGCCATATAAGCCTGTTCAACCACTGTACAAATTTTCAGAAAGGGAAAAAAAAACTCTGCATAATGAGCTTCCTTAGGAAACGTTGAGGCAAAGAGAATCCAAAACAGGATAACAGTAAGGACCTAAGAAACATACATGGCACACACATCCAAACACATCCTTTGTAACATCTATAATCTGAAAGCGCTGAACTAACATTGATTGTTTAGGCAGCTTCACCAGTAACAAAACGGTTGACATAATCCTACACATGACAGAGATGGTGCAATTTACGCTTTTCACTTACTGGCAACAAACTTTGGCTAACCACTGGTTTCCCTCCGCTCACCCAGCAAAATCAGAATAACTAAAACCCAAGCATTCCACCGCCCTCCAACACCTTCCCCCTAATAAAAAGGCACCATTATAATGTACTGTTGCTGGCAGCACAAGGCAAACCAGTAGAACTGTGGAAATATTTATTGCACTCTTTACATTAAATGCTACTGCTGTTGAAATCTTCACTTCTTTATTGCCTAAAGTTTAGAACCATACCCCTCTTGTCCCTATTACAAGGCATCCCCAATCACTTCACCATAACCAAGGAAAGTTGGTTAAATTATTAAATTTGTTTGAAAATGACAAAAATTTCCAAATTTATCCTTATTTAAAACTATAAATTACATCTTGAGAAGCAAAAAAATGAAAATTGCATCAAACTTTAAATATGGGCAATATTAAAAAAATTGTAATTAATACTCCACTTGGTGACTTATAATAAGGACCATTCATTCTTCTAAAAGGTCCCTCAGAATAGGGACAGGTGGGTGTATTGCATTGCTTTGCCAGAAAATAAGAAGAAAAGATTATACAGGAATGTATAAATGATAGTAGTACTGATTATTCAGTGCTGCAGAAGAACCCAGCATCAACTCTATAACTTTCTACTCTTTCCTCCTCATAAATCATAGAAGAAGCAGGTAGCTCTATCAGTTATAATTCATTATTCCAAATTTCTATGTTTGTATTATAGAAAATCACAGAAGGCAATGAGATGTCAAGGGCACTTACCGAGCAACAACAAGATTGTGGAGGCAAGGTCAACGGTCTCCCCAGCATCTCTGAACTGTTAGAACAAACACAAACATGTAAATGAAGTAAATTAAAGCATAACTTTGACAAATTGTCGTAAATTAACTTGTTGGGGGGGTGTTGGAAGAGAATGGAGTAGAACGATCTAATGGGCAATGGCGAGGACCCCAAAACAACTTCTACTACACACTAATACTAGAAGGAAACCTATTGACGATAAAGATTACAAAATCCTATCACCGAATAACCAAATTATCCCTGAAAAGGAGAAATTAATCGAAACATAAATCACCCAACTAATGTTTCGCTAGAGGCATCGGAAATTATAAACTATGAGCATCATAAATTAGAGAGGAGGGAAAAATTGAGCAGCCTACCAGAATTGCGACTCCTCCAACTGAAGTTACCGGACAACGCACGAGACCTGAGACTTTCCTGCTACAATTTCGTTTGCCAGCACCAAAAGATGGATTTTTTTTTTTCTTTTTTGTTGGGTTCGACATTTTTAGGTGGTGTAGAAAATTGCAGTTGACGGAAAATGTTTTATGAATAGTGGGAATTCGAATATGCTCTTTGTTAGTGTTATTACCCTCAAATATGTTTCATTATACTTATATTCATTATTTATTAATTATTATTACTTTTTTAAAAAAAATAAAATAAGGGGGCAGATAATGTAGGGAAAAAGATAGAGTTTTCCCAAAAATGAAATAAAAAAACTAATAAGAAAAATATTATAAGTGGCTCGCAGAACACATTATTATTATTATCTTATGCATAATATATATTAATATATAATATTATAGAAGGTAGTTACAAAACAAATTATGACAAGTCTTATTCTTTTAATATCTACCTAAATTATATATGTTGAAACTTTTTAAGATTAAGATATTAAAATTATATATATTAAAAAAATTAATTTAATTAGTTATTTATAAAAAAATCTGTTAATTTTTTAAAATATCAATTATTTAAAAAATTACATTTTAATTTATAATATATTTTACAAATGTCAATTATTAATTATTTTCTTTAAAATGAAATAAAATCTCATAAAAATATCACTTGAATTATAAAATCTAAATCAGTATTAATTTTATAGTTATTAATTATATTTAATAAAAAATAACAACATATTTTTATAGAAAATTTTTATTTAAGATTTTAAAATTTAAGTGATATTTTTATAATTTTTTTTTATAAAAGAGAGGATGAAAGGGAAAAAGTTAGAAGAAAAAAAAAGCATATTATAAGTTTTGCTGGTATTGGTAAATAAGATCTATTTGTGAAGTGTAAAGTATAATATTATATATATAATTTTGAAATCTCTTAATTTATCCTTGCATAAAATTTTCAGTTTTTGAAAGATCACAAGAAATGTAAGCAAACTAATAATTATATGATAAAAGTTAAAACATTTTGTAGATAACAAAATAATATTTTTTTTTTGGCCAGAAAATAATAATAATAATGATAAGATCTCAAAATTTTAAAATCTCAATTAACTACCTTAGTTTTTTTTTAATATATATAACATAAGACTCAACTCAAACAAAATTAGCAAAGAAGCAATAATGGGAAGTCATTGTCCATTAAATTCCATACAATAGATTACACAAATCCTGAGGGGTTTTTATTAAATCAGTTGGAAGATTCTAGAAAGCAACTCTAATTAAGATTACACAAATCTTTAGGGTTTTTTTTATTTAATTAAAATTTTGGATACTAAAATGCCATTATCGTTATTGTATTATTTAGTCACAGAATTTGAGATAGATTTCACAGTTTAAAACTTTAAATATATAAAGTAGTTGCGTTATCTTATAAATTTTAATTTAATTATGATTGCATTGCTCCAACAGGAAGAAAATATTCAACATCAACTATCAGCACCAAAAAGTAAGGAGAATTACACTGAAATTCTATAAAAGATAATTAATTATAAAAAATTTAATAAAATAATTAAATAATTTCAAAGGACTTAGTATAATTTTTTTAAATTATAAAATGACACTGACAGGATTTAAATTTTATTTAAAAGGAGACGATTGTGTTATTTTATAATTTAAAAATATTATTCTAAATATTTTGAGATTATTCATTTTATAAGATTATTTTATAATTAATCATCTTCTGCCGACTTCAGTGTTCTAAAAAAGAAAGTGTTTGGAAATGAAAAGTATAGAAAAGGAAAGGAAAGGAAAATAACACGGATTGAAATCAATTTCAATTCGCGTGATTTCAACGTCAGCATGTGAAGCTGGTGAACCCGTCTCAGTAACCTCTGATTCACATAATTGCCAATGGCAAATATATGAGAAAGTACATAAATGGGTGCTAAAAAGTATAGATATCATGTGCTTGTGTTCTTGTCTGATTAGGCTAGGTCTTTTTCCTTTTGGGAGATACAACTTGTTTGTAATCTTAACCGTCGCGGTGGCTTCCCGGTGCTCCATCGCCGGTCGAGATCTCTCTGAATCCAACACACTGGCCGGTGGTGGCTCGCTTTTCGATTTAGTTAATATATATGTGTGTATCTATATTAAATGCGTATGCATAGTTAATTGAAAACTTCCAAGCACATTCACTTTCCTATTCCACTTTCACATTCTCACAATTAAAATCTTTCTTCTTCCTTTTGCTTCACATCACACTTTTCTTTCACCCAATATTCACCGTCACATCACAATAATATGCGAACTTGATGCGAAATGAGCTTGTAGTTACTGCACTTGTGAAGTTCACAGAGAAAGAGAGGTTGGGTCTTACAATGAGAGCATGGCTCAGCAAAGACAATCAGGGATGGAGAGGAGCGGTGCTCGGGGAAGCCACGATCTGCACGATGCAAATGGCGCGGCGGATCACGTGACCATTGGGGTTTATGCCCCGACGCATAAGCAGCCCCGGCTTCGGCGATCTGGGCGATCCGACTGGACACGCAAGCTAACGGCGGGGCTTATTTTGTTGTTCCTTGTCCTCGCGCTTGGCGTCACTGTCATAGCGTATTATTACCTTTCTTTAGACGACGGTAAAAATTTAAGCTTTGAATGAGAATGTTTATCTCAATTACAATGCGTTTGATTCTGGGCTGATTAGATTTTTTAGCCCGGTCTGAGATAGTAGGTTGCATATTGTATATAGCGTATGATTGGTAATTGTTTCCCCTGTAGGGCTGGTAAGATTACTGTAGAGCGGGAAAAGGTAATGTAATATGAATATTTGTGTTTTCCTTGTTTGATTCCTTTAACCGAAACGTACACCTGATCATCTAAGCTGCATTTTTTCTCCTGATGTTTCCTTTTAAGTCATGAGATAAATTTTGTCAACATTTTCTGCTAAGATAATGCTGTTGTTCTGAGTTCTTACAAATTTGATTCTAGGACTATCAGAAGCTTCTCAGTGATTTAACTGTGTTTGCAGGACTAAACAAAGATAGTGATGAGAGTGATGATTTGAAGAATGATTCTGATTTTCTTACAAATGTGCCACGAATAGAGAGGAGCAGAGTCCTTGGGTTTGGGAATGTTTCAGTCGGGCATGGCCGAGATTCAAGGTATTGGGATAGGGATGATAGGCGAAGGGATGTAGATTACAATGAAGATGTGGTGGAGCAAATAAGCAAGGATGAAAGAATTGATAAAAGTAGTGCTTCTGATATGATGAATGGCAATATAAGGTCTTCTAATGGTGATTCTCACAAGGGTTCGGATAGAAGAGGTGTTGGCTTGTATAATGAAGCAGGGCGTCATGAATTGAAAAAGTACGAAGCAGAATATGAGGCCTCTTTGAAGAATGCAGCAAACTTAACTGAGAATCATGACAAAATATCTTATGATGCTGGTCAAGAAAAGATGACTGCGTTAATTGATAGTGATGATGACTATGATGACTTTTCTGATTCTCAGGATGCTGGAATGGAAGAATATGGGGACAGTAAAAATACTGAGGTGAAACGTTCTAATTCTAATGTACTAAAATTTGACAATGAAATTCGTGTAGCATCTCTTCATTCTTCTGATCATGGAATTAAGGATGTTGTTGTTTCTGACGATGCTGAGGGAAACGTATCCTCAAACAGAAAAACCTCCCATTCTGTGAAAGGAAATTCTCAACAAGTCAGTCATGAAGATGGGCAATTGATGAAAAAATCACATTCAGAAAAAAAGAAGAAACGCAAACGGCGCAAATTTTCAGGTAATGTTTATGATTGCTACTGGTGATTTCAGAGATTTTCCTAGTTATCTGTTTTCTTACAGAAAAATTTATTTGCATTTGCATCTTGGGTTATCAATTAGATTGATTCCTCATCACTGCAAAGTTATGGAGATATAATTGCCGTGAATTTTAGACATTTCATCTTACTGAGTCTGTACACTAGGCAAAACTGGTTGCTTTATCCTGTTGCCATTTGGTTGGTTCATGGATTAAAGTTAGAGCTTTGCCTTGCCTTGTCCATTGGAAAAGCTGGTTACAGGAACATGGTTTATATCTGATCAGGTTTTAGTGATTCCATGTATTCTATGTACACACTTGCTGTTGTTACCTAAGAATATTTTAGAGAAACCCCATTCAGTTTTTTGTCATTTGGAAACACCTCAGACAGCTCTATAATTGGAAAACAGCCCTATGAATAATTACAATTGAGGTTTTACATCTTCCTCTTGTATCATCTCTAGATTTTGTGTCGTCTAAATAATTTGGCAAGTTGCATATCAACATGGGTGTACCATGTGACAGATGAAGAGTCTGAAGTGGTTCAACTCCATTTAGGTTTATCTAGTTGGATTTTGTTTCAAATGTTGGAAAGTTGATCTTTATTTTGCCAAACATCGTCATTCTTAATAAGTAAAAGTTTTGGTGCTTGGTTTTAGTTTCTCTATTACTTGACTTGTCATGCGATCATGCTTCAGGATCTTGTGAGATGAAGTTGTTAAACTCAACATCACAACTTGTTGAGCCTCTGGAAAGTCGAAAATTTGTCAGATTTAACTTGCAGTATACAGAAACAGAAGAGAAGCCATTGGGAGATGAACAATGGGTGCCTAGATTTGCAGGGCATCAAAGCTTAGAAGAGAGGGAAAAGTCATTTTTGGCTCAGGACCAGAATATTAAGTGTGGCTTTGTCAAAGGTCCAGAAAGTTCGTCAAGCACTGGATTTGACTTGTCAGAAGATGATGCAAGTTACATTAGCAGATGCCATGTTGCAGTTATCTCGTGTATTTTTGGAAATTCTGATCGCTTGAGGACACCAGCTACTAAAACGGTACTGGATATGCTTTCTCTTTTATTTTAATATTTGGTTTCTTGAGGTTATGGACAGTTCAAGAACCTTGGATTGCCTACTTTAAGGAAAATCATGTTATAACATGAAGTTATACTTTTATGAAAAAGGAATGAAATATTTTCTTTTCTTAAAAAAAATTATGTGCTTGATAATAATATGGTCAAAAAGTCTGACAGGGAATATAATGCTTGCCTGATTGTTTGTGTTTCAACATGTTTGGCTTTGGGGATCTTCTTATTGGTGGATTACCTTGAGCTTCAAAAGGCTACAAGATTTCTCTTTTCTTCTCTCTCTGTCTTTTCTTTTTCTTTTTTCTCCTGAGACTGAGGTTGAACTTCTGAAGTTACCAACAATATGCTTAAATCTATGCGTCTAAAGTTGATCATAACATCTAAACATAAACACAGGATGCTTCAACAATAATATAACAAGCGTATAGCCGGAAATTGATTGGCTTGTTATTATTGTTCACAGCAATGGAGAGGTATAAAACATGGATAATACTTAACATGCACATAAGAAAATGAATGTACTCATAAATTTAATACCAGTTCTTTGGCTTCATTGATGGGGAAATTATATACTTTTTTCAAATATTTCAAGCAGTTCCAACCAACTTAATCACTGATTACCTTTTCAAAATTGCTTTATCACAATGTATTCAATATTTCTGCCTGTGAAAGTGAGTGCTTTTCGGTTACTGTGTGAAACTTAATGACCAGTTGAAGCTATTTATATGTGGTTGACATTAACAGTTGATGCAATTGCCGTAATGCAACTATTGTAATGTTAACCTGGGTCATTTTGATTTTAGGTCACTCGCGTGTCGAGGAAGAATGTCTGCTTTGTAATGTTTATTGATGAAATTACACTGCGAACACTTGTGTCTGATGGTCATGAGCCTGACAGAATGGGTTTCATTGGATTCTGGAAATTAATAGTAGTGAAGAATCTACCCTATGATGACATGAGGAGAGTGGGAAAAATACCTAAATTGTTGCCACATCGTCTTTTTCCTTCTGCAAGGTAAGAAATGGATCCTCTTAAACATTGTGGTTAAACTTTTTCTAAGCCTTTTACCTTTTGGCTATTAAGTGGCATTTTTCAACTTAATTATGGTGTCATTGAAACATATTGCAGGAATTAGTTAGTACACCGCAGTCTGCTGTGATGGAACTGAACTAGTTCTATAAGCAATGGGCATAGAGTTTTTGGTAATCACATTTACTGATAAATAAAATTACTTTTGCACTAAGTTTACTATAAGATACATCTTGGATAGAGTTAAGCAACGGAAGAGAAATCAGGTTGAGTATTGTTTTTTAAGTTTGATCGATGAGTCGGCATAAGAAACTAAATAAGCCTTTTGTTTTAATGGTTTCCTATTTGAAGAAGAAATATCAAGTGTTTTGGTCTTTGGTTATGTCTGTCCATCCAAGTTATTTGTTTTCTTGGAGCATCCTCTTGAGTTGTTGATCTACAATTATAGCCAGTGTTTTGTCTTTGGAATCCCCTACCTTTTCAATCTATATTGATTTGCAATTTGTGATTCTTGGTGCAATATTTCACCCTGAAAACTTGAATTTTGAGAACAGTTATGTCCTCTTAACAGCGGCATGTTGTACAATAGAATAGTAAAGGCCATTCTGATGTCCTTTTTTTTTTTTTTTGACAATGATGTCACATTTTTCTTGATCTAGAAGATTTACATATCATATAGCTTATTTTCTATGAGCTTCTTAGTATATCTTCTAGATGAAACTACCGTGCATATCAAACATTTCTGCATAAATTCATCCACTTGTAACCATGTAGCTTCTTTTTTATCCCCATGCAGGTTTAAAAGTGTGATATCTTTTCACTTCTCATTCTCTTTGTGTTTTAGATTAGCGCGCCCATATTTTATTTCAACTTGCATTTAGTTGCTTGGCATTGCTGCCTTTCGTTCTTAGCATCTTAACTTTCAGGCTTGCTGTCAGTAATGAAACTATAAAAGGTATCTAACACATTTCTAATGGCATTGTGTTATAAAGCATTAGGTCCTCCTTTCCTTTCTTACCATTGTGCTTGGTACATTTGCAGAGTTGCGCACTACTAGGCTTGGGAATATTAAAATGATAATCACATTCTTGTGTATATTTGAACCTGCATCTAGATTCTAGGATTTTTATTTAGAAAAAAAAAGATTCTAGGATTAATTCTATAACACTGTTGGCTGTCTCTAACGTTGGAATTGTTGTCCTTTTATTTCTATTCTCAAGCTTCAGAGTGCCAGAGGTCCCAAGGTTTTTATCAGAGCAAAAGAGTTTATAATTTATGCTTTTGGTTTTCTTGCAAACCTCCAGGTATACAATCTGGTTGGACAGCAAATTGCGTCTCCAGCTTGACCCTTTGCTTATCTTGGAATACTTTTTGTGGAGAAAAGGTTACGAATTTGCCATATCCAATCACTATGATCGGCATTGTATCTGGGAAGAGGTTGCACGAAACAAGAAATTGAACAAATACAATCATACTTTGATAGATCAACAATTTGCATTTTATCAGGCTGATGGACTGAAAAGATTTAATGCATCTGATACAAACAAGCTTCTCCCCAGCAGTATGTTCTTTTAAGAATTTTCTCTTTTGTGAATTCTTCTAGTTACAATTCAAATCTTCTTCCTTAACTGTCTTCAAACATAATTTGCTTTATGCTTTTTGACAGATGTACCTGAAGGTTCCTTTATCATCAGGGCACACACTCCAATGACTAATTTGTTCTCCTGTCTTTGGTTCAATGAAGTTGACCGGTTTACTCCTCGTGATCAGCTAAGTTTCGCTTACACTTATCAGAAGCTGAGAAGGATGAACCCTGATAAACCTTTCCATCTTAACATGTTCAAGGTAAATAAAGTTTCCTACATACCACATTATGCGAACATTGCTTGCTGTGATCAAGATATTTGATGCTGTGGGACAGTTATAGTCTCATAGGACCAAGTAAGGTTGGTCCAACCAGTAAAATGACATCAACAAGTCTGGTTCCAACAATTAGACTTTTTCTTTTTGGTAATTGAACTCGATTCTGGGGTAATTGAACTAGATTGAGTCTAATCTGTTTGCAATGATTAATCTCATTATTTCATATGAATTGGATAATAGCTTTCTCTGTAGCATATAATTGATAAACTAAAAGTATATTATATGCATAAATTTGGCTTTCTCTAAATATATTATATTCTAAATTTAGAACGTGTGTGTGGGGTTATGTGTTTTTATTAACTTTTAATCAAATATAGTGGCTTCAACTTATTCTACAAGTCATCCAGTGGTTGAACCACTGACTCAGCTTCCTTGTTGATTCAATGTCCACGCAGCGAAAAGACTAAGAATGCATATTTTACATTTTTGTTGGTTTCTTGCACCCAGGACTGTGAGAGGAGACACATGGCCAAACTATTTCATCACAGGACGGATGATGAGAAGCATCGACAAAAAGCCACGGAGTAAAGTGGGTGTTCACGGGCATATCTTGACCTTGATATGGTGTACTTGGCCTGTCTCTTCATTCCCTGTTAATATTGTGATCTCGTGCTGCCCATACGCTGAAGTTTCAGCCACATAAGTGACTCAATGATACAGCCCAGGTGTTTCCAAGAGGAGCTAACTGTTGATAGGCACACGATTATCAGAATTTTCTGGTATGCTTATATATATATATATATATATATATATATGTATCGATTCATTGCAGTAAATTCATTTCTTCCTCTGGGAAGTAAAGAGAACGTCAAAATGACCTCCTGGCCATCATCACCTACAGCAGCTCCTAGTCAGTTTCTGTTTCATGATTCTGGGATTGCTTTGTTGTACGTAGAAAATTTTGATATCATAGGTCATACATCCTCTTGTCAGGAATCAGACTTGTGTGATTCTTTCCTCATTGATTTATCACTCAACTATTCTTTATATTTTCATGGTAATGAATTGCAAAAATTAATTTGTTCCTCTTGGTTTCCATTCCCTCATGTATTAATTTTTGCATGGTTGGATCATTCTTTCTTAAAAATCATGACCTTTGCTTCAACCAACACTGCTATGATCCTTTTGATTCTTAGATAGGAAGAAAATAACAAACATTTTAAACGAATTCTAATTATAATTATTTTAGCCTTCGAATTAATTTAGAATGGATCTTTGATTTGTTTTATGTTAAGTATATATATTTTTTTATTAGAAACAATCTTGTTCGAAATATTTCACTCATCAAATGTGGATATCACTTTTAAAGAAGATTTAAATTTTGATTTATCAGAGAAATTAATTTTTTATTAGACTTAACCTTAGTTGATTAGAGTTTGATCCGTTAAATTGTTAGGTTGAAGCTACTTGGCTGTAATGGACCTAAAAACATTGCAGTGGAGGAAGATGATGACTCTAAAGAAATTTATATTATGTTGGTTTAACTCGGGGATAGGTGAGATATATGATTATTTGAAGCGTGTTCGATATCTGAAGAGTATTATTTTATTGTAATTTCAATCGCGGTGCTTTAAGAGACATTATAGTTTTTAGGTGATTAAGTTTATATTTAAAGATAATAGATGGTTCATTCTGTTTAGTATTAATATCGTTTAATTTTTAGATTGTATGTGAGTTTAACAATTTTTTAAAAAATTTTGTATAAAAGAAAAAAGAGCCGCATGAACTAACAATATTCATGAAAATTTTCATATTGCTATACTACAGAACTATTATTGAAGGATGGGGACTTTGATCTTTCTGAATTAGCCTGCTTTTGTCACAAAGTATGGCTTGTTTTGATCCGTCCTGCCATATAGCTTGTTTAATTCAATGTTTTTTTTTTCTTTTATTAGTAAAAGTATATGGTGCTCTGCATTTTTTTTTATTTTTAATATTTTGAGGCATACAAATATATTTTAAAATTAAACTAAATTATTCTATTGATACAAGATATTCATAACCAAAAAAGAAAAAAAAGAGAATTCAGAAATTAACTTATAAGTTTAATTTAAATATATACTAAAATAGTGTGTTGGGGAGATTAACTAATTAAGTGCGGATATAACTATTTTTAAGAACCAAAAGTTGATTTTTCCGTTGAGAAAAACATATATATATATATATATATATATATATATATATATATATACGTCGAAAAACATTTCGTTTAAGGCCACTTTGTCTTAAAAAAAAAATTACTTCTGAAAATTTTCAATATGTTTATTTCTGAAAACCAATTATGATTATTTTGAGAAATTACTTTATGTAGTTTTTGAAATGAAAAATTCTCTTCAAAACAGGAACACGTACATATTTATTACAGTGGCCCTTAGCTTGTTGGAATAATTTAAGAACTCGTCCAAGGTTCAATCATTCTTTAATTGCCATCTTAATTGAGATAGTGAAGTTGACTGAAACCAAAAATGGATTTTCCAAAATTTGACTGTAAACAGTAAGCTGTCATAGCCTGTCAAATCTTTTAAGAAAGAATATTTCTAGAATTTTGAATTAAATATATATCTTAAAACTAAAAATCATAAAATTAATTTTTATATGTAATATAATAATCAAGTTTTAAAAAATCGGATCAGGCGTTGAACCGGTTAAAACAATGGGTTAAGAATAAGTTATTCAGATTGGGTCGATTCAAGGTCCACTTGGTGATGACTAAAGAATTATAATTTAATTAAAATATTAAAAAATATTTATATTTATCCCAAAATATTATATTTTAGCTAGTTATAAGGAAAATAATTTTTTTATGAATTTAAACATTTTAAAGCCAAATAATTAAAATAAAAAAACTGTTTTTTCTTCTCATTAGTTCCAATGCTTCACAAGCCTCCCCGCTATCATACAGCCATGCAATTTATTACTTCCAAATTAATATAATATTAGTTTAAATGTTTTAATTTTGATTCTTAAAAAATTATTTATGTTAAAAAAGATAACACAAATTTTTAAACTAAATATTTCATAATAGAATCAATTAAATAGTATAAAAAAAAAGTAAAAAAGTTATTACTTCCAACGTCCCCTTTTTCAGTTTTGACCTTTCACTCGCCCTCTTCCTTTCTCTAAGACAATTGTTTTGTTTTCAATGTCATTTTCCTAATTTTCACCTTCTCATCGTCTTCCTCAATATATTTTCACTTCTTCTTGACTAACAGTCGAAGAGTGTGCTTTAATCCGGGCTCCTATTACTGCGTCTAATGCAACATAACGGAAAAACCGAAAAACTATGGTCTGAATTTCGTTAAAATTTCAACTTCCTTTACCTCCTTCTGGGGAAAAAATGAAGTGAAATCTTTTGAAGACTATTTTCATGGGATTTAGAAGAACAGAGGCACTATCCTCCTCATTCTCTTCCGAAATTAATGAGATCTTTTGTGAAAATAAAAAATTAGATGAATTAGATTATTTAAACTTACTGAAATTAGGGTTTGACCAAAAAAAAACTTATTGGAATTAGATTCTCTAAACTTATTGTGGGAATTGAACCTACTCCTCTTGAGAATACATTTAACTAGTGATGCTACTTGTAAACTATGTAGGCAGGCCATTGAAGAGATGTGGATCACACTTTTGGACACCGTACGCTAGCTTTTGAATGCTGGAAGCTGGTGATACATCTCTCGTTTTCTCTCAACGACTGGTGGTTGCCTTTTTAATTTTTGGGCTCTGACCCTTTTGCATTAATTTTATTCTTTAATTTGAATGAAATTCCCTTTTCCATTAAAAGAAAAATAGGATCCATTTTGGCTATAAGAAGGGCATGGCAAGGGAAGCCAAGTGCACAACACCAAAAGAGAGCGCCGTTCACGTAATTCATCTCTCTCTTGCATTCTTTACATATTTATTGTCTTTAACTAACTTTTCAGACATAAATTAGGTATTTGAAGCTTATATTTTAAACTAGAGGGGACAATATCGTCTTAATTATCAAAAAAGTTTCTCTAATATCTACATATATTTTCATGACAGTATAATTATATTATATTCTCGGACGAATTCTCATGGCATGATTATGTTAACGTAATAGGCTGTGTGCCATAACTGGACGGACGAGAAATGCATAGAAATACTGAGAAAGTGCAACGAAGCATTGCCAGAAAATGGTGGGAAATTGATAGTGGTGGAGTTCATATTACCAGAATCACCAGAACCAACCGAAGCATCGAAGTTAGTTTCAACTTTGGACAATCTCATGTCCATCACAGTTGGTGGAAGAGAAAGAACACAGAAACAGTACCAGAATCTGGGGAAGCTTTCTGGTTTTTCTAGGTTCCATGTTGCCCTGTCGTGCCTTCGCTGCTCTGGGAGTCATGGAATTCTACAAATGAATAATTTATGAACGAAACCAACCCATCAAACACCAAAATATATGTTCCAGAAAATCTTAGATATTGTTTTTGTCTTTTGAAGAATTTACTAAGAGAACAAATGAAATAGGAAGAAGAATCACTATAAAGTCTCAAAACAACTGGTAAAGAAAGAATATTATGTTTTGGAAAGAATAAAGAAAGAATATTATGTTTTGGAAAATTCTTATTTTGCTTGAGAAAACTGAATAGTAATATCAAGCGAGCACCAACAAGGAGGGCCAAGCTTTACCAAATATTAGTTAAAATTGTGGCAATTTTATTTTTTTTTAATTGTGGTGAATACAGTTTTTTGGTGTTTTCTTCAATTTTGAATTCATGACTTTATCATTTTGATTAATGGAGAAAACATATATACTAATTAACTCAATACTTTTCTAATTAAATTAAGACAAGCAGAATTTAGGTTTTTTAAAAGTTAAAAGTATTAATACTTTTTTTTATCAAAAATATAATTTCATTCGATAGAAAGGAAGTACAAGCACCAACTCATATGGCTGAAGCATCCTAAACAAAACCAGAAACAATAAAATGACTAACTTGGCCATCCTCTTAGGATGATTGACTTGTGAAAAAGACCCCCTTCCCTTCCATTGGTTTTTAATAAATTTCTTTAAAAAATTTAATGTCTTCATTAAAAAATTGTAAACTCTAATCATCTCCTCATAATGGGTTAAAATATTTTTCAATTTTTAACTTATTTAAGGTTAATTCTAGAAAATAAAAAAATTGGTGACACTTATAATTTAACTATTTTTTACTCTTAGTAAACTGGTTAGTATATGTTTATAAAAAATCAAGGGGGCAATTAATTACTAGAGTGAGTGGATATAACCTTTTCTTTATTTTATTTTTGAAAGTATACATATACCACTATTTTCCTAGTACAAAAAAAAACAATAACTATTTTTTAATGCATAGATACCCTCTTATTAAAAAGAATAATTGTGGGCTTCTGATTGTCTGATCCTGGGATTTAAACATAAACTATATTACTAGCATGATGTGGTAGTATTGCTTTATCTTCCTAAGCCCTTTTATTTCATTGAAACACCTTGTGGTTATTTGGAAACTTTAAACTAAAATTTTAAAAGAGCTTATAGTTTAAAGTTTAGTTTAATTTTTTAAAAAAATAAATAGTTATATTTATTCAAAAGAGTTTTTGGACTAAATTATAGTTTTAGGTAAAATACTGAGATTAGCTTCTAGACAGTAAAAAAACTTATAAACTATCCAATTAATATTTTATCTTTACTTTTTTTACACCATATCTCCTCTCTCTTCTCCCTTCTCCATCCTCTCTCCTCTCTCCTTTCTTTTTCACCCCTCTCATCTTTTCTATTTTTAATAAAATTATAAATTTTCTAGTAATTTTTTAATTACAAAATTTTTTTTAGTAATAACTATCAAAATACTCATTTATTCAGAATAATTTTTTTCCCATAAACTCTTCTTCAAAAATTCTTTTTTAAACACTTTTCAAAAATTATTTTTTAAACTCTTATCTAAAACATGCTCATTGTCTTCGTAAGCCCTTTTATTTCATTGGACTATATGCTTTGGTGCGTCATGTGTGTGAGAGACATAACAAACTAGATAAATTTAATGTGTACCTTGTTATAGATAATATAAAAGTATCTCTATAAGTATTTTTTAAACTTGGAGGCATACACTAGCGAGTCGCTAAGACCCAACTCACATAATTTTTTTGTAACAAAAATAAATAAATAAATTCTATACCTATATATATATATATATGAATATAAGTTAAGAGTTCAAATCCTCTCTAATATATATATATATATATATATATATATAAGTAAGAAAAAAATTTGGTCCTTATAAATTTTATTCAATTGAAATTCAGTCCTTAATATTTAATTTCTAATCCCTATATAATTGTTGTAACTCAATCTTTAAAATTATGTATTTAAAAAAATATATAATAAAATGACTTGATGCAACTCAGTTCTTACATTTTAACCATTTAAAATATTAATTTCTATATTTTATATAATAAAATTATGTATTTCATAAAATTTAGAGATAAAAGTTTTAAATTATTAAAACTATAAAGACTTTGCATAACGTTAAAGTTTAAAGATAGAGTTTTAAGTGAATTAAAATTATAAAAATTAAATTATATAGAGTTAAAATTTAATGACTGAATTGTGGCCGAATCAAAATTATAGAAACTAAAAATATTAATTTTTCCTAGAAATAATTGGGTTGAGTGTGAAACTCATGTATGTTTTTTTTTTGTCAAAATCTAAACTCACTTATATTTCCAACATATCATATTCTCCTTTGCCTCAACATGTATATTAAGCTCTAAACTGATAGGGTAAAATAAGGATCAAATAAACTCAAACAAAAAATAAATAAAATCTATCTATTCCACCACGAAAGTCAAAATTAAAGTCTTAAATGTAGAATTTTTCCCAAATATATGTACTATCATCCACCAAAAGTCCAAGTGATAAATGCATAATTTCCCCCCCAAAAAATGGACTGAATAAGATGAGATAATGAGTCATCAAACACACATAGCTTCTATAGAAATTAAGAAGATAATAATGTCGTGAACTTATTAACTGTGGCGAAGAACAAAGAATTGAAGCAACCAATTAACATGAATTATTTGTCAATGGTGTTACTTGTAAATTGTAATACAAGCTTGTTCGACTTGGCAACAGAAATCATACACGTGGTAGGGCTTTGAAATTTTGTATTCTTAGAATTTGATTAATATTAATATAATTTCTATTTATAAGAATTTGATTAATATAATAGTGTCATCAATTAAATAAAATTGCACTTTCTTTGCTAAGAAAAATTAATTATAGCCGAATATTTATTAAACTGCTTCAAAACATAATCCACATCTTTTTTTTTCTATCATATTTATGATATGATTTTGAACCCTCTAATTTTTTATATATTTCTTATAAAGTTCAAAAAAGAATTATAGAAATTAAATAATGTGTATTCTATAAGTTATTCATTTCACAAAAAAAAAAATTAATTATGAGCATCCGTCTATGTTATTCTATAAGCTATTCATTTCTTTAAAAAAAATTAAAGGATGTTACATTTCTATGTTTCTATATTTATTAGAGTGAGACTTCGATCTAATAAATTTATTATAAGATGTCACATTCTTTTACGTATTAATGAAATTATGAGTAAAGAGTCTTATAGCTCAATTGGTACAATAATATTTCACCTAAATTTTCATCTTACTAGACTAAAAATTTGAACAGTTGTAATCTATTGAAAAAATACTTATTTAAAGGGGTAAAATTATGTTTTTAATTTCGAAAATGGATTAATTTTAAACCCAAATTTATTCTGGAATAACTTTGACTAAATTAAAAAGAAAAGCATTCAACTAATTCACTTCCATTGCCACACAGAATGCGTATGGAGAAGTGTTCTTGAATTCTAGACTTTGTAATTAATCAATAATATTTTCTAAAGGGGTTAACCACTTAGACCCGACAATATCAATCTAGACTAAAGCTTTGAATGGTTATAGCAGAAAAAATGTTATTTGAAATTAGTCACATAGGTCCTGAAGTTTGATTCTCCCCTAGCAATATATGTCAAAATGATGAAGTCAGCATGAATATCTTCACTTTGAATATTTCAGCAGAGATTCTTAGTGATAAAAGTGAGCAAGCCATGCTCACACTCTATGTCAATTTATCTATTTAAATTTGTCTAAAATAGATCTATAACAGAAGGATTTAAATAAACTAAAATAGTAAAATATATAAACAGGCTATAAGCTGACCATCAAATAATCTATAGTTTGCCCATAAATTTTTTATTATTAATTAAATATATTATTTGATTTATTTCATTAGATTCATTTAGGTTTTATTTTTCAGTTTCCGACTTATTTCTGTGAGAGATTTCATTATTGTGTTTTCTTTTATGATGAATAATTATATCATATGTGTATTATTATTATTTTATTATTATTATTATTAGAACTTCAAATGGGCTTAAATATAATATTTTTTTTATCTTTGACAAACGAGCTACCCATGCCCGCTTTAGTTTAAACTTGTTCAGCCCAACCTATTTATTATGGGTTTAAATGGGCTGATACACGAGTATAGACTAACCTGTGTCTATTTAATAGCATACGGGCAAGACATGGGCTAACTATTGGGCTATCCACCCTCTTATTGCTTATCCCTACTTAGTGAGTTTCGGTTTACAGCTTAACTATTATGCACACCGCTTCACAACTTTTTTCATTTTTCTCTTGACCAATTTACCCAAATTGTTCAATAATTATACTTCATTCAACTCTACCTATAAACTTGAGTTCTTAATATAATATTTAATTAATTAGATTAATTAAAAAATTAAATAAATTAGTTAATTATAATAAATATGATATGATATTTCTAAAGTATTCATGTATAAATTAAAGTATACTACTACCCGTCCTAATTATAAGATCAAAATGAATGATTCACTTTAGTCATAAGTATAAGACGCTAATTCATTTTATCTCCCAACCTTATAATTTTCTTCTAAATTATCCATATATGATTGTACATATATTAAAGAGTTTTTATAAGTAGTTATAGTACACATGATAGTTGATGATATTTTAAGAAAATCAATACACAATTATTAAAAATAATTAATTTAATTATTTTTGTAATCTATCAAATTAGTTAAATATATCATATATTAAGGATAATAGAGTATATTAATTTATATATCAAAATTTAGGACCTTTGTGACGAAACTAATTTCAAATAACAATTTTTTTTGTTATAAATTGAACATTCAAAGTTTTGGTCTAAATATTGTCGGGTCTAAGTCTTTAACCCTTTATAAAATATTATTAATTAATTACAAAGTCTAGAATGCAACAAGCATTCTGGGTGGCAATGTTAGTGAATTAGTTTAATACCTTCTTTTTATTTAATAAAAGTATTTCAAAACTATTTTGGTATTTAAATTAATCATTTTTAATATTTAAAGTGTAAAGAGCTTTTACTTTTTTTTCAATAAATATATTTTTCAATATTTAAATTTATATTCTTTTTATCACAAAAATAAAATTGTTTATCACCTTAATTAATAGTTTGTTAATATTAATCTTACTTACTTTGTTGACCATTCATCGTATTTTTCCTTGGACTTCTAAATACTTCAATTCAACGTTTTCTGCTTTCTTAAGTTATAACTACTGTTGTGCCCAATGAATCTACAATCGCTTTTTCTTCAACATTATTATTATTTAATAATTTCAACACAAGACCAAGTGCCTATTTGGATGTAGCTTTTAGGAATCAATTCTGGCCAAAATCTCAGTTTGGAAAAATCTGAAACAAACATCAATTTTTGTCCAGAATTGATTTTGGTCAAAACCTCGGTTTGGAAAAATTTGAGCCAAACAGCCATTTTTATCCAGAATTGATTTTGGGCAAAACCTCGATTTGAAACCATGGTTTTGAATAAGCTACTGAAAATAGATTTTGGAACTATAAAAGAGCTTATAGATTATCCAATTATTATTTTACCCCTACTTTTTTCTTATACTCTCTCTCATCTCTCTCCTCTATCTTCTTCACACTATCTCCTCTTTTCTCTCTCTCCTCTCTAAAATATTCTAATGTAATATTAGATTTATATATATATTAATTTATAAATTAAATAAATGAATTTAAAAATAATAAAAAATAAATTAGATTAAAGTGTTATCTTTATGATTGAAGTTTACACTTTAATTGGGTTCTTTAAGATAAGAGGAGTATTAAATATTTGGCCCCTTATTCCATAGAAAATTTAAATTATTTGATATTCCATGTATTTCAAAAATAAAAAAAGCAAGTCACATAATTAAAATTGGTGCTTAAAATAACTTTGGCAGGATAGGATATTCTCTAGTTTTTATTATATATAGCGGTTGGTCATGAATATATGGAAAACTTAGTTCTTTGAATTTCTTCTTCAGTCTAACTAAACTCATTAATATTGAAGCAATTAGTACTGCCCCTATTCTCCTTAGTTTAGAAATTAGAACACGATTCTGACGCAAATTATCAAATATTAATTAATCAAGAATAATTAATCCATCATTGTAACTTGATGTAAAAAGTTGTCCAATTTAAAACTCTATCTCTATTTTGTGAAATAACTTATAATAAGGGTAGTTATTGTAAATTCCAAGAAAAATATTTAATTATTATAATAAATTTATTATTAATTATTATATTAAAATTTATTATTATTAACTCTTTAATTTTTATTTAAATTTTTGAGTAATTAAGTCCCTTATTTAAATACTATTTATAGGGTTATATTATCAATTATCTAGTTTCAAAGTTTATAATTATCCCTCTTAATATAGATATCCCATCTAGACATCAAACTTGAGACTTATAGAGGTCTAACAGATCTTTTCAGGCTTATACGGCTAAATCAACTCTATATTAGTATATCATTATATATATAACTATAGAATTAACAGATATTTTTCTTTTTATATATATATATATATATATATATATATATATATATAGTAGCAAAGGTTGAAATTCTAACTTCCGTGCTGAAATTCAGACTTGACTATAATAAAAAAAAATTATGTAATGTCCATATGTTCAATTCCTTTCATAAACGCCGGCCGTATTCACAAAACTAGTCAAATACGGCATGCAATATAGGTCCAAAAATCAAAATCAGGACTTCATATATAATTCATCATATGCCTCTACACATTAATTAATTATTAATTAATACCAGCAATATCCCGCATGTCTTATTGAATAATTTGATTCAATTTATTCCCATTAAGATAATCAATCAATTGTATTTAATAGAGAATATAATTGAAAAAATAGAATATTTAAATCAAACCCACAACTTCTGACTTAAAAAAATAGAGAAAGCTCTATATCGTTAGACTATAATTATTAGCTACGTAAGAATACTTAAAAACGAGTGGCACTCACTTTGGACCTCCTTATAGGAAAAAAAAAACAGTTTCACAGAGTCTAAAAAATAATACAATTAAAATTCATAAATACGTAGAAAATTGAGGCAACGTACTTCCTTGACAATCGTATCGGTAAGAATAGTACATCTAACTCTTACGTGTATGTTTGGAAACTGTATAATCTTAAGTTTTAAAAAGATTTTTAATAAAATTTTTAATTTTAAAAAATTTTAAAATAAATAATTATATTAATTTAAAATAATTTTTGGATTAAATTATGGTTTAAAACTAATATTTAAAATAAGCTATTAAAATTAGTTTTTAGAATAATAAAAGAATTTATGAACTATCTAATTATTATTTTACCTTTATTTTTTCTTACATATCTTTCCTCTCTCCTCTTCCTTCTCCACTCTCTTTCTTCTCTCATATCTCTTCTCCACCTTCTCATATTTTTTCTCTTTTCTCCATATTCTCTCCCCTCTCCCTTCTCTTCTTCACCATCTCTCCTCTCTCTTCTCTACCTTATCTCTTTTTTCCTCTCTCATCTATCATGTTTTTAATAAAATTATACATTTTTTAGTAATTTTTAATTACAAAAGAATTATCCAAACACTTATTTATTCAGAATCACTTTTTTTCTATAAGCTATTCTCTAAAAACTCTTTTTATCATAAGTCATTTTTTACACTCTTATCTAAATAGACCCTATAACTTATATACAAAATTTATAAAGTAAACATGTACTTTCTGTTATAAAAATTTATTAGATTATTCTTACTAATAAAATTTTTAACCTGAGAACTTCTTTTCCTAATTTTTCCATATTTATGTTTGAGACTTTTCCCCCTCAAAACGTGCTTAATAATTATTTGACATGAAGGCTATATATTTTATGATTCTAATTAATAAAAATAAAAAAATGGTACTAGTCAATGCCTTCTCACCAAGATTTGGAGGGAGTAATACTAATATATACGGAAAGCTTGTATAATTAATATTTTTAATAGAACAATCAGCTAATCACTATATTGAACAAAACTCAAACAACACACACGTGTGTGTGTATAGATATACCCCACACACGTGTGTGTGTGTGTGTGTGTATAGATATACCCCACACACACATCCAACAACATACTATTGAAAGAGTATCAGTAGATCAGAGGAGATACACAAAACTCGTAAAACATGAACAACTCCACAGAGAACAACCAGCATGTGATGATTAAGTCCCTCTCTAATGAACAAGATCACGGTGGTGCCGCTGCTGATGCTTGCCTTCGAGCCATGCTTCAGAGTGCTGGTCAGGTAAACGCCGCCGTTTTGAACGCCGCAATAGAGTTAAACCTCTTTGACATTATTTCTTCAGAATCGTCAAAAGGAGATCATCAGGATGGTTATGTTTCACCCATTGAGATCGCTTCCAGACTCACCTCCCAGAAGGGCAAGACCGACGCAATCTCTGGTAGACTCGACCGGATGCTCGGCTTGCTCGCGGCTCACTCGTTCCTCACCTGTTCCGTCAGAACCACCCATGATGGCACCACCAGCCAGAGGCTCTACGCCCTCTCTCCCGCCGGCCAATACTTTGTCTCCAAACAAGATGGTCCTGCTTGGGCTTCCTTGTTTCCCGGCATAGCCTATCATCCTTACATGTCACCCATTTTGTAAGTATCAATTTTCACTTAATTTGGAGTGTTTTGGGAAGTATCATGTTATTATAATTCTAGTTAAAATATTTGGGGAGGCATCCTAATTATGAGGTACCTAGTTTTAAGTCTAAGGATAATTGACTGCTCGCTCTACCTAACATTGGTATCGCTTAAGTGGAAGGGATATTTCATCCTATCTTATATTCTACAATTAATCAATGCAGGATTTTGAACTCTTATATTCTAATAATCAACTAGCTTTAGAAATAAAATTTCCTATCTCACTTGAGTGTCCATCAGAATCACTGACTCAAAACTTAAAACATCGAGTTTTAAGTGTTTCCAGTGGATGATATGGTTTTTCTTTTGTAGTCTGAACTTGAAGGAAGGAGTGCTTATGCTTAATGAGGGCGAAGACCTGAGCAAGATAGTTCATGGGAAAAGTACGTACGAGTACATGCAAAAGGATCCTGCACTGACACAAAAGTTCCAAAGAGCTATGGCTGATCAGTCTGCTTTATACATGGAGAAGATTTTGGAGATTTACAAAGGTTTTGAGGGATTATCGACTCTCGTTGATGTTGCTGGCGGTACTGGCCAGTGCCTTAATATGATCGTCTCCAAGTACCCTTCCATTAAGGGTATTAACTTTGATTTGCCCCATGTCGTTCAAGATGCCCCAGCCCATCCAGGTAAGTGCTTGCTCAGTACTCTTCCGTCCTAAAGAGTTAGCTAACTACTTTATCTATTCTCCCCCCCCCCAATTCTCTCTCATCTATTTTTTCACTCACCCTTCTCATAAATAAAGGACATTTTTTTAAAAATAAACTATATTTTTTACATATTTATTATCTTTAATCATATTTAACTAGTTTCTTAATCTACATAATTCAATTATGTATATGTTATAAAAGGGATATGAGATAGTAATTTACATATATTAAAAAAATTAGTTAGATTAATTATTTATATAAATTATTATTTGCTACTTTTTCTAACCTATACATTTTAATAATTTAATTAAACTACTTCTTTAATTTTCTAACCTACCCATTTTAAAAATCTTAATTTTCATAGAAAATATTTGATAATATGTTCAATCAATACGGAAAGTTTATAAAAAATTATAAATTTAAAAGATAAATTGAATTGAGATTTTATATTTATAATTAAAATAAATTTATTTGTTAGTTCTTATGTTTATGTTTTTGATTGGATGGAGTATATATTTTTCATTGTATTTCCATAAAATTTAACCTAAAAATTCTATAATCTTACCAATTATTATTGCATATATATGCATAGGAATAAAGCATGTTGGAGGAGACATGTTTAAAAGTATTCCAAGATGTGATGCTACAATGATGAAGGTACGTATGTTTTCCGAGGAAAGTCAAGTACATGAGTTGATATGAATATATATATATATATATATATATATATATTAGATAAGATTTTGAGTTAAGATATTATTATTGCAGAGCACGATTCATAACTGGTCAGATGAAAAGTGCATCGAGATACTGAGGAACTGCCAGGAGGCTTTGAATGAAGGAGGGAAGGTGATAGTGATAGATTTGATAAAGCAACAGGAACCAGAGATAAGCAATGCTGCAAAGAGTGTGGCCATTGCTGACTTAGTAATGTTCTCTCAAGGAGGAGGACTTGAAAGAACTGAGAAACAATTTGAAGCTTTGTGTAAAAAATGTGGCTTTTCTAGGTTTCGTCTTGCTTGTCGTGTTCTCTCCACTGTAGGTGTCATGGAGTTTTACAAGGATTAGTTTTCAAGAAGACACACACCAACGTTAGACGATGAAGCCAAAGGACCAATAATTAATATTAAAAATTAATAAATTAAATAAAATGAATGAAGTACCCATAAAGTTTGGTTAATTATCCATCATTAGCTAAGTTTCTGTTTCTCATGATTGTGGTTAATTATAGTTTAGGATTGCAGAAGTTGTACTAGTTTGAATATTGCAATAAATAATTGTTATGTACATACGATCCATGTTATCATTTATATATATACAGAAACTCTGACTTCGCAGATATATGCTAGCTTTTTATTTCAACTATTCACTTGTTATACTTTTGATTCAGGTACAATTTAATTTTTAAATCTTAATTTAATATAATTTAGTATTTATAATGTTAGTTGTGCTAAAATTTAATTTTTAAATCTTAATTTAATATAATTTAGTATTTATAACGTTAGTTGTGCTAAAATTTAATTTTTAAATTTTAACTCGATACAATTTAATTTTTATAATTTAAACAGATTAAAAATGTTAGTTCTCACACTTTAAAAAATAATGTTTTAGTCTTTAATATAAGATTATAGTTATTTTTTAAAATTTAAAAAATAATATTTTAAATAGTTAATAAATAATGTTCATGTCTTTTTCTTTGAATTTTAAAATCCCATTTTAAGGTGTCTGACTTTGTAAGGATTATTAAAATTTAAGTCCTCTTTTTGTCCTTTTGTATTTTTTTGGTTTTTTGTGTCATTTTCTTTCAGCCACAATAATCTATCAATATGTATGGATTTTTTTTTCCCAATCAACACCTGGATTCAGGCCAACAAAAAATGGCAGCCCAGTTCTTCTTTTTCTTCTTTTTCGTCTCATTTTGTTGGGTTATATTAAAAAATATATACAGTCAATTAGAGTTAATATATATAATAAATAATAGATTCGTATCCTATAAAGATACAAGTTTAACCTGATAAACGATCTTATAAGTCCCCTGCAAACACTTTCTGAGCCATAAAACTATGCCTTAACTTTAATAAGGGATCGATATTGAACCTACTTAAATTTTTTATTTATATAAAACTTCAAATCATTAAAAAAGCATAATTAATAGATAATTAGGTTCTTTAAATATAATATCATGGAATTAAATCATGTTGTGTACAGGAAAAAAGGTTATTATGAGAGACAAAATTTACTTCAGTATTCTAAGATATTTACTCTTCGAGAAGATTAATCTCTGAGTTGTTGGTTAGGCTTACAATTAGATATTTTTCTTTTTCCTATTAACATTTCAACTCAAGCAAAGACAGCAACAGAGGATAATGTTAGGGGGGGGGGATCGGAAGATGAGAAAATTCATTGAATTAAAACTGGTATAAAGGATCAAAAGGTAAATTTATTTGGCAGAAACGATTAAAAAATCAAAATCTTTGAAAGTGCATTGCAGATTCTTGAAATATGCAAACAAAGCTTCAGGAATCTGCACGTAATTTTAAAGACTTTTATACCCTCAATACTCTCCTTTAATTCCTTCCGCCAAATAAATTTGTAAAAATGTTCCCCAAAGTTTTGTTAGAATTGTGTTTGGTTTTTTTAAAATGTTTTCAACGGTCACACAAACGCACGCCATTTATATTAGGGATGGGCCGTCCTACGTCCAATCTTATCTCGTCTTGATCCATTTTCTTGGGATAGCATCCTAATATGATCAAGATTGAGACGAACAGGTTGGGACAAGATTGGCTTCTTAGACTAATAATGGTTAGTATAAGTGATAAGTAGTTTAGTATTATTTAAATGATATCTTGAGTTTGAGTCTTGATATATGTAAGAAAAAATTATTGGGAGACTCACCTACCATAATTAGGTGCGTGACGCGGGTCAGATCCGGATATAATCAGGGTAAAGTTCCGATGAATCAAGTAGGCAATTAAAAAAACAAGATTGGCTTCTTTGAGACCTTCGTCCCTTTAATTTTTTTAAGAATACGTTTATATCCCATAAGAACGCGAGTTTAATTCCTGCTGTCTTCGTAAATACTCCTTTAATAGACGATCTCGTAAGTCCTCTATAAATATTTTCTGAGCCTGGAGCTGTACCCTGATCTTAGTGGGGGAATGATGTCGAACCCATATAAATTTTTTTATAACAAAAAAAAAACTTCCTTTTTGTGGTTTGTAAAAAAATTTCCCAATTTTTTTTTTTTTTTGCCGAACCCAGGTTTTGTTAGATCTGTTATTTTTACCATTTCTTTAGAGTATCTAATTAAATTTATTATTATTGCTTTAGTTCTGTTTCTTTTGTTTCATTTTGTTCGAATTGAGGTGTTTTTTACGTGTTTTCCACGGTCACACAAACACACATTATTTAAGAAAATAACATTGACTAGAACGCAAATCCTAAGGATTTTCCAATTCACCTTACTTCGCTGACCATTCATTGTATTTTTTCCCTTTGACTTCTTATTTAAAAAAACTTCCACATTTCCCCCCTTCTTACGTTTGCTTATGTTCTGTTCATGAATCTATATTTTTAATTTTTTTTTTCAACATTTATTATTATATTCTCTGACGATTACAACACTGGGGCAAGCAACAAAGAACCGCTTTCTATTGTATTAATGTTTTAAAACCCCTCATATGAAATACTTCATCTAATATTTATTATAGGACATTTTCTATTAATTCTCATGTATCAATAAAAATAGTTAAAATTATTAAAATTATCTTAAAATTTAAGTAATTTTTAATATTATCTTTATTAATTACACTAACTCTATCATCATAATAATTTTTACTATCTCCCACTACCATTTTTAAATAGGGGCAAATAATAATTAATGCTCTTTGAAATCAAGCAAGTGCCTTGTAAAAAGGATTAAGATTACTTGTTAGTTTGTACCTTACAATAAAGACTAGATAAAGTAGGGGTATTACATTTATTTGATATTCTAATTGTTAAATAAATAAAATTTACTCACGTGGTAAAAACTTATGGTTAAATTATTATGACAAAAATAATATAATATTGGATACGAGATACTTATTAAAAAAATATTGGATATAAGATAATTGTATTAAAAAAAAAAGCTAAGTGTGATGAGTTTTTTTCCCTTTAGCTTGATTGGTGAAGTTTAAAATTAAATAGACTCCTTTTGATCTTCTAAAATGTTTAATTAATTTATTATTAAAAATTTTAATACTTGAGACATTGAAATAAACAACTTGTAATTTGGATCGTGTGAATCTTTTCTCACATATTTTATATATGAAATTAGGGTCCACTAATACAAGGGAAAACAGCTTTTGACAAAACTATTTATTTATCCGACCAATAGCGATAATTCTTGAACGAACGAAGAAAATAAGGTAGAAAAAATATTTAAAAAATCTGTTATTCCAAATCTGACTTTCATTATTTTACGTAAACATAATGCTTATTTTCAAAGGCGCTCATATCAGTACAGAATTCTAGGTTAATTAATAATTTAGAAAATATTCAGTCAATGGAACTTAATTTCTCTCTCTCTATATATATAAATACAACAACAACAACAAGCCTTATCCCATTAAATGGGGTCGGCTATATGGATCATACGACGCCATTGTACTCTATCGAAAACTAAATCCTTAGATAGATTATTGACCAGGAGATCCTGTTCAATGACCTCTTTGAGCGTTCTCTTTGACCTTCCTCTACCCCTTTTAACCGGTGTCTATACTATTTGATCCACCCTCTTCACCGGCGCATCCCTTGGCCTTCTTTGTACGTGTCCAAATCACCTAAGACAGTTCTCTACTATTTTCTCTTCAATAGGTGCCACTCCAACTCTTCCCCGTATATGTTCATTACGAATCTTATATTTTCTTGTATGCCCACACATCCATCTCAGCATCCTCATCTCAGCTACCACAACTTTATGCTCTTACTGTCCTTTTAAAGCCCAGCATTCACTTCCATAAAGTATTGCTGGTTTTATAGCAGTCCGATAAAACTTTCCTTTTACTTTATCTGGTACTTTCCGATCACATATAACCCCAGTAACTTTTCTCCATTTAAACCACCCGGCTTGAATTATATGATTAATATCCTCCAAAATTTCATCGTCCTTCTGTATCTTTGACCTAATATATATATATATATATATATATATTCTCTCTATATATAAATATTTGACCTAAAATTATTTTAAGTCCTCTTATGTTTTCAGGAATCCTATACTTCTTTAATGATGATGTCGTATATAATTAATCAATATCAACACGTCAATAGATTATAGGTAGCAAGGCACATTATTCATGCATTATGTTATTCTTTTTCAAAAAATACATTATGTTATTAAATTATGTGCAATACAACATGAAAAAATATGTGTACTTATTATTAGCATATGTAAAATAATTATATAATTAGTGAAAATATTAAATTTTTAAATAAATAATTATTTATTGAGATGATACAAACTTAATTTTTATACAAAGATATTTGATTTCATAATCAAAATAATGTTTTTGAGAGATCATGGCTCATATTTTTAATTTATAAGAAAGCTTTCCTTTCCACAGCAATTCAAGTGTTTTTGTTTTCAAATTATTAATTATTATATGTAAATCAAGCAGCGTGATCAGAAAACTTCATGTATTGTTATTATTTCAAAATTTTCGTCCCATTAGAATTTAGAAGTGTTTAAATTTTAGACTTGATCGTATATACGTGTATGTAGCTGGACTCACGCCGGAACCAGAGCCAACCAAATTTGACTGCCGTTTTATTATATATTATACGGGCCTTTAAATAGACTTTTAAAAAAATTATATAGCTTTTAAAAAAGAATTTATAAAAAAAATTGTTATAAATAAATGAGTGTTTAGATAGTTATTACTAAAATAATTTTTGTGATTAGTAAATTACGAAAAATAATATGAGATTGGAAAAAAAAAAACCATTCTCTTCTTGTCTCATCTCATCTATAGAACTCTCTTTTTTTCTCTAATTTTCTCATCGCCTCATCATCTCTTCTCAAGTCAGAAGATGGAGATGGAGACAGAGTCAGAGAAAGACAACGCGAAGCCAAGAAGCACCGACAGAGAAAGAAAATGCTGCTCCAGTTGTTAGCTCGCGCAACCCGCTGTGATAAACCACGCAATCCACGACGATCTAGAAGGACCACAGTGACAAAGAAAGAAGAAGGAGGCCACGGGTAGATTCTAGAAAATGGTAGAGAGAAGAGAGAATATAAAAAATATATGTAAAATGGTAATTAAATAATCTATAAATTATTTTACTATTCTAATAGTTATTCCTAAAAATTTATTTAAGATCATAGTTTTAAACTATAGTTTAGTTTATAAGCCTTTTTAGATAAATATGACTATTTATTTAAAAATAAATAAATTAAAATTTAGACCAAAAATCTTTTAAGACTAAAGTTTTATATATCCAAACAGATACTATATTTTTTGCCAACATATTATATATATTATCTGTTAGATTTTTAAAAAATAAACCAACTATATTAATTAATAATTTAATTCATAACGGTTGTTTCAATTAATCAAGAACTTGAACTTCTTACTTCTTAGTTTGAAAAAACACAAAGAACGTGTGTTAATCATAACTTAAAAAATTCTAACAGATAATATATATAATATGTCGCTATATGCTAGCTTATTAAAACATATTCATCCAACTATAAATACAAAACAAATTTTAACAGTTTTGATTTTAATAAAATATAGCAAAATTTTCACCCAATTAAAACTTAAAAAAAAGAATCTGATCAGTTCATTAAAAAAATCATAAGTTAAACTAACTCAAGTAATTAAGTATATGCTTATTTGGAGAACAACACTCTTTTTACATACTTACCTCGTCTAAAATCATTTCTAAACAAGTAGCCTATACACATAAATCTAAACAACACAAATCTCATTATAATAACCTAAGATGATCATCAAGAGTTTTAGGGTTTGTTTGGATTTGAAGTGGTAGCAAAAGTAATATTTTTTTTAATTTGACTTTTGTAAAAATTAAATTAGATAAAAATTAGATAGTATAATGTAATTTATATTTAGATTGAGTTTTATTAAAAAAATTAATTTGATATAAATTTAATTTAAATGAAGGCTCAAAACAGGTGAAAAATAGAGTAAAGATAAAGAAGTCAGAAATCATAAACCAGAAATAAATATAAGTGATCAATTGATCTAAAAGCAATACTAAACATGTTTTTAGATGAAAAATAGATTATCACAACAGAGAAGTAGTTTTTCCCCCTCCCACCATAATACCAAACACACCCTTAATTAATCTGTGTCACGTAAGTCATATAAATTTCAAATAACCCTAAAATATTGGGAAAGTAAAAGGTATAATTTCAGGACAAAGAATTTCATGTGGCTGTTGTTCTTTATCTTAAGTAGATGATTTTTATATGTCTTGTTTCAAAGATATGACCATTCTTTTTTATCTTATTGGTGCGTATCTTATCAACGCTTTTAGTAAGACTGAAGTTATGATCTCGTACGTTTGAAATTTTATACCACAAATTAATATTCCACTCCAAATCTTACAAGCTAGTTTGTAGAACATTGACCGTTGACTTCTCACACATGACTTCTTGGCACACATACCAATTAAAATTGCCAACAAAATTTATATTTCTATATATAATACAAAACCTTTTAACAAGTCGTTAGATTATCAGTGAATTCCAAACAATCCGTTTTATTTTTAAAACTGCATGTAATATATATGAGGCTTACACTAATTTTATTTTTTTTAATATACTATAAGATACTAAATGTGATCATTTCTTATAATAAGATTTTAAATATTGATTAGTCACATTGTGAGAAACTAATTCATTTCGGTCAACTCAACTCCATTGGGTAAGCTTACAGTTATAATACCTGATACTGGTACTTTGACTTCTTCAAAAGATACTTAGATATTATCAGATAATACTTGGATAGCAACATCCACTATTGATCTCTGTTTATTCCAATAATTAGTACTCATCTAGTCATAATGTAATAACTATTTAACTACTTTTGATAAATTAAAAAAATTAAATTAATTAGTTAAATTATAATAAATATAGTATAATCTCCCTATAATATAATATTGTATAATATTATATTATATATAAATTTAGTAAATTAATTTAGGAGAAAAATAATAAATATAAAAGATAATGTGAATTTAAATTTTATATTTAAAATTAAAATTAATATTTTAATTAATTCTTATATTTATAATTAAAATAATATTTATTTAAGGTTTTGTTTGATTATGGGGTTTTAAAAGGGGAGGAGAGGTTAAAATTTTTGTCTCCTAATACTCATTTTCCCTCCTCTCTCTCTCTCTCTTCTCCCCAAAAGTAAGGTTTTTTTTGGAGGTTGAGAAAACTTTGATCTCATTTTACCTAAAATACCCATGATTTTTTTTTTAAATATCTAATTCTACATATCACAATTAAAACGATTAAATTATTTTTTCTCTTCGACTTCCGTGATTGCTTCTACTCTTATGCAACAAAATAAATTTTGTTTTTTACTTTTCAGTTTTTCCTTCTTACTGATGACATTTTTCTCTCTTCAAAATTCAAATCTTTTTCATTTTTTCTCTTCAATTTTTTTTTTGAATCTAAATTACAGTTTCTTGCTTAAAAAGATCTTAATTCTGTTTTCTTAAAAAATAGAAATAAAAAAATAATTAACTCCCTGTTAAACCAAACAAAACATTTCTCATTCCCTCCCCTCATAACCTCAGAGAATAAATTGTTGTGATTGTACTCTAATGTAAGGAGAGAAAAAAGATTCAATCTTTTGTCTGACACACACACAATCTTTTAATCAATTATTAAAAGCGTTCAATTATTAAATGAGAGTATTTTTAGAAAAAAAAATTATATCTATATCGCACTTATTTATTCCAAATTTCCAACTAATTTTAACTATTAAAATCTTGAGCATAAATTATAAGTTAACTTATTCGAATTTTAGTCATTTGTCTCTATATATATTAGTGCATATATGTTTTAAAATATTCACCTGCCTCTACTAAAAGAAAAGGTCCTAAATTTGTTGGTGGGAAATAAACTAAAACTTATCACTAGAAATCACAAGTTCATCAATTATAAATACCCACATACATAACCAGACTTCAAAACATCAATTTGAAACCGAAGTTTCATCTGCAACAAAAAACAGAAAGATGGTTGCGATTGATGAGAACATCAACAACAACAACAACGATGCTTGTCTGGAAGCATTGTGGCTATCATCTGGTCAAGTGTATCCTGCAGTTTTGAATGCAGCGGTTGAACTAAACCTATTCGACATCATGGGACGAGGAAACCCAGAAGGCATGTCTCCCTCCGAAATTGCTTCTCAGCTTCCAACTCATGATCAACACCCAGACACACCTCAGAGACTCGATCGCATGTTGTTTCTGCTCGCCAGCCATTCTCTTCTCACTTGGTCCAAGCGATTTCATGATGAAGAAGACGAAGAGGAAGAAGTTGAGAGACTTTATAGTCTCTCTCCTACTGGTCGATACTTAATCGCTGACGATAATGGAGCTTCCTATGCTTCTCTCTCAAAGCTGTGTTGTCATCCTGCTTATATCTCAGTCTGGTAAGTATATGAATATCTATGTTATGAGTCCTACATGAGGAGTCTTACAAAATGAAGCATGGTTATAAGTTAAACGCTTTCCCATCCAATAGACTACTTTTTTTGGGATTAGACTCTGCCTTTGGGTTCTTTTTTCACTTCGTATGGGTTTGTATAGTTTTTTTTTCCCTAAGTTTCACAGGCATGAGGTCTACCATCTTCAATCTTCTTTTTTTTTTTCATTGTTTTTGTTTTGTTAATACAATATTTGGTCTCTCAAATTTATTCTTATTTTGGTTGTGTTCCTCAAATTTCAAAATATAGATTTTAATCAATCCAATTTCTTTTTGTCTAAAATATTGGTCCCTATATAATTTAATAAATACTTGGACCATTTTACACCTTGAGAGAAAAAAACTCATAATTTAAAATTTAAGGGGCTAAAACTAAAATAAGAATAAACTTGAGATATCAGGTATTGAAGATTGTATTATAATGACTCTTGATATCATATTAGAATTTTAAAATAAAATAGATTTATATCTTAAGATTATCTTTCTATTAAAATGATTTAAATAATTTTGGTAGGACTTCCGTGATCATTATATACCTTAAATCATCTTTCATTGAGAGACAAATGTTAAGGCTATACCCACAAAGTATTATGATAGTCAAGAGACTAAAAGTAGCATGAGCCACTTTCCCACCCAATATATTTGTCTTTTAGGATTGGGTTCTATGCTCACTACAATCTACTTCTTGAATCATACACGTATGAAGGAACTGTTTATTTGAAAGATTCAACTGTTCTATTGTTGTAGGCAAAATTTCAAGAAAGTGATTGAAGTGGAGGACGAAGAAGAGGACTTGTTTAAGAAGGTGCATGGAGTGTCTATGTTTGAGTACATGGAAACAGATGCAACATTCAAACCTTTGTTCCACAGAGCAATGGCGGATATTTCTGCCATGCATATGAGGAAGATTCTGGAAACATACAATGGTTTTGAAGGCATTTCAACACTTGTTGATGTTGCTGGTGGTATTGGGCAAAGCCTCAAAATGATCACTTCTAAGTACTCTTCCATTAAAGGCATCAACTTTGACTTGCCCCAAGTTGTCCAACATGCCCCATCCTACCCAGGTATGTACATAAGTGTGTGTCTATGTTCGTGTCCTGAATACCATTACCACATCAGGGTCTTTCAAGAGGCTCTCTCATCTAACATACTATCTTTTGAAATGAGCTCTGTTTTAAAACTTGTGCTAGCAACATTGGTGCTTTAATTGAAAGGCTAATGTTCAGGAACAAAGCTACCCGTGTAGAATCCCAAGGGCAAAGGCCTCTAATGCTTCATCCTCCTATATGTGTGTTTTTTTTTCTTTTTTTAGCAGTTATTAATTCGATTCTACATAAAATTAATAATATTTTGATATTTTATGGGCAAAAAATAATGAAGTTTTGAATTCTTTATGAATTTTAAAGAAAATAAATAAATGCACAATTTTAGAGGTTTTTTTTTTAATTTTACCATTTTTACCCGTGAGATATCAAAATGTTATTAATTTTATGTAGAATCTAATAATAAATAACAAAAAAAAATATTTAGAAGATTGAGGCCTTATAAAGGACATTAGAGACTCTTTGCCCGAATTATAATAGAGAGGAGGCGCCCTGGAGTCATATGGCATCACCCGCTCTTAAATGGGGTGTATTGTTATAAGTCTCCTTTCAAGCCCCTCCCCAACCTGATAAGTTTGTCTTTTGAGATAGGCCTCCTTTTTTATTTATGCTTGTACTAGTTTGTGTCTTTATTTACAGAGATGAAATCTAACTGAAATAACTAATCACCTTTCCGTTAAAATCTTTTTGAAGGAGTGACTCATGTTGGAGGTGATATGTTCAAAAGTGTCCCAGAAGGCGATGCAATAATGATCAAGGTGATTAATTATTATATTGATTCCTTACTTGAATAATGAACTCAAATCCACCATGAATCAAGTTAATCACTTGAGCTTTGCACGTTTGATCATTTTGCAGGCTGCGACACATAACTGGAGTGATAAGAAGTGCGTACAAGTTCTGAAGAACTGCCATAAATCACTGAAGAAAGGAGGAAAAGTGATTCTGATAGACTTAATAATGCCAGAAATTCCAAAGGCAAGTGATGGGGATAAGTATGCGACCATTCTTGACAATGTCATGTTTCTGCAAGCTGGTGGAAAAGAAAGAACTGAGAAAGAATTTTCCGATCTGTGTAAAAGTTCTGGCTTTTCTGGTTACAAAATTGCTGCTTCTGTCTTCTCTGCTCTCGGAGTAATTGAGTTTTACAAATAATTATACATTTATCACAGGATTTGAAGATGCTAGCTGCACTGAATAAATAAAACCACTACATATTGATTGTATCGTTGAGTTTTGTGGTCATGAAATAGATGAGAAGAATAAAACCAGTTCAGTTTTCTTATTATTAATTAAGCTTCATGTATACGCCGTTCAAGTTCTGCTGATTCTGCAGTGAATTTCTTTTCCACCATGAAGATCAAACTGTCAATTGGTCTTGAAGTGACAATAAGATACGTGTACATAGTACAGTAAATACACAACAAAGACTATAAAGATTATCGGATTCAAATCTTGTACACCCTTCAGTGACACTTTTAACTAATTTATATAAATCGATCGATCTTAAATGAGTGAGTTCCTGAAAGCATGATGATGAGTACAAAACAGAGAAAGAGGAAGCTAGTCCCTAGCACAAAACAGACAGCGAGGAAGATTTTTGTTTTGGAGCACAAGTTCTTAAAATCTACATTTATTGATTTTTGGGCCAAACCTCACATTCACTACTACTTCAAAGCTAATTTAACTGGTGGGTTGTTAACATCCGAGTTCTCTTGACCATTAATCTCAAAGCCCTCGCCAAGATGTATTTTACTTTTTTTAAGGAGAATAATGTGTATGTTTGGAAAGAATAATAATTAAATTTTTTGTCAAAAATACTTTTAGATTAAACTATAGTTTAAATCTAAAGTTGTAGATAAGCTAATAAGACTAGTTTCTAAAACTGGAAAAGAGTTTATGGACTAATCAATTACTATTTTATCCTTACTTTTTTTATATTTTCTCTCTTCTCTCCTTTCTCATTTCTCATATTTTTAATAAAATTATACTATTTTTGTTAATTTTTCAATTACAAAGTCCATAATAAATATCTAAACACTCATTTATTCATAACAATTTTTTTCTATAAGCTCTTATTTAAAAGCTGTCTAAAAACCTTTTTTTCATATATCATTTTCTGAACTCTTATTTAAACAGACCCAATAATTAAGGACTTTGTAAAAAAAATTAATGTAAAATGAGGACTTTCAAATTGTAAATATATAAAGTTTCACATTTTATATTATTTTTTTTGTTACACAAATTTTTGAAAATGGGTTAAACTCTAACAATTTAAGGGCAAAGCGAAATCTCTATTTCTCCTAAGCTATACCAATATTAGATAGGGCGAGCTATCAGTTACCTTTATAGGTAAACCTAAATACTTAGGAGTTAGGATGTATCTATAAGCGATACGACTGGAATTACAATAAAATAATACTCCCCAGCAATTAAACACACTCTAAATGATCACATGTTTCATCCCTTCGCTAGCTGAACCCATGGACAATATGTTATTTTATACTATTAATTTCTTTAGAAGATTCTTAATTGTTTTTTTTTTGTTACAAAAAAATTTAGGTAGATTCGACACTGATTCCATATTAAAGTTATGGCACAGCCTATGACTTATCAAGTTTATAGGGGACTTACGGGATCTCTTATCAAATAAACTCTTATAATAACAATGAGAATCAAACTCATATTCTTGTATAATAAAAGTTTATTTCTTAGTGTGTCAATTCTTTTTGGCAAAATCTTAATTGTCATTCTCCCTACTTCTTTTAGTTTTTGCCCTGAAGCCCACTTCAATTTTGGGCCTAACACATACCCACTGTGAAAAATAGTTTTATGTGGGCCCATTTTTTTTCACATTCCTTTTCCATTCTAATTCCCATATATAATATATTTTTTTCAATTCTTTAACAAACTTTTTTAAAGTACTTTTCATTAGAAAACTTTAGAATAAAAGTTGTATTTTTCTTATTCCTCAAAGATTTATCTTTTTAAAAATAATTTTATTCTAGACACATTTAAATATTAAATATATACTTAAAAATTAAAATATTAATTCATTATATTATAAGATATTAACCTATTTCATTATAACAATCTCACTTAGTTAAAAGTTAGATTTTTTACTTTATCAAAGCAATTAATCAACAATCATCTCCATAAAAATAATTTTTTTAAAAACCGTTATTCTGACAAGTGGAATCGTAGGCTCGTAGTACTATCGAGAGTTTAATGCCTGGTCCCCAAGTCTAACATAAAACATGGGATTTGATTGTTTTCGCCAACAACATATAGAACTGGGTGTATATAACTGGGACATTTAATTTTAAAGAATTTCCTTTTAAATATGTTTTTATCTTACTACTTTTTATGGAATATTTAATTTAGCATTTTATATTAAAATATATAAATAATATTGATCAAATATCATAATTTAGATTATGTAAAATTCTCATTTTAATAATAATAATTAATCACTTAAAATTAAATTTACTATATTTAGCTATAGACTAACTATATTTATAAATGAGTTTCTTAATTTTAAAAGAATTAACTATAGTAGAAAAGAGTTTCACAAATATTACAAAATGAATACTATCATAATTATACAAGATTTTTTCTTAATCAATAAATAACTATTATTGAAAATACTAAATTATTCTTTCAACACTATCATAATTATCAATTTTAAACTTATGAAGACACTTCCGAGCGTTGAATTAGGATAAATAACCTCAAAACCCATAACACAAATAAAATACTGAATAATACTATTAATATGACAAAATAGTTATTGTGAATCCATAAATTCACATGTATAATCTTGAGAGGCATCCGGCCTTCTACCAGCACACCATATATGGTATAATTATCAAAATAGTAAATTGTAAAAGTATAAATAAAAATAGGTCATACAGTGTCAATTTACATCTATTCAACACATGAATATAAATGATAGTGCTATACATATCAAATAGTACTACTATACCTCTGACACTTTTCCGTGAGAACCAGCAACTGAACTAGCTCTTGAAAAATATTAATAACCACGGGGTGAGACAAATGCCTCAGTAACCAATAATTATATTCAACGTGCATAATAACATGTACTCGTGGGCTGTTAAGTGAGACAGTTAATAAAATACACGAGATAAAAAATAATACATTATCATAATATGATCAAACAGAAGTACCACCTAAGTTCCTCCCATCAAATCAATTCAATTGTCTTATACATGTTGATTGAACACATAGCCTAGTGATAACTATCATATGAATGACCACTCAAAAAGCTAACTAGTCGAGTATTATGGATCAGCCAAAATTCACAGAACACGAGATTGGATCATGGGTTTATTCCTTATCGATAAATATGTGGGGGTGTCATAGCCTATCAGTAAACTGATGAGACAAAAATCAACCATCAATCTCACATAGAGAATATATCATGTGGTATAAATACTACTCTATCATCACCAAGTCTCAATACACAATTTTTAAGATAATCATATTAATCAGAATCTCAAACCAACTCTCTAAATTAAACTTTAAGTACCAAAAGACCATTTTCAATAAAATCATCAATTAAATTTTCTCAATATAATCATATTATTATTAGTAGATATATATATATATACAAAATCACTCACAAATATCACATTAGCACACACAATGAGTAAAAAGTGATCATCTTTCTCCCTTTAAAGCTAACAAAAATATAACAGATGAGGAGACATAGGCTTATGTCACAATTTACTAGTCAATCTATATAGTTTATATAAATATACATCAATATGTTGTTAATTTGACACAACATATACTTTTAAATAAATACTTATATTTTTTTTAACTTTATTTTATTTAAACAAATTATTAATTCAATACTATAACTTAATTTCTCTATCACAATCACACATTTATTTTTTAAATTATCATTTCAATGATAATCTTATATTGTCACAACTTTATTCTACTCATATGAATTCTCATATAACATAAAATTCCCTAAACAACAAAAAAAACTATAAATTTATAATCTTTAAAGTTTCACTCAAAATTTCAAATGCTCGTATTTCATAATTAACCTTAAAAATTAATTCTTTTAATCTTAAAATATACTCCAATAAGTTAAAATAGATTACTAAATTTAAATCTAACAAACACAATATCATAATTCATAATTTTCAATCAACTTCTAACTTTAATTTACTTAAATCAACCACTAAATCCTCTAATTATATAAAATCTTTAAAATCCTTAACTTATGATTAATACTCAATATATCAGACCTTGAGTTTCATCATCAATCAAATTGCTAAATAAATAATCAATTTAATTACGTAAATTTAAAGTTCTCAATTTTACCTTTAATTTCAAATCTCACTCATAATATTTAAATCTTTATTTCACTATTAAATCATATCATTCCTAAATTTCAATAACTTATTTACACTATCAATTAATCTATAATTATTCAATTTGACTAAAATTCTCAATTTTTCCAATTTAAGGTTCTAATAAAAATACATATTTTTAATTTACAAACTCTAGTCACAATCTAAACTGATTAAATATCAATTATACCTCTAATAAATATAACCCAATCATTAAACTCAAAATTAATCAATATAATTATCATGTTAAATCATCTTTATACTCTAACATTTAAATTTTAACCCCAAATCTCTTAAAATATGTAATAAACAAAATTTTAAATTGATTAAATATAAATATCGATCTATTTTTATAATTTTATGGTTCTTATTTGTTAAAAATTTATACTTGTTTTAAATTCTAATAATCTAAGTTATTTCTGTTTTAACAGAAATTATATTTATAAATAATTTATTTTATATAAAAATAATTAAAAAATAATTATGATAATTAAAAGATTGATGAGAATAAACTCGAATTCATATATGATGTGTAGTAATGGAGGCACTGTAAACAGAAATCATGACGCTGCAAAAGAAGAAAAGAGAGGGCGCTTGCTTTCTGTTTGCGTGTGTTTATAAAAATATATGAGCCTCACACTTTTTTTTAATATTATATATATATATATATATATATTAGTAGATAAAACCGGTTTTGCTTGCTTGCTTCTTTCTTCTTCTTCTTTTAATTTTATTATTTTTATTTATTCTCTTTTTTATATTTATTTTTATATAAACAATATTAATAATTTTATTATTTTCATTATTATTTTATTTTAATATTTTTATTTTTATTTTTTTTATATAAACTCTCTTAATTTAATAATTAAATAAAAAGTTTTATTTACTAAAATTTATTTTTTTATAATATTATTTAAATTCTAATATAAAAATTAAGATATTACATGTTACATTAAAATTAACTTGGTATGCATATATTTTTCTCATTTATAATAATATATCCATATATTTAGTAATTCTCTACTCCTAAATATAAGACTTGATGAGCGGTAAATTTTAATTTTAAATATAAAATATTAATTGAATTTATTTTTTATATTTTATATTTTTTAAATTAATTTATATAACTAACATATAATCTAATATTATACAAGAATATTTTAAAAAAATCAAGTTAGATATATTATAGTTAAGTAATTTATTTAGTTTTATTAATTTTTTTTAAATTAGATAAATAGATTTTATATTAAAGATTAAAGTAAGGCAAATAGATATTATAATGGTGAAGGTAAATAATTTGAAGACAATTGACATAATGATATTCTAACATTGCATGATTTTTGTTGAATTTATAATTATTCTTATAAATTTAGTTATGTTAAATGACTTTATATATGGACGTCGTAGAAATTTCTATGCTGACTAAAATAAATTGAGTGTTGATGAATTTAATTTCAATAAGTTTGATTTAAAATATATTCTAAATTAAATTGTTGTCATTTGTTATATTTTAATTATTTAATTATATTTTTTATTAATTGTTTATCAACAGATTCAATTTTACAATCTAAGTTTATATCCATGTCACAAATTTAAGTAAACTTATGAGTTTAACAACGTTATAGATAAGTACTATTCTAGTCATATATATATAAGTCCCTGTGACTCAATAAATTTTGCATATTTACCTTCATTAAATAAAGGTATTACCTATAGTCCCTTTTATAAAAGATCTTTAATTAATTTATATATAATAATAAAAATAGTTAAAAATATTAATTTTTTTATAAAGTTCAAATAGTTTCTAATATTATCTTTATTAACTATACTAAACTCCAACATTATATTAATTTATAATCTCTCTCATTATCCTTATTAAATATTGACATATATAAAAAAATATTTAATACTTATTAAAACTATCAAAATATTTTATATAAAGAACAAAAAAAATCTTTCTATAAGACCTCTTATAAATAAAATTAGAGGGGATATTAAAAAATATTATTAATTATCTTATAAATAATTTATATTTAATAAGGGTAAAATTTAAAAATTATCATTAATTAATGTATATCATGACTTATATATATTACTAATTTTTTTTAAAAATGATTTACATAAAAGACTAGAATAGTATGTCAAGTTCTCCGATTTTATATGACTATATGTCCTAGAAAGGGAGAACTTAACATAATTGACTATAAGAAATTTAATCTAAATTTTTTCTCTCTTTCTTAAATGTATCATCATAGTAATACAAACTTCTTTAAACTATTATTCTTATCCCATCTAAATGAGACTGACTTATATTAGTAGGCAAAGTGGCACTATAAATAGTATAATATATGTTGTTAAAATCTTATAAAAGTGTATTATATACTATTTTTAATTTTAAATATAAGAGTTAGTAGAAAAATAATATAAAATTATTATAAATAATTAATTTAATTAATTTTTTAAAATGTTTATATGTTTTAATTAATTAACTGTCCGTACAAGTACCAAGACGTGGGCAAATGATGCAAAGATTCACGATTCACGATTCCCTTTTAACAATTTTGTCCCAAAGTTATCTGGTACGGTTCATAATGAAGTAATCCTTCCTGACCTTTTGCGGGTGACCGGTACTCCCATCTCCTTCGGTTGGGGCCCACCCCCAAGGGAAGCAAGGAGTCTGTCGTGGTTGTTACATTCGCCATGAGCCCATGACTTCTGAGTTCCGTCACCACACAAATTTCCTTTTCTCCCGACTGAAAATTTCACATTTCAGCTTCCAATTCCCATCCCAATCCAAGAGAAGGAGTCTCAAATCCTTCCTTCTCATGGATTGCGTAAACTTCAATGCCTCCCCTTCTAATGCCTACTGGCTTCTGCTCACCTCCCTCTCCTTGATTCCCTTTTGGCATTACTTAATTGCTGCCGCCATTGCTTTTATTGCGTTCGTTTACAATTTCTTGGAGTTTCATTTCCGCGAAGATATTTTCTCCGGTTTCAGAGGCTCTCCCGTGGGGTTGACGTACAACTCTTGCTCTGAAATATATCATGGTGTTGTTTCCAAGTGTTCGCTTCTCCATGGGAGGTATTATCTTTTAAATTGATATTCTGGGTGGTCGAAATTTTTAATTCCCAATGCCTGGAATTTGAGTGCTTCTTGTTGAGTGGAAGCTAATCTAATTGTTCAGGTATTTGCCGCCATTCTGGCTTTCAAGCCCTCACTTGCAGACTTGTTTTTTGAATTTTTTCGGAAGGCCCCCGGCTTTCAAGTACAGAAGGTTTCAATTTTACTTTCCTTTCAGTTCTGCTTTTGTCAATGCGCTTTTGCAAGAAAACAATTAGATAATTTAGAAACATTGTATATGGCAGATTTATGTATGCTGCTCTTATTTTCTTACAGACAATTGTATAAAACTGCTGATGGTGGAACCATTGCAATGGACTGGTTGAGGAGCTCTGATGGTATGTATGAAATATTTAATCATCGAGTAGCGTTGTAATAGCGAATGTACACGTTTAATTTGTTTATACGTGGTATGTAAATCAATAAGCCCATAGCTTTAGTACTCACATGACTCCGGGTTAATTAATTTCTGACAGCTTTACCATTTTGTTCTTGTCATATGACATGTTATCTGATATTCGTTCATTGTGAACTTAATGTTACTTTTATGTTAACTTATAGCATAACTTTCATTTTTTATATGTAATTTTGTATTTGATTGCTTTTCAGTGTCTCATGGTGCTCTTCATGGGGATGATACTGTTCCTAAAGATGACCCCACTCCTCTTGTTGTTATAATTCCTGGCCTAACAAGTGACTCTTCATCTGCTGTAAGTAATGTTATGTGTCCGTGTTATTGTAACTGTCTTATTGTGTAAATCTCCTCTCCCTTACCATTTGAAATTCTAAATCTTTATTTATTTATTCTTTTTATGGTGGTTCAGGATATTCATTTTATATTAGTGACATCATATGGTGTTTTGTCTGCAGTATCTCAAACATCTTGTGTTCTGTACAGCAAAGCGAGGATGGAATGTAGTTATCAGTAATCACCGAGGACTGGGAGGTGTTTCAATTACGGTTAGTCTTTCTTCAAGCTGAGAAATTTGGAAGACAACCTAAGTTCTGCCAGTAGTTATAAAAATTATTGTCTAGTAAATCATATTTGCGCATATGCGTGTTAGGGACTGACACTATCAGTGTGTTTGCAATTATGTAGCTATTGCAAGTATATATATTTACATGTATAGGTCGTGATGCAACACATAAGTGATTTATGTATAAGTATACAAATGGGCTTGCTGTATTGCCTTTTGTCAAAATTATTTTTTCTTAATTTTTGGAAAAACATAACAATTGGGGGCATGGCTTTTGGATGCAAACAATGAAGTTGGCCGCCCTACCAAAGTAAGAAGAAAACACAGCTCATAAGGTGGGTGATATTACTATAGCAACTTATTGTAACCCTTTACTGGAGAACTGCCTTCCCTAATCTGGAGATAAGGGTTGCCACTTCACTTCCCAATTCAGGAGTTAAAAAAGTCTGTGTAATGGCAATAGAGCTCAAGCTAGAATGCATACATGTCAAAAGAGTTGCAGGAAATTTATGTTTAGCCTCAAGTAAACCATGAAACAGAGATGACTTCCTGCTTTTCTGTGAAGGTTTGAAAAAGAATTCGCAAAAATGAAGTAATACTGGATGGATTGATGAAACCAGATCAATTGGCTAGTTTGAAGCTGGCTAATCTGCAGTAAATGTATTCTTCTATGTATTTCTGTTATAACCTGTCCACAAATCAGATACAGTAGCACACAACTTGGCAATTCTGAATATACGCAGGTTTGTATTAATAGAGAACAACAGAGTCACACTATAACAACAAATCAGTGATCCTGAACAAAACCCCTTGACCAACAGATATAGACTAAACCAAGGAATGAAACATTGCTCACTCCCAGCTAGGCTCCCCTGGTATTTTGAGAGTCCAGCCTCTCCTTTCATATCCTTACAACTTTTTTCCTTATTCCCTCTCTAGAGACTCCAACGTCTCTATATAATATCAAAACAGTGCTGACACACAGTCCCCAAAATATCATTAAAAATAAGACAAAAGTAAGAAAGCAAAAGTAGCAGCTAAACATAAAGCCTAAGCTATCTAGTCTTATGTTTCTTTCTCCAATTCAGTTTGCATGTTTGGGTCAACGTCCTGACCCACAAAAGGAATCTTTCCTTTCTTATATTTTTACCTGCTGTATGTGTGATCAGCAAAAGTGAACATATCATCACCCACCCCTACAAGCTTCACCTTGTCCTCAAGGGGAAAAGAAGGAAACTGCGCGGCTATAGTGGACATTGCCTCCCATGAGTTCTCAAACTCTTGCATAGCCTTCCATTTGACTAGTACCTCGAGCTGGCCATTCAAAAGTCTGTAAACCTTGCGAATATCTTCCGGTTGTACTTGTAACTCCAAATCATTGGATAGCGCAGCAGGAATGGTAGGTATCACAGTTGCATGATGGACATATTTTTTTAGGTTAGACACATGAAACACAGGGTGAATCCGAGCTGTAGGAGGTAATTCTAGCCGATACGCCACCGGCCCCACCTTCTCAATAACTTTAAAAGGGCCGTAGAAACGGGGACATAGCTTCTCATTGATTCTGTGAGCCAAAGTGCATAATCTATAAGGTCGGATTTTCACATAAGCCTGATCACCAAGCTCGAACTGGACATCTCGTCAGTGCTTATCAGCCTGAGTCTTCATTTTCTGCTGTGCTCTAGTCAAATTCTCCCATAAGGTGGCAATGATCTCATTGCGTACATTAATATGTTGGTTGACTTCCTCAATAGTAGATGGTTCGTCCTGCAGAGTGAGGAAGGAGGGAGGGTCCCTTCTATATACTGCCTTGAAAGGAGTTATATTGGCAGTACTGTGGAAAGAAGTATTATACCAATACTCTGCCCAAGAAAGCCATTGTGCCCATTGGGTAGGCTTCTCACTAGTAAAACAGCGAAGATAGGTCTCCAGCCCACGGTTCATCACTTCAGTTTGTCCATCGGTCTCCGGATGATAAGCGGAGCTAGGACACAACTTAGTTCCAGCTTGATTGAAAAGTTCCCTCCATAATTGACTTATAAAGACCCGATCTCTATCTGAAACTATGGTTTTTGGGAAACCATGCAGTTTAACAATCTCTAGCACGAATAAGTCAGCAACATCTTTCGCTGAAAAAGGGTGAGAGAGAGGCAAGAAGTGAACAAATTTGGTAAGTCTGTCAACTACCACCAGAATGGTGTCATATTTCTTAGATTTTGGAATGCCAGAGATAAAATCCATACTAATATCTTCCCATATTTGATGGGGAATGGGAAGTGGCTGCAGTAACCTCGCCGGTGAAAGAGCTTGGTATTTGTTCTGTTGACACACGTCGCAATTGAGCCACATATCTTTGAATCATACTCTTCATTCCTTTCCAATACACCACTTGAGCCAAGCGTTTATAGGTGCGAAGATACCCAGCCTGTTCCCCCATTTGAGAGTCATGATATTCCTTTATTAACAATGGGATTCGGGTTGAGTTCTTCGGTAAAACCATCCTCCCCTTATAGTGCAAGATACCCTTTTCCAGACTGTACCCCTCATACTCCCAGGCTGAACAATTAACTGTTGTATGATCTAGCCAAGTTTCGCATAAGATTGTACTTCCTTTTCCTAATCCTCTATTTCGTCATGTTGCCATAGAGAAAATCCTTTTAGCTCAAGGCATTCTTCCTGCCTTGATAGGGCATCTGCTGCTCGATTTTCTTTCCCTGGCTTGTAGCAAATTTCAAACTTGAATCCCATCAATTTTGAGACCCACTTCTGCTGATTTTCCTCAACTATGCGCTGCTCCAACAAGTATTTAAGTGCCTTCTGATCTGTCTTGATCATAAACTTCTGACCCCACAAATAGTGCCTCCATTTCTTGATTGCCATTACTATAGCCATGAGTTCCCTTTCATACACCGAGCCTTGTTGTGCCCTGTTAGACAATTTTTGGCTGTAGTATGCCCTTGGTCTGCCATTCTGCATCAAGACAGCACCCACACCAGTACCAGAAGCATCGGTTTCAACTTCAAAAGGAATTGTAAAATCTGGTACAACAAGCACAAGGAGTGTTGTCATTGCTGTTTTGAGTTTTACGAAGGCCTCCTCAGCTTCATTTGTCCATTTGAAAGCATCCTTCTTAAGCAAATCAGTAAGCGGGCTAGCTATCTTGCCATAATTATTCACAAAACGTCGATAGTACCCAGTGACCCCTAGGAAACCCCATAAGGATTTCACATTCTTAGGCTTGGGCCATTTTAACATGCTGTCCACTTTCTCAGGGTCTGCTTGAACTCCCTCTTTTGAGATGATATGGCCAAGATACTCGAGTTTTGGTTGAGCAAAGCTACACTTTTTCAAATTAATCACTAATTGATGTTCTTTCAAGAGAGTTAGTACAGTATGTAAATGTCTCAAATGGGAATCCAAATCACTGTTGTATATAAGTATATCATCAAAAAATACCAGGACAAACTTACGCAAGTGTTGTCGGAATACCTCATTTATCAAGGACTGAAAGGTTGAAGGTGCATTGGTCAGCCCAAAGGGCATCACCTTGAACTCAGTGGCCCTCATGAGTCCTGAATGCAGTCTTATGTTCATCTCCCGCTTTGATTCTGATCTGGTGATACCCAGATTTGAGGTCCAATTTGGAGAACACCGTGGCTCCTTTCAACTCGTCCAGCAATTCATCAATTGCTGGAATTGGGAATCTGACTGGAACTATGATCTTGTTTAGAGCTTTGTAGTCCACACAAAACCTCCAACTTCCATCTTTTTTCTTGACTAATAAAACTGGACTCGAGTAAGGATTGGTGCTCGGCTGAATGATTCCACTCTCCAACATGTCTTTTACCATGTTTTCATTCTCATTTTTCTGCAAATGGGGATAACGGTAAGATCTAATATTTGGTGGCTGCTCTCTAAACCTAATTGCAATTGCATGGTCCCGAGTTCAGGAGGGTGGTAGTCCTATGACAGCTTGACACACTTCTAGAAATTGTTCCAACATCACTTGGATTTCTGGCATTCTCAAGATATCATACCCCACTTTTGTTTGATTTTCTCCTTCAGCTACCATCCCACGGTATTCAACTAAGTAACCTTTTCCTTGCTTTCGAACAGATCGAACTAGTGACTTGAGGGTCACCTGAGTCCTAGTTAAAGACGGATCTCCTTGTAAACATATCTGGTTAGGCTTCTTGACAATTTTCATGGTAAGTTGGTTCCAATTTATTTTCACCTCCCCCAATGATTTTAACCATTCCATTCCCAACACTGCATCAACTCCATTCAAGGGAAAAGGATAGAAGGTCTGGTTAACATCCAAACCTTGCACCTGGAAATGAAGATCTTTACACCTTTGCTTGTGTCGGAGGGAATAACCATCTCCCACAGTGACTTTGTAGTCTGCAATCTCGTTTACCGGCAACTCAAGACTCTTCTACAATTCCTCTGATATGAAGTACTGAGATGCCCTGCTATCTAATAGCAACACAACCTCTTTCCCTTGGATTTTTCCTCTGATCTTCATAGTATGGTTATCCCCAAAACCAGCCATGGAGTTTAATGATAACTCCATGTGGGTGGCATTTGCGTTGTCTCCTGAAACTTCCTCTCCCTCTACTCCGATTAATCCTTCTGTTTCTGCACTTCCATCGTCTTCCTTCTCCAGAATCATCACCTGTAGGCTTCAGTTTCGGCAGATATGGCTGGGATTGTACTTGTCGCCACACTTGTAGCATAGTCCGAGTTCTCTTCTGCGGTTAAGCTCAGCTTCTGGCAACTTGTGAGCCTTCTATCCTGGCCTTACAGTAGTGTTGTTCGATGAATTGCTGGTTAACTTCGCCTCTGTTGCCTTTGTCTCTGTTCGTTTCAGCGGGTTTAAGTACACAGTAGCTGCAGAATGACTTCGTGTGGGCTCAGTACTGTGAGTAATCTTTATGGGTTGAGTATAGGCCCAATCCCTTTTAGGCCCAGTCGCATAATGTTGAATCTTAAAGCCTCTTACTTCCTTAGCCTTTTCCAGTGTCTGATTTCTTTCGTCAATCTTTAAGGCGATCCTAACCAGCTCGCGCAGTGACATCGCATTGACTAACCGGAGCTCTACCTTGATTTCTGGCTTCAAGGCGTTCTTAAAGGCTCCCATCAAGCACTCTTCTGGGATATCCTTGAGAGAAGCCGAGAGCCTCTCAAATTCTTCGACCAGCTCTAGAACTTTTTGCTCTTGCCTTAGAGCCAGTAGCATTTCATATTCATCCCCTAGTTGGGATGGGTGAAAACGGTACAGGAGTTCCTATTTAAACTCCAGCCAACTTCGAACTGGAGCTTTGTTTTCAACCCAGTGATACCAGTTGAGGGCCTTGCCTTCAAGGCACACCACTGCTGCTCCAAGCTTCTCTGATTCACTTACTGAAATCAAGTTGAAATATCGCTCAACCTGAGAGAACCAACCCAGTTGATCTTCCCCTTCAAACACCGGTAATTCCAGTTTCTTGAACTTTCCCTTTTCTCCGCTTTGGTCCTCCAGCGTCTCGGATGCCTCCTCTGTGTTTGGGATTTCTGTTTCATGGGTTTGCGCCTCTTCCATGTTCCTCTATTTTTCCACCAGTTGAGATAAGGTCTCTTGCATTTTTAGCATCATCTCTTTGACCCCATTCATTTCAACAATCAACCTTGCATTTACTTCCTTCATGTCTCGGCTCAATCCTCCTACTGCTTCTTTTAACTCCTGCACTTCCTCTGCTACACGTCTCTCCATTGTTGCCCACAAGCCTTAGGATGCTTATGCTCTGATATCAATTTGTTATAACCTGTCCACAAATCAGATACAGTAGCACACAACTTGGCAGAGTCACACTATAACAACAAATCAGTGATCCTGAACAAAAACCCTTGACCAACAGATATAGACTAAACCAAGGAATGAAACATTGCTTACTCCTATCTAGGCTCCCCTGGTATTTTGAGAGTCCAGCCTCTCCTTTCCTATCCTTACAACTTTTTCCTTGTTCCCTCTCTAGAGACTCCAATGTCTCTATATAATATCAAAACAGTGCCTGACACAGTCCCCAAAATATCTAGTCTTATGTTTCTTTCTCCAATTCAGCTTGCATGTTTGGGTCATCGTCCTGACCCACAAAAGGAATCTTTCCTTTCTTATATTTCTTCCTGCTGTATGTGTGATCAGCGAAAGTGAACATATCAATGTCTTAAGTGTTGACCTTAATGAATTTCAAGGCATTGATCTATAAGCCATCTACCCATTCCCATGCTTGATAAAGAGGTTAACTTCTATTGTGACTAAGATCAATATGGCTGAACTAAAATATTTATAAAGTTTATGAAGAAATGTACTGGTCTCATCACTTTCACTTATGCAATTTGGTGGTTTTAGGGGTTCTGTATGTCATCATAGCACTATTTAAACTGAAGATTAGTTGAAAAATTGGTAAGCATCTGTTGTGGAAACGCTTTGATTAGTTACTCACTTTAAACATAAGCTTTCTTTTGATCATCAACTCCCATCCCACATTAATTCTTTATTCATTATTTTACTATAGTTTTAAAGGGGAGGTATATTCTTTTCTTTCTCTCTTCTTTTTTTTTTAAATATACTGTTAAAATAAATAGGTCATTGGGCTTGCTCTCTATGCATATATACAACACACACCACCCCCTGGGCCCGTTTCTTTGTAGTAACTAAACTGGACAAATCTGACCTGAATACAGAAGTCCATGCTCTAAAAGGATGACAACTCCTAGAAACAGTGATGAGGATGTTTATAAGACTTACAGATGATAAGTTAGTTGATAATTTTGAACTTATAGATCAAGGAGGTCATGGCCATATCATACTTGATCTGCTGGCTTATTCTCCCAGTTAATTAGTAAGAATATCAGTTTCTCAAGACTTTTAAATAAAATAATGGTTGAATAATTAAAGTAGAGGTCAGCCCTTGTGAGAGTGGACATTCCATTTTGATTGTGTTTTACTTTTGTACATCATAATTTTGTATCTTGTCAGGTCCAAACATAGATGAAATAATAAATGATTAGGCTGTAAAGCATTTTTTCTGCTATGAGTATTCTTTGAAGTGTTCTGTGTAAGAATGCATTTGTTTTTCTCTATTAATACCACCTCTTGCATTTCAAACTTTGTAGTCTGATTGTTTCTACAATGCTGGATGGACTGAGGATGCCCGTGCAGTGATTAGGTATCTACATGAAGAGTACCCCCGGTCTCCCCTGTTTGTTGTTGGAACTAGTATTGGTGCCAATGTTCTTGTAAGTTTCTCAACTCAAGTCTTATTATGTCTTAACTTCTCATGTTTGAGTATTAATTCAAAGTTTTGTATATTTGCATACAACCATATCAAGTTGAGTTCTCAACACGTTAAAGATTGAGTTTGGAAGCTTGTGACCTTGCTTCTTCGTGATCTTACTATTTATAGCAATGAGCAAGTAGCTTCAATAAACAAAAAAAATCCTGTTTTTTATTGATAGATAAAGTGATTACTCCACTGTATTTTTTTTGGGGGGGGGGGGGTTGTTGTTAATTCTAGGATTTGATTCATTTAGCTATATATTGCGATTTATCTCAGAATATGGAAATATGTGCTTAACAGCTCGCTTCTCTACTTGCTCAAGTAACTTCCTCCGCAGCTTTGTAATAAACCACACATATCAGTTTCTCACATGGGAATGCGATCATTTACATCTTTCTTGCTTATTAATATTAATGAACTGCACTTCTGTGACTCTCTACCGTTGCCTTAAACAGAAGTCCAGAATATGAAAATTAAAAGATAAGGTGGAATTGCAAAAATCTTACTGGTTTCTTATCAGCATGCCTCCTTTCCTCTGCTGGCCAAATGATTATATTTTATTTTGATCTTGTTTTGACATTAATATAGCTTTCTGGTAAGTTGTTTGTTCACAGATAAAAAATGTAGTATTTTAAGCTTTTTCTCCTGAACTGATAAATTTTGACTGCTTTATGTTTATGCTTTAATTTTGATCACAATAATTAGTTATGACCATTAAAACACTTCATTTACTTACTAAACTTCATGCAAATTACGATTTGTTCATAGTTAATGTACTCATGTTCAGTCATTGTTAACCTATATAATTTGAATATGCATGCAGGTGAAATATCTTGGTGAGGAGGGTGAAAATATTCCCGTGGCTGGGGCTGTAGCTATTTGCTCTCCTTGGGACCTTTTGGTTAGTCTTTTATTTTGAAAGTAACCGCATCTTAATTTGGCATTTCAAACGGGAAGGAATTAGTTTGATATATGAACTTAGCAAAGCCAATTAGGTTGTTTCCTAAGCTACACATTCCACATGTCTGATTTTATTGTTTATTTCCAGTCAAAATTGCATGTCTCTAGCTACTTAAATGTCTACATTTTCTACCAAAGCCCTTGATTTGCCCTGTGAGATTTTCATCTTATCCTCCCAACGATCTACAATACTTCATATGTCATAGTGGAAAGTCAATGAGTACCTGTATAATTTAGAACATCATTGAATTTTGTATAAGTAGTTTGATTTTTGTAGCTTAGCCTCTTATGTCTCTTTAAGTGTGTTTGTTGCAATTTTTGGGAAGCAAGGTCTCTCTGCATATTTCAGTTTAGAACCATATGAACATGATAGAAGGCATTGAAAGTTAGAAGGTCCCAGATAAACCTTCAACATACTAGTTATATTTTGTTCATCGGTGAAATTCTATTTTGTACTGAATAATTCGCCTTGAAACATTGTGCTCCATTGAGTTTCCCTGCCTATTCGATATTACTGAATACTGAATGATCAAAACATTCGGGGTTTTGCCTATTATTGCACTTCAACTAGAATTCATAGCGTTTGCATTCTTCTTTGTAGATAGGAGATAGATTTATCAGCCGTACGCTTGTTCAAAAGCTTTATGATAGAGCTCTAGCAATTGGACTTCAAGGCTATGCCAAAAATGTATGTCTTCGCTACCTTTCTGGTTTATTTTATATTTCCTGGTTACAAAACCTTTTAGTGTCTAGTCGATAAAATACTATATCTGTAGATATCAACTCGAATATTCATGTGTTAATTTAAGGTCTTATGAGTTAGTCACAATTGCAGGCACCAGCCTCACTTCACTCGTCTAGCAAATTGGGAAGGGATTGAAAAGGTACCTTTCCTCTCTAGAACTATAATAATATATAATTAAATCTACTGCATTCTTTAGCAAAGCATCCTAGACTCCTTTGCTATTCAAATTGCTTTAATAGGAATTAGGAATCTCTGACAATTTGAATAGCATAATTCTCAAAAGTTATGATGGGCATCCTAGTGGGATGGGAAACCTTTCTCCAATATTATGGTGGAGAAGCCGAATCTACTCAACATTCAAGTATGCTATAGAGCCATCCCTCGCAACTCAATGTGGAATTTAGGCATTCCATATGCGTAGGGAGATCAAAATATGTTCTGATTCTCATTGTTCAATATTGGGTACGATATATACTCTGAGACAGTACATTAATCATGGCTAAAAACTAGGAATAGAAAATAAAATCCTATCTCTGACTATTTACATATTAATGAGTAGAAGGAGAAAGTAAACAAACAAAATCATATTAAAGCTAACTAATCTGGAGAGTTCCACGCGATACTACCTTAGTCTCCATCAGTTAGCTCTCCTTGGATAGTCTCCATCAGTTAGCTCTCCTTGGAGAATTGACATCTCAACAATTTCACTTTGCAACACTTCACTCAGTGACATTTACTTAGCCACATCATCATCCAAATCCTCCATTTGTCAAAACCTTCTGCAAAAAGCCCTCGTGAATTGTCAAAACTAGCTTAGGTAACCTCCTCAAAAGTTTGAGGGAACACTCCTCATCCCACTTGAGTGTCCATTAACAAGGGTCTAGCAAACAACTAGCACGCTTTGGGTTTGGTCATTTTCTTGCATGCATTCCTGCAAATTAGAGTAGTTGAAGTTTGATTATGAGATTTCAGCTACAAGCATGTGAAATTGTTTTGGCCATTTATCAATTATCAATGGCATCTTATCAATGCTGCGTACGTCCTGTGATTGTTTTATACTGAAGTACTGACCAATGATAAGTTGTTTTATTATATATGTCTGCTTTTCTAGTCACTCTCTATTCGAGATTTTGATGATCATGCAACTCGCATTGTTGGACAATACGAGGTACTAATATCTAGCATATAATCTATAATTTTTCCTTTCTGTTATCTCCTATTATTTGCCAACCTGATATATGTTTCCTTAGACCGTTGATACCTTCTATAGGCGTTGTAGCAGCGCCCTTTATATACAATCTGTGGCTGTTCCGCTTCTCTGCATTAGTGCTTTGGATGATCCGGTCTGTACCAGGGAAGCCATTCCCTGGGATGAATGCAGGTTGCCTGCTTTTATTGTATTCCTTATTTCCTATTAATTTTCCTTTTATGTAGGATCAAATATGACATTTTTTTCCTTTAGGGCAAATAAAAATGTTGTGCTGGCTACTACGAAGCATGGAGGACATCTTGCGTTCTTTGAGGGAATAACTGCATCTAGCCTGTGGTATTTGACACGTGCTTATGCCTGTTCTTTAGCTCGTTGTTAAATCCAGTAATATCATTCAATTATCATTTTTGAGTATTAACAAAACCCAGAAATAATATGCTCAGTCCATCTTGCTGGGTTGTCTTATATGTCTGATCATCTTTAACATGTTCGATCCAATAATCACACTCAATTAGCTTCTTTGGAGCTAAAGTATTGACAAAACCGGGGGGAAAGCTTTCTATGTCCTTTCTGGGTTTATTGGTTTCTGGTTTAGATGATTTCACCAGCATATTCATAATATAATATCTCGGTGTTACTTGACTTATAGCCGGTTATGAAACTGTTTCTAGCTTTGTTAAGAAATGGGTAAACATGGGGTATCTGATAATATTAGTGCTGCCGAATAGTATCATAAATAGTCATTTTTTATTGGCTGGTTCTGATTGCACTGAAATCACCTATGATCAAACAACTATTAATTGGAAGATAATGAGCCAACTGGTTTTTTCCTCTCTTGCAGGTGGGCAAGAGCTGCAAATGAATTTCTTGATGTGCTACACACTAGCAAATATATGCATATACAGAAGAAGGTAAAAATATGCTACTGATATTTTGTTTATTTACTGTTAAGTTACAAATCCTCAAATTCTTATGGAACCCGGACCAAAATAAAACTGAAATATCCTGAATATTTATGGCTCAATGAAACAGTAACTGGAATCTCTTAGTCCCTAAAACCCCTTAACAACCTCCCCGCCCCACACATGCATTTTCTTCTCTCTCTTCCACTCCCCCTACCCACGCATGGCCAGCCATCTTGTCCTGTCTTTTATCTTCATTTTCATCCCATAGGCATAGGCCTTTTTCCTCGTCGTCCCGAAAATTACAGGTCCATCAGATTCTATCTTAATGCATTTGATTATTTCATACATGTTTTGGTACCCTATAAAAGATGCACATTGAGACTTTGTAGCGAGTTTTAGACTATTTCTTCTGAAACCATTCTGTTCTGTGTAACTATTGAATGATGCCAGATCTCTAAACCACACACACCATGGGACACGCTGATCGATCAGGGTCCTTATGTAAACTTTACCGAAAATGGAATGGTGGCAGCATCCGAGCAAACAACACAGAATGAGGAAGAGTCACAAGCAATACCATCTGATCATCAGCATCAAACTGATGAAATGATCCAACAGGAAGAACAATTTGAAGTTCCCAGAGCTGATGCAAACTGTGATGATGATGCCCCAAGCATCGGAGAAACTCCACGTATGCGAGGTGATGCCATGCCCCTAGATGTAATTGCACCTTTCAAGAGATATTTAGGTCAGTTATCTCGGCAAAGTCGATGGTCGATCTGGTTGCTTGTTTATATTGCTATTACCACAAGTTGGCCTCTGGTGGGTTCAGCACTCCGTGCTGTGTTTGGGAAAAAGTTAACGAGTATCTTACCAGGTGGATTTCTCAGAAGATGATCTCATTATAATTTAACTTCACTTTTTTAATGTTTGATATGTGGGTAGATAGATAGATATATGGTTTTGTATACTGTTTATCTGCCTTGTTTGTAGTCAACATCTACCTTCCTAGACTTTGTAGAATTAGGGAAACAAATAGTACAGGGAGTATTTCACTTCAAGGCCGTATTATTTAAAGATTAAGGGCCTTAAAATTAGGAGGACTCAGACTTTTTTCCCCCTTTACTAAGAATAAGACTGAAACATTTTTAGTTGATTATGTAAAATGTAAATTTAATACCGCTCAAGTTCTATAGAGTTAAGTGACCTTTTACTATATTTATGCTACCGTGTTTGATAATTGTGACGCTTGTTTCAAGTATTCTTGGTTCACTTCCACTTGTTATGATGGATACTATATTATCAACTAATCTTCTTAAAAGTATCATTAGTATATATATATATATATATATATATATATATATATATATATTAAATATTTGTTATCAAGACCATATGTTAGTGTTAATGATGTTACCCAAAAAATCGTGTGTTAGTGAGGATTAACAAGTGGCTAGTAAAAACTCTCAAAATTTAAACTATATTGAAGATTGAAAAAACAACTTTTTTGTTGAATACATTATTTATTTCTAAGATTTAAAGGCTTGAATAGTTCTTGTTTACCATAAGATGGAATAGATTAAACATACATTTTTAAGGAAAAAAATGTATTTTTTTTTCTTCAACTTGTTGTACCTATATAAAGAACATCCCTTCAACATTTTCCTTTCCAAAAATGTACGAGTTATTCACCAATGTCATTTGTAATATAACATAAAATAAATAAACAATTTTATTAATTAACATTAGTTGAGGCTTGCTGTAAACTTTTGCATATTAAAAAACGAAAGAAATATAAAAAAAACTCCCCTTAATAACATTTTGAAATTAACTAATTATCTCGTTTCAGGCACTATAAGTGTGTGTATTGGTCTTAGACATAGTGTGTTTAGATAGATTTTTAGAAAAGAGTTTATGGGAGAAAAAAAGGCTTTTGAGTAGCTTTGGAAAATAGCTTTTGGAGAATAACTTATAGAAAAAGTGGTTCTGAATAAATGAGTGTTTGGATAATTATTATTAAAAAGACTTTTGTAATTAGAAAATTATCAAAAAATGTATAATTTTATTAAAAATAAGAGAGAGAAGAGAGTGGAAAAGAGATAGGAGAGAGGGTGAAGAAGAGTGAATTTAAAAGAGAGAGAAGAGAGAAGAGAGGGTGGAAAAGAGTAAATAGATAGGAGAGATGATGAAGAAGAGTGAATAGAGAAGAAAGAAGAGAGATGAGAGAGAATGTAAAAAAAATAAGGGTAAAATAATAATTGAATAGTGCATAAGCTCTTTTACTATTATAAAAGATACTCTTACTAGTTTATCTGAAATTATAGTTTGATCTAAAAAATTCTTTAGATAAATATGACTGTTTATTTTAAAAAAAAATAAACTAAAATTTTAGTTAAAAATTCTTTTAAAACAATTATTTAAGAGTTTATCAAAAGCACCTTATACTGCATAAGGTAATAGGGTATTTTCATTTTGGCCGAAAGGTAATAATGTGATTTGATGGAAAACAATAATAAACATATCAGTAACTAGCTAGAAGTTCTTGGTTCAAACTGAAATTCCACTTATTGTTTAAAAAATAAATACATAAATTTCAATTTTTTTTAAACTTGAAATTAAATATCAGACAACAACGTTCTTTTAAGAAAATTGGCCTTGAACTTGTCTAAACTTTTTTTAATTTGTGCTGACAATTTTCTTCCCATTAATCAATCTATTATTTCATTTATGAAATTTGATGTGTTAATAATAATGTACCTTCTTAAAATTCTTTTGGGATAATATAATTTTTAATTCCTCAAATTTATCTTTATTTTAATTTTAGTCTCTAAAGTTTTAAATTATAGATTTTAATTTTTCAATTTTTTTCATCTAAAAATAATAGTCTTTATAATTTAATTAAAAATCTAGACTATTTTATCCCTTAAAAGACTAAAATCTATAGTTTAAAATTTAAAAATTAAAATTAAAATAAAGATAAATTTAAAAAAACTATTAAAATAATTTATTTTCTCTTGCACAGACAAATTTTAGACCTTCAAGACACTAGATGAAGCCATATTAATAAAATAATCAGTTAATTAATAATAATAATAAAAGTTCATATATATGAATTTAAAATTCTGAATAATTTATTATCAAGTTATAAAAATATTAAATTTCTTTTCTTTTAAATTAACTAAACTCATAATTTATGTATGGTTTAAGTGAGAGAAAAAAAAATCAATGTACCGAAAATTCAATAAGCTATTAAACTAATTAACCCGTTTCAATAGTCAATGATCCAACCGTAATTAAATAAGGTGAGCTCAATTATAATTATAATAATATAATATAATATAATTAAAATATATAAAATATTCACATATAACTTTAAAAATAAAAATATCTCAACACATAAATAAATAAAATATTCATGTATAAAACACATATAATTCAATAAAATAAAGTTATTAGCTATAACATAAATTTGATAATTTTTTTATTGATTTAATTAAGAATATCCCCAAGCCATTTTAGGCTTGATGGGATTAATCCTTTTTTAGATTTAGAGCGTACAAGATTTTTACCTCTTTCAATAAATATATTTTTCCAAATTCAAATTCATATTATCCTTATTGTGCAAGATTAGGCTGCTTAATCCCTCAATAAATAATTTGTTAGTAGACTGTTATTTTTTATTCAAAATGGAATTATTTTAAATTTAACAGGGAAAAAATATATATATAAAATCTAATTAAATTAACGGTATAAAACTTTTTATCAGATTAGTTACGTTAGAAGAGATCCAAATCCAAGTGATCCAGCCAAATGGTTTCTTCTTCTTCTTTTCTTTTATTTTTCTCCACTGGAAATGCTTAGAGAAGCATGACATATGAAGGATCAAATGGGCGTTGGGGCTTTTGATTCTGGACACAAATGACGTATCTGTTATAAGGAATCAAATCAGAGGAAGACAAATGTGACGTCCAAGTAATTACAAGAAATTTGAGGTAAAGGAATAGAACTTTCTTCACCTTTATATTCTCTCAATATAATATTATTAAATAAATAAATAATTAATTAATTACTAAATCAAAGCATAAACCCTTCCCCTTAGTATCTCCTTGTTTTCTCAGCCTCTCTGTCCAATGTTATGCATACTATTTATTTATTTATTTATTTTGGGTGGCTTCATATATCTTATATATATATATATATATATATATATATATATATATATAAATTATCAAATGTCTTTATCTTTCGTTAACCCTTCTTGATCTTTTGACTAACAGGTGTAAAGTGACATATTCTGTCGCAAAGATGCCTTTGGCTAATTAATTAGAATATATATAATTTAATTAATTAGAGGAATAATTGAGAAAACAATAATTAGACGAAGTTGAAAGTAAAAAGGCATCTCATAACGGTGGCTTGAACTGCCACATTGCTATCAGCTTTATTATTTTATAATTCTTTCCACATTCGTATCAAATTATGCTTTTCAACCATATCTCAATTATTCTTAATTCCCTATCACGCTTTTTTAATTATTTTTGTCCCACATTTTTTTTATCTCGTTCATTTATTATGTTGTCTTGAAACCATATAATAGTTTATATCTAAAAAATAAAATTGTTCTAATGAGAAGTTAAGGGCCTGTTTGTGTCTGTTATAAAAACAGTTTTTTTTTTTAAAAAAAAAAACTTGCTTGGTAACTTATTTTCACCTAATTGTTTTCCAAAACAAAAAAAAAACTTAAATCTGTTTTTAAAAATAAAAAACTAAGAACACGTTTAAAATGTTTGATAAATTTTTTTTTGTATTTTTTATTTTGGAAAAATACCCATTATTGAAAAAACAATTTCCAACACTATACAACCACCGATGAAAGCAACTAATGATAGCCACTACAGATGATCGATAGTGTCAATAGACATTGCCATCAACGATCGGCTCTGCGATTGACCCACACTGAAGAACACCATTACCAAAGACTGGAGTCACCATCAATGACTGCCATTGTCTTCACCACCATCGAAGACCACCCCTGCCAATAACCAACAGTAACGACGACGGCTACCACCACTAGATATCTTCACCGTTGATTGCTATTGATTATAATTTAAATTAATAATAAGAATAATTATTTTTCTTTTATCTATGATATCTCTCAATCTTTCAACTCTTTATATCATTATTATACTCTCTACTCTATTTCTCACATTCTCTTGATTCTCAAAATTAGTTTTAAAAATAATTGTTTCAAATAAATTTTAATATTTTACTGTTTTTAAATATAAAATTTTAGAACAATTATCCAAACATATTTATTTGTTTTTTTTCTAAAATTTGTTTTTAAAAACAGTTTTGAGAAAAAATAGAGAATAGAAACAAACACATCTAAATTTCTTCTGTAATTTATATTTTATAATAATAGTGGTTCTGATATATAGCTAGTGTGTATATAATATAGTGTACTTTTATCAAATAGTGGAACTTAATAGGATGAAAATAGTTTTTATACTTTAAATTTAGTGCAGGTGAATAAAGCAAGAAAATGAATGAAGTAATTAAAAATATTTTATATTTAAGATAGAGAGAAAATATATATACATCCACTAACAAAAGTTAATTCAGCTAGTAAGGAGTTGATTTATTACCCATAAAATTATAAGTTTAAATTCTTATATCGATGTGAGGACATTTTTGTTATATGGTATGTAATTACCTTTGTAAATATTTTTTTGAGCATGGAGGTATATCCTGACTCTAGTTAGTCTCCAAAATTCAACTCGCCTAAACTTATTATTCATCCGCACCTATTTATAAGTTACTTCTAATGTGTTTAACACAGACTGAGAACAATATTAAATCTCATTAAATATATCATAAAATTCAACAATTTTCTAATTGTATCTCTATTTAATATACATTACACCATATGAGAATAAATTTAAAGTAAAATAGTATATTTATATATAAAAAAAATTCCTTCTAATTTGTAAATAGGATAATATGAGTATTTCATATACACAGCCAACACATCCCTTTGAGATTTGTTGAGGGTTTGAAGGCGTACATTAAGTTTAATCCTTTTGGAGATCACAACTCGGTTCTCAATTACTTGCACTAAATTTTCTAGGGACTCCTAATTAATTTTTGCAACCTACACACTGATTATAGGCATGTTCTCCCCTCATTTTAGGGCTAATATATAATCAAACTTCAAAGTAGAAATATGTTGCCATCTCTACTCAAACTTCAAGGTAGATCACGTTAAATATGGCAAAGTCAACCAAACAGCTTCATTGAATTTTTAAAAGTATATTTATTTAGTAAAACATATTAATCTCCCTCAAAATATATAGGATAATAAAATAGACAAATATATATATTCAATCTTCTAAATTTATATAAGGTTTTATTTTATTCCCTTAATTTTATAAATTACCTCTTTAATCTTCTAACCCTAATACAATTAGTTTCACTAACAAAAAATGTTAACATTAAAATTATAAATATTGACAAAATATTTATAAATACTCATATATTAAGTTTAATTTTTTAAAATAATAACTACTGGCACAAAAAAATATTATTTAAGACTACCAATGTTACGATTAAAAATTGAAAAGATATTTTTAGAAAATTAAATAACTAAGCTGAAACTTTTATAAAAAATAAGATAACCAAATATATAATTTTGCCTAAAAAATATGTTTTCTTTCTGTCAGATTTGTTTTATGCATAGAAGTTAAAAATCAAAACTCCTGAAAACTTTTACAAAACTTGCTATTACTCTGATAGAAATGGTATCTTTTAAAATGTTAATAAAATATCTTTATAAGAAAATGTTAATAAAATAAAGAGCATTAAGAGAGCCCTAACGGAGATACCTATAAAAAAATAATGGGAAGGGGAAACGGTGGAGTGCAAAGAATCATAAGATCAGGAAGATCCTCTAAACATGTTATCGTACGAGAGTTCATGATGACACCCACGAGGCTTAATCATAATTATTAATTACAAATAAGAAACTTAATTAAGTGAAAAGAAATTAAGAAGACAATAGCTGTGGTGAACCAAATGGTTTGCGTCTTAGGATGAAGACAACCAACATCTGGGTGCTGCTGCTGTTTCTGCTGCTCCATTCACATAAATTATTACTTATTCATTATTAAAATAATTATAAATAAAAGGGTTTCCCAATCCTCAAGAAATATATATATATATACACACACACACATAGCCCCATGATTTTACGGATCATGTCGTGTGCCCGTAAATTTGCCTCTCCAATACTACTTTTCTTTTTAATTAATTAATTCATGATTCCCTCTTTTTAATTTATGCTGCACCATGCAAGATACTAGTGTGTCTATTCACAAACCCTAGTTTCCCTTTTCTGTTTAAGAAGAAAAAAGTCTCTTTGATCTTCATATATTAATTAACAAAGACATGTTTATAAGCACATATCATCTTGATTTATAACATCATACCAACTAAAACGATACGAAAGAATATACAAATCCCTTCCTGAAAGTTTACTTTTTTTAATATAAATTAAAGACACAAGTACTAACAATGTTATAAAAAGGATATGAAACTGTTACCTCTTATTTATAAAGTCATTAGGCTACATGGTCATTAATAGAAGTTTAAGAGATAAACATTAATGATATAAGGTTATAAAAATAATGAAATACATTACCTCTCACTTATAGAGAGTTTTTATACTATTAAACTATAAAATTATTAATAAAAATTTAAAGAGATATATACTAATAATCTAAAATTATAAAAAGGATAGTCTCGTTACCTCTTATTTAAGAAATTTTTTTATTATAACCAAAGTTTACTTCTTTATTACTAGGTCAAAACCGACAAAGATGAACTCAATATGTAAATGCTTGTTGTATATGAATTAGTAATTGTTGAATGATGATTGAGAATATTGTTCAAGTGAAAAAGAAATGATATTTTTTTTTATTTTGAATGTGGACGTGGGATCAGATGAAAAATAATAATGAGAATATTGAAAAAAACTATTTGGTGTGTGGACGATGACTTACTTGCTCTACTTCGCTTTCCCTATCTATCAATTTTCTTTTTGATGACTGCACGATTACTCCCTCAGAAGCATATATATATATATATATATATATATATATGTAAGTAATGTACTCTCTCCCTCCCTCCCCACTTCTTCGTCTTCCTCGCTCTCTCTTGAGCATTACCTGTTATCTTCTTTCTTCTTTTTCATTCTCTCACGCAATGGGATCTCGCACGCAAAGGCCAAACACACTTCATGGATTTGGATGCTACACATTACATTACACCCTCCCTCTCTGTTTCTTTTTCGAGAATCGAGCCCAGAAAAATTCCTGTCATATACATATATATATATATATGTTGTATGAAACCCTAAAGACAAATTACTAATCCCTCACGTGGGGTTGTCTGACACCCTACTACACTATATTTCCCTCATCTCTTAGCTGAGTGACACTTATCAGATTGCCCTACTCTCCTTCCCTCCCACCCTCCTTCTCCCCACACTGACACCATTTTTACCCTCTCTCTCTCCATCTCCTTCTTCTTCCTCAACCCTATATACACCTATAGTACTATACTAGCCACGTCCCATGCCCATGCCCTCTTGTTTCTTTCTCATTATATATCTTCATATATATATATCTGTCAATCTGTGGCAAGAAAAAATATCACTGTCAATTCATCCATGTTTATTCGCTGCATATTTGAAGTTCTAATTCTGGTATAACTTCAGATTAAGTAAAGAGAAGAAACAGCAAACTTCAGATTAATGCCTAATTAAACCTGATTTGATGCTAGAATATTATTGAAGTTACTTCTTTTTACCTAAGGGAGGGTAATGTAGGAGATATGAATTTCTTTTTGAGGTTGATTTGGGCACGCAAAGGTGGGGAAAGATAGAGAGGAGAGAAGTGAATTTGGGTGTGTCTGGTTTGTCTTCGAGATTTGAGAATATGAGAAGAGAGAGAGACCCTCACGTGGGTGTGTCTGACACCAAAGCATGTTTTTCTACCTTACCACTTCCCTTCTCTTCCTCAGTTTCCTTTTCCGTCTTTCCCGTCTTTCCCGTCCCCCCAACAAAACCCCTTCTATTCATCAACTTGACACCATGAGGTTTCTTGCATTTCGGTTTTAGTCTCTTACACCACTTACTATTCCCTCTCTCTCTCTCTCTCTCTCTCTCTCTCATTTTTACTGATATGAATATCAATAATGTATATATATAGAGAGAGAGGGAGGAGCTAGGGAGGTAGGTGGCTAGGGTTACTTATGTATGACATGGGGGATTCTTGCTTCTTTCTGATGATACTGTTACCAGATGGTAGATATATGTACATACATAGATAATGTAGTTTAATGCATTCAAGAAGCTGCCATTTGTCAGATTATGATTGCATGAGGGAACATATTAATAGGATGCCCTGTTTGGAGCATATTAATTAGTGTCCAATATTGTTTTTAACAAGTTTTATATAAGTATTGTATCTATTTGTGTCGTCCCCTAACAAGACAATGAAGAATTTAGTGCTCTTCCATGTTTTGATGTGACCTTTTCAGGATCCTCCCTCCACTTCTTCCCAGGATCATTTCAAACACAAATTCCAATGTCATCATCATCTCCTCCACGTCCACACAATCTCATCATCTTATATTTTTCATATTTGTGGTGCAACACCCTGTCAGTCTAATTATCTATTTCAGATAAAGTAATTGAAAAATTTATTGCCAAAACAAATATTCCTTTCCTTAAGGATGTTATTGCAGCATATTTTGGTGAGAAAGTTCAAATATATTTGCCCCCTGTGCTAGCTGATCTCAAAGATTCTTTCTTATATGCAGAGACCATATCAGATGCTTTTGTTTAAAAAAAACGTTAACCTAGCTAGTTTGGCTTTTAGACCAATCCCTAGCAAAAAGGAAAGAAGAAAAATACCAGAAAAAAATCAACTAATTAAATTAAATGAGGTATCACTTATTTTGTTTTGTTTTATATATTTTGTTAGGTTGTATTTGTCGTGGCATATTTATTTATGATGAGAAAGTGTCAAAAGTCTCCTTGCGGATCCCCCCTTATGTACTTATTAAAGGGAATGTATGGCTAACAAAACAAAGCCAAAATCTTCTTTGTAAGAAACTCTCATATCTGCCAATCAGATCCATCTTTACCAGAATATATATACAAGGAATCCCATTTCCTTCTTCGTAATTCCCATAAAAAAACCTACACAAATCCCTCATTTTTTTTCAAACCCTAATTCACATCTATATCCATAGACACATATATAGATGGAGACATATATATATCATATATGCAATAACAGTAAACTTACTGCTACATAATTTAAAAATCATAAGTTTAAATTTTATAAATTGAATACCATCTCCATTTGTAAGAGTAATTAAAGTTGCATACATCTATCTCTATTGCTGCCCATATCTCACTAGTTAAAAATTTTGTGCACTGAGTTGACCTTATATATATGGCATATATGCAATTTTGAACATAGGAACAATAATAAAATTGATGCTATATGACTTATGAATTTAATTTTTAAAAATAGCCTATGATCTATATTTGTGAATGTAAGACTATATATATATACACACATTTGTTGCTCCTCAGATCCACCATGTAGGAGTTTTATGTAGTGGGTTTCCCTATGTATGATAAGAGCGGGATTATATATAATTATGCAGGAAGGGAAAAGGAATAGGAGAAGAGAGGGAGGGGGAAATGATGATGATGATGAAGGGAGAGGACAATTGTTTAAAGGACGGTACGTTTGATTCCCCATTGACACCGCTATCTCTTGTCCAATGCATATGGCATCTTCTAAGCCTTCTCAACTACCAAAGGAAAAAGAGTCTTATATAAAAGCCACCTTAAAACAGGACCTTTCATAGATTTGAAAAGCAGTCCCTTTATTATTATTATTATTATTATTATTATTCCTTAATTCTTAATTCTTAATGAAAACATCAATGTGTTTGTTTTTCTTGACCCAAGACACAGTTCCACTTCCACTCATTAGATCGATTGATTCTTTAAGAATCAAAAGATACCCTCCTTAATCTCTCCGTCTTATATTACAAAGCCACAATAATAAAATAGTAGTAAAAAGTTTTCGTTTAAAAATTTTATTAGTAAAAAAAACCTTATGGTTTCACTCACAGTATGACTACTCAAAATAATACACACACACATGCATACATGGAGTACTAGTAATAGCACTTAAACTTATTATGTACTTCTTGCTAGCAAAATTTTTAAACAGAAATATTTTACCGATTTTCTAAAAAGCAATGACAAGTGGGAAAAGGTAGATATCTTATCCACACACACACACACACACACATATATATATGTTGTTAATTAATTGATCAATTTTTCTCTTGTTAATCGTTATCATTAGTCAAAATATAAATAACAACAGCAGATTTCAGATTGTCAATATTAGAGAAGGAAGGGGACATATTTGCCTTGGATTCTTGGTCCTATATATATATACCCATGTCATGACACAAAGGAATTTTTGTGAGCTATCGCTTCTCAAAATATCTCTCATATAACATCATAAAACCCCACAACTATAGAAAGATTTAGATATAACACATATATACTTATATATTCAGACACCAGTGTCTTTTTTGTCCCTCTTATCTCTCTCTCTCTTTCCGCTTTTTCTTCATCTTGTTCATGGAAGATCCAGAGGAAGAAGAGCTTCTGAATCTCAGCCTCTCAGTTTCTGCAGGTAGAGAGAGGAAAAAGAAAGGAAAGATGTCGATGATGAAGAGTACCAAAGATCATCATCTTCTTCACCATCATCTTCATCATATTCACAACAACAATTCCTTCTGCAACTCCTACGAACAAGCTGGCTTCGAAGGGAAGATCTTCAGGCTTCTTCAAACCAGAGATCAAATGCTTCGTCAAGATCTCAACCTCATGATGAAAAATCGAAGAGGAGTTCTAGAAGATGGCAATGGCCTCCCTCTGATTCATCTTCTTCTCAGTACAGCCACTTGTGTTGACGACAATAACATTATTTCTGCCCTAGACAACCTCACTCAGCTTTACCAAACCGTCTCTCTCACCGGAGACTCCGTCCAACGCGTCGTCGCTTACTTCTCCGACGGCCTCGCCGCCCGCCTCCTCACCCGAAGATCCCCTTTCTACGACATGCTTATGGAAGAACCCACAAGTGAAGAAGAGTTCTTAGCTTTCACAGACCTTTATAGAGTTTCCCCTTACTACCAATTCGCTCACTTCACAGCCAACCAAGCAATCCTCGAAGCCTTCGAAAACGAGGAAGACAAGAACAACCGAGCATTACATGTCATAGACTTCGATGTGTCCTATGGTTTTCAATGGCCTTCTCTGATACAATCTCTGTCGGAGAAAGCCACCAGCGGCAACAGAATATCCCTGAGAATCACAGGCTTCGGGAAGAACCTCAAAGAGCTTCAAGAAACAGAATCTCGTTTGATCAGCTTCTCAAAGGGATTCACCAATCTGGTGTTTGAATTCCAAGGTTTACTCCGTGGGTCACGAGTGATTAACCTAAGGAAGAAAAAGAATGAAACAGTGGGTGTTAATTTAGTGTCTTATTTGAACACATTGAGTAGTTTCATGAAGATTTCTGACACATTGGGATTTGTTCATTCGCTTAATCCCTCCATTGTTGTTCTTGTGGAGCAAGAAGGAAGTAGAAGCCCCAGAACGTTCTTGTCGAGATTCACTGATTCTTTGCACTATTTCGCCGCCATGTTTGATTCTTTGGACGATTGCTTACCGATGGAGAGCACAGAGAGGTTGAGGATCGAGAAGAAGCTTCTCGGGAAAGAGATCAAAGCAATGTTGAATTACTACGACGTGGACAGCGTGGATTGTCCCAAGTACGAGAGGATGGAGACATGGAAGGCGAGGATGGAGGGCCATGGATTCACAGGAACAAAAGTGAGTTCAAAAGCTTTGATTCAAGCGAAGCTACTTCTAAAGATGAGGACTCATTATTCTCCACTTCAGTTTGAAGACGACGGTGGAGGAGGAGGAGGAGGTGGCGGCGGCGGTTTCAGGGTTTCAGAGAGAGATGAAGGTAGAGCGATATCTTTGGGATGGCAAAATAGGTTTCTTCTTACAGTCTCGGCATGGCAGACAGTAGTGTGAAGATGGAGAAGGAGATGAAAACGATGATGATATGATCTTCCGTCGTCGTCGTTAACAATCATAATAATGATAATAATTCCTAACCTATATTCATCATTTTGGTAAAACCTACGCTCAAAATGATGAGGATCAGTTTTAAATATTCTTAACTTGTTATTATTATTCTCTTTGACTATTGTTAGCTTTATGATCCATCTTTGTTCTGTTTTAGAGGTTTCATCAGTGGTACTACTAGCTCGTAGATCGTTATTGTTTAAGTATATATTTGAGGTATAATATTAGATGACGCATATATATATATATATATATATATATATATATATATATCTTCTTTAATCATATCAGCAGATTAATGTCGTATTTCTGCCTCCTCAATGGGTTTCAACGCGAAGAACCCTACTTTCTTTTTGACCGGCGAATGAAGAACCCTAATCCTAGCTATTCCATGGATTAATTCGTGTCTGGTGTCTAATTATAATATTTAAGTTTAGGTGCACTTTGTAATGATGGTGGAATTCCTTTGTATAAATTATAAAACATTTTATTTCCATTTCCATTGGAATATATTTCTGTGGGGAGAATTTAATAGATTGTGTGAAAGATAGCGATGAGAAAGAGGAATGATGGAGCTTAAATTCTCGATAAGAAGAAATTAATTGAAAAAAGTTACTTTAAATTCCTCAATTATAAAATTTATTATCTACAAATACTTATGGACTCAAGTTTCTAAGCAATACAACTAATTTTTAATTAATAAATATAACTCTTCTTCAGCTATATACAATATATTTTTAGTTATATACAAATATTATTTAATTTATATATAATTAAAGATAGATTATTAACAAACCTAATTAGATTGTATTTTGGTCCTTAAATAAATTTTAGATACCTTAATTTGAACAATAAATTTTACAATCTTCCATCAATTTTTCCAATTTAATTTGAACATGATAGAAAACTAGAGGTGAAAAATAATTAATGCTTTTATAATTTTGGTTATAAGATTATATTAGTAATATTAATTTATTATTGAAAAGAGTCAACATTCAACAATGGCAATCTCTTTAGGGGATTAATAACAGGAGTGGGGCTTAACATTTTCAAAATATTATTAGAAAAGAATATTGTGCGGATTAAAATAACTTGATCCAACTAATTTTGTCTTCCATAGTACTTAATTATGTTATCTCGTTTAAAAGCAAGGGGGAATAATAAGCTAAGTCTCCTTCATTTTTTGTAACCACCAAAAGAAAATATACTTTATTTTATATTGGCCAAAGGAGAATCTTTAATTAATTAAATATGAACGACCCTTAGATACTACCAAATAGGAAAATTTTGAGCCACTGAACATAGTTTTGTATTTTCTGTGATAAAAAAAAAACTTGGAGCATATACTTTTGTAAGAGTATTAAACTCATCGAGAGCATATTAAAGATATTAATTTTGGAACTTCATATATAAATATATCAATTTTCTTTTTTAAGAAATTTTGGATTTTAACTTCAAGTATATATGGAGAGAAAAACGAGGATGTTTCCATTTTTTTGATGAAATATCAAAAATTATAAACAGACAATAATAAAGAAATTATCAATGTTATTATTTGGATCTAGGAAATGTCATTTTGGGTCCTAACAAATTATTGCAGATTAAATGTTAAATTGAAGAGTGGTATTTCTTGCACAACTCCATCAAACCCTAAAGTGATATATATATATATATATATATAATTATTGGCTTAATAGAAATAATTAACATCTCTCTCTAAAGATAATATATGATTATTACACTATATACTATACTTCAATGTGTGCATGTAATAATGAGTTTCTAATAAATATATAATTATCATTATTGGTGCATTTATAGTTTCCTTCAATTTTTAATTTAATACATGTGTTTTTCTCTCTCCCTATTAAATTCTTTAATTTTATTTTGTCAACACAATTAATTTCTGTATAAGGGTTAATAATACTAACAAAATAAAATTATAAGAGTTAATGGTATTAATAGAATAAAATTAACGAATTTAATAAAAAAATAATACACATATACTCAATTAAAAATTAAAGAAAATTATAGGTATACTGATAGTTTTTCCTTTCTGTTAATTAAAGATATTAGCCGAAACCCATCATGATTTGAAATAACTCTGATACCATACCAAGCTTTGCTGAGCTAATATGTAAAATGCTTCCAAGTTAATTAGCATTAAGGTAATTAATCACATCTTTAAGAAACGCATCAAAACAAGTTTAATCAATGCAAGCACTTTGATGTTAAGATTTTAATTTCCAATTGACTCATATATGATTAGTTAATGAGTGTCCAGAGAATTTTGAAACTTTTATTTTTTTAGTCTCTACATTTGTACCCTCTATACATTCCCCCTTGTAGTTCTTAGAAAAGGGATCCTAGCTATGTGCCCTAGTTAATAAATATTAATATTAATTACTCAATCAGTGGAAATTATAATAATAGGTATATCCTGTGGATAAAGCGCTGTTGTTATGGAGATTGCAGCTACTTGTTTTGGTGATACCTTCTAATTAAATCCCTCTCCATATTGTACTGCAAAAACTAATTTTGGAAGGCAAGCAATGTACTTTTGCATTGATTGCAATTACCTCGTTAATGGGAATAAATTTTTGTTATAAAAAAGGGGCATTATATAATCAAATAAAATTAAATTAACTTTTTTAATAAAATTATATAACACTTAATATTTTAATTTTATTTTTTATATATATTTAATATTATAATTTTATTTATAATTTTTTAATTTAATATAATTTTATCTATATTTTTTTAAATTTAATATAATTTTATATATAAATATCAAGAATTATACTAAATTAAAAAAATTATGGTCAAAATTTTATTAAATTAAAAAGATTATTGATAAAATTATATCATAAATAAAATTAAAATATTAAATAAAGATAAGATTAATATATATATATTTATTTATTTATTTTTAAAAAATGAAAAATAAAAAAAATATAGTAAAAACCGTACAAAAAAGAGACAGATAAGTATAACTAGGAGCTCTCCCTATCTAATCCAGTCAATCTTTCTATCATAAATAGGATGGAAAGATCATTGAAAACACAAAGTTATGGCCCTGTTCACTGCTATAAGTATCTATTGCTTCTCACATTGGTAAATAATTTAATCGAAATTTCTAGTATGAGTTTTGTCATATATAAAAAATTATTATTATGAGACTCATCTATTATAGTAAGGTATACGATACAAGTCAAATCTAAATATAATTAGGATAAAATTCTAATAAATTAGATGGATAAAAAAAAATATGAAATCTTATTAATTAATTTATATATACTGAGATATTTGATTGAGTACTAGATTTTTTTTCCTTGATACAGAATTGAGTGACTAGATATACTAAACTATTGAAATAATAATAAATACAAACAACACTAGTTTGAAAATATAAGCTTCAAAATTTATATGGTTTTTTTATAAGTTTCAACTTTGATTTGTATGATAATTTAATGTATTTTTTAATTAGTTATATATTATTTTCATATATTGTTTTACTCATTCTTTCTTATCTCTCTTTATGTTCACTCTCTCTCCCACTTATTCTTTATAAATGAGTGGTTTAGGAAAATAAACTGCATTTCTTATGTTATTTATTAATTTGTTAATTAATTTTAACAATTTTTTTAAATTATATAATTAGTTATTTGAAGTTTATGTTACGAAACCATAGGAATACTACTTGAATGCTTATGTTAGTCTTGCTTAAATCATGGCCTTTTAAAATCCTTACACCTATTCTTATAAGAAGGAAGTAAACTCCATTCAAGAAGGTTTTATCAAGATCGAAGTAGATGGGTCGGTGCTACACAATGGAAGAAGTGGATGCAGAGGAGTCATTTGGGATGCTGGTAATAGATGGATGATTCTTAATATGTATTGGAACAAAGAGTATAGGAAAATAGTTCTGTTTGCTAATGGTAGGGATTGGCGGATTTTGATTAATCTTATGCTTATAGAAGTCAATTCTACGTCTAATCCTGGATCAACCCCTACCTCTTTGTTAAGATGTAGAAGTTGATGAGGGAAGCTATATCTTTTTACTTATTTTATTGTATTTCTCTTTTGAGTTAATGAATTTTAACATTTCATTAAAAAAATTATTTGTAATTATAATTAATAAGTATAGAATTTGTGACATTTTTTTTAAAAAAATATCACTACGATTTAATGATTAAACATGTAATGCAAAGACATAATAAATATGAGTATTATATAAAAGAAATAATAAATATATGAAATAATAAGAAATTGGCCTTATAAAAACTTTAAAGCGCAAAAATTATTGTACTTTATTTATATAAATAGCATAACTTGTCATAAATTCTATATTCAAGGCACTAAATATTAGCACTTCTTATAGTGATAGTAAACTATTATTTGATTGTATTATGAATGATTAACTCAGTTGACCTAACATTGATTGGTTAAAGTATCAATAGATTATTAATTAAAAAAAAAAAAAAGTTCCCATGGAAAAAGATTAGAACACAGCAATGGCCCAAATCTAATGGGCTCAGGCCCATTTTCATCTATTAAAAATTTTTATTAAGAGACTCTTCTATTATAACCAAATACGCGATGTGAGTAGGATTTGGATGTAGTTAGGATAAAATTTTAGTGAATTGGGTAGACAACAAAAAAAGTTTCCCATTAAAAAATAAAAGAACTTGCTATAGAATAAACTTATATCCTATAAAAATGTAAGTTCGATTTCTATTATTATTGTGATGACTCATTTGGTAGGTGATCTCATAAGGCCTTTATAATTATTCTTTAAATTTTAAAATTATATCCTAATTTTAATAAGGGATCAGTGCTAAACTCACATAATTGTTTTTATTAAAAAAGTTGCTTAGTTCTTTAAAACTAAAAGTTGCACGTTCTTGTAATTTTCCTAAATTTTCATTTTCCTCTCTAAAAAGTACATGTCATTTAATGACATGGGAAGAATAGAAGCATTAACTTACGATAAAACTAAACCCCAACAAATTGAAAAAAAAAATTATAAGGATTGAGTTATTATAAAATCAAAATTAAAAGATTGAACTTTAATTTATAAATAGTATAATAAATTTTAAAATGCTACGAAAATCTTACCAATAGCATAATTTATAAATGTCAACATATTTAAGGTTAAAAAAAAATAAATGAAAACATTTTTTTTCCTTTTAAGTTTATTTGATATTAACTTCCGGTGATGATTTGAATTGAATGATATAAACTGCAACAATTCAGTAATTCACCAAGCCTCGAGACTGCACAAAATAATTAATCTACGAAAACACAGCCTTTTGGATTTTATTAAATATTCGCAATTTTTATTCATTTATATATCAATATTTTAAAAAGTACAAGTACAAAAAAAAAAGAATTAAAATTAATTTAAAAATAAAAATACCAAATAATTATTTTTAATATTATCTTTACTCACGAAATCCGTGTGGACCGGCTTCTTCTAGAGGTGTTCATAAAACCCGCAGCCTGATATGTTCACCTAAGCCCGCGAAAAAAAAGCCCTACCTAACCCGATAAATATAGGGTAGGGCCGGGTATCGGGCTGTAAAATGCAACCCATGTTTTTTTTGGGCTGGGCATTGGGCAGAAGGGTTGCCTTACCCTGACTTGCCCATGAGCACTCATTTTTTTATTATTTTTTTACTTTTCTCCCTATATACTACACTTGGAAGGGAGAATATGATAACTACTGGTGACTAAAGGGTCATTTTAGAAATATAAATAGTTAAGTAAGTAAGTTACGTCTTTTAATATTTATAACTATATTAATTTTTTTTTCTTTAACTTTACTAATTATAATATGATTACATTATAAATTATAATTGTTTATTTTATTTTTTTTAAAATGCTTTATCCTTGTTAACATTTGGAAAGTTGATACAAAGTTAAAATTACAAATTACTTAGACTTCAAAGCTTTTTTTTTTTATATGCAATGAATTTCAATATTTTAATTATTATCTTTTTATTGCCTTATTTTTAGTGAATTATAGATATTATTTAATTCTTAAAAATATATGAATATTGTATTATTTTATAAGTTTATAATTACAGATTATTTTTCACAACATGAGCATAATATCATAACTTGGGTATACCCAGCCTGTCTATACCCAACCCAAAATAGTTAGGACTTTTATCGGGTAGAGCCGGGCATCGAGTTGTAAAATATAGCCCATACTTTTTTTGGATAGAACACCTAACAGAAAGATTACCTTTCTTAACTCTACCCATCAACACGCCTAGCTTCTCCTGTGCTATCATTCAAAATGCCAAAGTAGTGAGTGTACAAATTATATGTAACGCTTTTTTTGGGTCAACTGCAAATACAAATGGAAATTACTCCTAAGTTTATGTTGTATTCTTTTTATAAGAAATCTTTGGTCGTATTCTATTTTATCCAAATATGGAAGATAGAAAATATAACTGAAAAAAAAATTCTAATAAATTACTTTTATTCAATCATTTTACTCATGAAATAATATACATATAACTATTACTCTTCCATTGCTTAATATAAAAATTAATTAAAGATTTAATTTTAATTTTAATTATAAGATATATTTTTTATATGTATTATTTTTTTAAATTACTTTTATTGACACTCCCATAACAATAATCAAGTAAGAGGGAGTACTGAATTAAGAAAAATAATTAAAATATTTTAAAAAAATAATTCATATTAACTAATTTAATTAATTTTTTTAATTTAATTTAATTAAATTAATAAATATATTATATATTAAATATCAGAGTAATATAATATATTGTAATTTAGTTAGAATTCATCAAATGAGTCTCAATTGAAGGGTATTAACTATTATATTGTAATTTAATGGCATTAAAAAAGAGGATTTATTTATTACTCTAGTTCTATATATACTCTTTTTTGTATATTAAGAAATACATTATATTTATAAAATATTTCATATATGTCTCTACTAAAGAATGTGTATTGAAAAAAAATGTTACAAATTATCTCACAAGTGATTTATATTCAATAAAAATAATTTTTTTAAAAATATTATTAATTACCTTATAAGACTTGAGTGGTATTAACAAATTGATTTCTTTATCCTATGTCACACGTTTAAGTTAATCCTTTTATTAGAAAGAGTTAAACTCATTTACATTTCATATATTTTTAATAAATTTTAATTTTAATTATTATAATTTTAACAAGTTTTAATTTTTAGTATCTAAACATAAGTTATATCTATCCTAATTTTAGTAATCCACATTAACAAAATTAATATTGTTAAATTTAGATCCAAGTCATAGAATATGAGGATTAACATTTTGGATAGTATAAAATATAGTGATAAAAAAATGAGCGATAAAAAAATATATTGACTAAAATTAAAACTCCTTAAAAAAAATATAGGAATTAAGTGTGTTTAACACAAAATGTTCACTAGAAAAATGTTAAAGAAACTTAAAATATAAATTTGTGCAGAAGATGAATTTTTCTTCTTAAATAATAAAAAAAACTAATTATTGAGTTCATACATTTAACATTAAATTTATAAATTGTTACATATTTATTTTTAAAAAAATGGAAATGGAAACAGTTGTTATTGCCTATATTCATTATTATGATATGGGAAATTGAGAACGTAACGCCAATCGTGTGAGAGGAACAAGAGAGACATATTAGCCGTTACCCCAACAATGCAACGGTCACTTTTTTCAATTGAGGAATGAATATTCAAAAATCAAATAAGCAAATCCTCAAATATGCCAAATTCTCCATTAAACACTTCCAATACCCTCTTCTTTCTTTCTCTATATGCCCCACTTCACTCTCCTCCCCAACTTCAACAAACTCAGATTCTCTCTGAAGAGTGAAGACTCTGCATAATGGCCAACATCCAGTCTCTACCGGAAGTTGCAGAAATGAAAATCCCAGTGTTCACGGTGCTCAAGAATGGGGCTATTCTCAAGAACGTCTTCATCGTCAACAAATCCCCTGAACCAGAACCCCTAGCTTCTTCCGTTCAAGATCACGACCACCAGGAGGATCACATCTTGATCGTTGGGCGACATCCTGATTGCAACATCATGCTCACTCATCCCAGCATTAGTAGATTTCACCTCCAGATTCAGTCCAACCCTCGCTCGCAGAAGCTCATTGTCGTCGATTTATCTTCCGGTAATCCTTACTTAGTGCATTAATATGCTCGATTCTGTAGCTTCTTTGTTTTCGAGTTTTCTTTTACGGTTCTTGAATCCTGATTATTTCTTGGTCGTGGGAAGTGCACGGGACGTGGGTATCGAGGAGGAAGATTGAACCTGGTATGAGTGTGGAAATGAAGGAGGGCGATACGTTGAGAGTTGGTGCTTCCAGTAGACTTTATCGGCTGCATTGGATTCCCATAAGCCGTGCCTATGATTTGGAAAATCCCTTTGTGTCGGAATTGGATATAGCTTTGGAAGCAGAAAAAGGACAGGAGGACGATGCATTGCCTGAAGAAGAAGAAGAAGAAGAAGAAGAAGAAGAAGAAGAAGGAGAAGGAGAAGGAGAAGGAGAAGGAGAAGGAGAAGGAGAAGGAGAAGAAGGAGAAGGAGAAGGAGAAGGAGAAGGAGAAGGAGAAGAAGGAGAAGGAGAAGGAGAAGGAGAAGGAGAAGGAGAAGGAGAAGAAGGAGAAGAAGAAGAAGAAGGAGAAGAGATGACGCAGGTACGTATTTAAGCTTTAATGCTCTATCGGTGAAGAGGGTAGAGTCATGAAAACTCTCTATTTCTTCTTCTTTTAACAGTATTTTTATTTAACTTCATTAGATCACTTTTCTGTCATTTGATATTAACTGAGTTTTTAATTTGTTGTTGGGTCTAAAGTCTGAATTTAGCCCGTTATTAATTTTTGTGTAAAGTTGAATTATGTTAATGTGATGACTAATAATTTGTCACTGACATCTTAAATCTGTATTATTCATGCAAAAGAAAGATAAATTTAGATAAATAAAAAGAAAAATGTTTTCAAGTGTGTTGCGTATATTAATAGTGATCCCCCATAAGATGATAGATTACTAGTGATGCCTAAGCCAAAAGTCAATTGAGTAGCTTGTGGAGGCTCCAAGAGAGCCAGTTTTGATGTCATTGTCATTAAATTGTGCCTCTCTTTGATGAAGCTCAAGGTGTATTGTGAATCTGGCAAGGATCATTTGCTTTTAGATTTCAGGCCTCTGTAAAAAAAGTTTATCATCCTGAGTCCTGAATTTTACTTTTCTCTTTTTGGCGCCTGCAGAATGAAAGCTTTTGTCCAGTAGATAATGAAGAAGTTCAATACGTGGATTCAATACTGGAGTCTATCAATTGTTTGTTCACTGATGAGAATTTAGAGTTCCTTGTGAAGAATGAAATTCCTTCAAGGGACTGCATTTCTTTGTACTGTGATGAAGAAGAGAATTGCCCAAGTGATGACCACCCAGAAGATAAAACTACTAGTGGCCTCTTCGGAACTGAAACGTCATATTTGCCTGAAAACTCCCGTAATGAAAACAAAGTGTGTGACACAGATTTGCAAGTTCTATCACCACCTCGTGCAGAATCAGTATTTGAACGTGGTAATCTGAATATTACTTCTCAGGGACCACAGAAAATGCCTAATTTTTCTGTAAATGTGGAATATTTATTCCATGTTGGAGAGGAACATCAGGCCTATTCTGGAGCAGAGGTTCCCAAAGAGACCAACATTTTAAGCACATTGGGCGATTATTTGAGAGAGAAAATATGTTTTCCAGTCGTTGAAGCTGTCCATGGGACCAAAATCCAGCAATTTCAAGATGTTCTGCAAAATGCGCCATTTGGTACATATACTTCACAGCTACCGCCTGTTGAGCAGAAGGTTCCCTTCGAAAAGCATAGGTTAGACGAGCTAACAAATCTAGAACCTGCATCTTTTGATAAAACAGGTGCAGCAGTAGCGTCTCAAATGCCTAAAGAAACTGGGTTTGGATGCACACTGAGAGATGATGATAGAGGGGCACAAGTTATAACAAATGGAACAGAAAATCTCATAACTGAGACTGAGAATACTTTCTCGCTGCCGGTTGAAGAAGCCACTCAAGAAACCAAATTTCAACCAATTGAAGTTGATTTGGACTCAGTATCTGGCAGTGAAAAGCAAATTAATAGTTGCCAAGATCATAAGTCAAACTTCCAGCCATACCAGAATTCTACCTCTTGCAATGAGCTAGGGAACCCAATGGATGGAATAGTTCAAGATGTTGGAGACAAGTGCAGCAATAACATCTCTCTCATTTCTCTTCCAGTAGAATCCTCAATTTTATCATTGTGTGACGAATCTATCGGGGAGATTTCAAACAAGAAAGAGAGCCAGACCCAGCAATCTCTTGATGCTATGGCAGGATGCCCTGAGAAGAAAATTCTTGAAAAAAGTGAAGAATCAATCATTGAAAAACATTTCATGTGTAATAATATTTGGTCAAGAAGAGGTAAAGCTACAAGTGCCCCTAGTATTCGAACCAGCAAGAGTCGAATTAAGAACACGACTAATGTTGACATGGAAGTTGAAACGAGCTATCAGAAGGATATCAAAGAGAGATCGAAAGCCAAGGATCTTTTGTCTGTTTTAGATGGGGAAGAAGAAGAAATCTTCACTCCAGATAAGGAAAACTTCAGCCCAAATACTCTTCAATTGCGGTTTCAGAAGAAGAAGGGTAAGCCGGAAGAAATTAAACATTACAAGTCACGACAAAGGTCACACAGTTCAGAGAATCACATGAGCCCTGAGATCTATCTGGGAGATATCTCCATTTCAGAAAAAGAGAACCAGACTCTAGAAGTTGTCCAAGAACAGAAGTCAGAAAGAAAGCCATTTGGCAGTTATATCAAGTTGGAGCGAAATGCTAAAGATATGAGCAATCAGAAGGATAGGACGGATAAAACAGTTCCAAAGAATCTTTTTGCTGAATGGGATGATGAGGAAGAAGAATATCATACTCTAGATAAGGAAAATTTTAGCCCAAATACCCTTCAATTGCTATTACTGGAAAAGAAGGGTAAACTGGAAGATCTTAAACATTCCAAGTCACGAAAATCGCAAAGATCAAATGCTAATTTCAGCTCCAGCACCACTTCAGGAAAAGAGAACGAGGCTTCAAAAGTTGCCAGAGAACAGAAGTCAAAAAGAAGAGCCTTTGGCAATTGTATTGAGTTGGAGCAAGAGCAAGATGACAAGGGAGGGGAAAACAGATTAGAAAGGTTACCCTTTCAATCGCTACTTACGAACTCTGGAGGCAAGAGCAAACCAGAGACATCTCGTTTTGTTTTTGCTGCAGAAAACATCAGGACCAATACTTGTGCGCAAATTTTGGATAAGAGCAATGACCTTTCTGTAAGTTGAATTAATTGTTAAAGTTTGTTGTGAATAGTTCAAGAGTTCGTTCAGCATATGTGATTTAGATGCGTTCTAATTCGCAGCATGCTAGTGAGAGGAGCTGGATCATGGTTGTTGACACCGCATCTCTTCTGAACAAGGAGTCAAGGAAAGCTCTTATGCTCTTGCAGGGTCTCAAGGGCACCCATTTAATCATTCCAAGGATAGGTAATGAAATTAATATATATATATATATATATATATATTATAACATTTTTACTGTAATATACAAATATTGTTCTTAGTCACTCTCTGTATCTTCAGTTATAAAAGAACTGGACAGCATGAAGCGACAGTTTAGCTTCTTTAGAAGAACATCAGAGGCATCTTTGGCATTGGAATGGATTGAGGAATGTATGATGAATACAAAGTGGTGGATTCATGTCCAAAGCTCAATAGAGGAGGGAATGTTGATTGCTCCCACACCACCTGCTACTCCACCGACTCAATTTAATGAAGAAAGTTTGAATTTTTACCTTCAGAAGAGCTCAATGGAAATTGTTTCACCAACAGCTGAGGATCATGTCCTTGACTACGTTCTTACGTATAGAAGAAAGCAGAACGATGGACAGTTTGTCCTTCTCAGTGACGATGTCACCTTAAAAATCAAATCCATGGCAGAGGTAGAGTACTTTTTTCTACTTTTTGCAACTGCACTGAACATAGATAGATGACTCCATTTTGACTCCAATAACAAGATAGATGACCAAATTAAAGTATAACAGAGGCTAAAAGATCCCGTTTTGATGTAATATAGTGATTTATTCATTTTCTTTTTGTCGTTTCCCGTTAGACTGAACAACATTTACTCAAAATATATATCTTTTTTAGTGTTTGTCGTGTCATTAAGATCTTGATAAGCTCTCGTATGTTGCAGGGGTTGCTATGTGAGACAGTTGAGGAATTTCGCGATAGTATAGTGAATCCATTCTCCGAGAGGTTCCTGTGGGCCAATAGCTCACCTCGAGGACAGACTTGGTCTTGCCAGGATGATGTCGTTTTAAAGGAGAAATATTGTCGTTCCCCTTCGAGGAAATCATCAAAGGGAGAAGGTGCTAAGGGTCTGAAGCTTATTCTGCTTCACAATTCTCGCTATGGCCGATTCACTTCTGCCCGCTAAACAGCTTGGTTTAGCCTTCCAACTCATTCGTTGGCTCTTGTATACATTTTTCTTATGAAAAGTTATAATTGTACTTGATCCAACATGCTGTGACTGGTTGCTGTTCATGAACATATATACTCCATAAGCTTTTAGGAGATGCAAGGTTGAGTTTTGGTCTCTGTTCAGTTCTGCTTGATTGTACAAGATCCTTGTTTAATGTCCCTGGCAATATAAAGTCGTAATTGGGAATGTAAAAATGTTCTGTGTTGATCAGTTAAGTTTTGCGTGACACAAAAGTCTGAATCATATGGAAGTATGGTTGTGTGGGTTTAATTCGATATACCAGCATATAATGATAAGTTAACAAGTTCACTCGTGAAAAATTTTAATAATTGTATTCTTCCTTTTAGATCTCAGAGCGATCTTCTCCCGTTGTAATAACATGTGTAGACTCTTGACTATTTAAGATCTTATAGTAATTTTGTCCTATTGTAATGACCACGTGTAAACTTTAACTATTATTAATGTAGTATTCAGTTTTTATTAAGAAAAAGTCAGAATCATAAAAAATGCCGGATTCCTCTTGGCTAACAGTGATTGTGCATTGGAGCTTCAGATTGAATAAAGAATATGAACTTTAAGGAAATATCTATCCATATTATGGAATTGCAAGGACGAGATTACTATGCTTTACAAATTTCAATGAAATCAGTAAAGTAAATCCCTGCACAATGTAAAACTAGAGCATCATCATTATAGATATGTCACAAGATTCACAATAGATTGGCCGAACTTGATTTTTACCCAGATTTAGGAGAATAATTGAAGGATTCGGACATGAGAAAAGGAAACGAACCTTCGGCGACGTCTTCAAATGGGGGTCGAGGAAAATCATTGAATTCACCGAAGTTACAGGTTTCAAAGTTCCATGATGAGAGGTAACTGATAGGATCATCAGTAATACCTTTCATATCCATAATGTTTTGAATTCCATTTTCACACCAAGAAGCATTTGATCCAAAGCTCAAGTTAATGATTCCTCCCTTATTATTATTATTATTATTATTGTTCTCCCTGATTTCCATATCAGTTAGCCCGGCTGGTGCTTTCGATTCATCCGAGGGTATCGCTGGTGTATGGCCTTGAAACAGAGCAATGTGTCCAAAAAGCTTGTCTTTCCTTGAAAATGTTGTGCCACAAGAACAAAGCCATTTATCCTTACCACAGTGCTTTTCATGAGTTTTAAGGTCTGCCATGACCGAAAATTTCTTCGTGTGACACCTGTTGCAAATGTAACTCTTGTCGCAGTGACTTCTTTTGTAATGGTTTTTCACACATAAGATAGTCTTCAGAGGTTGAAACTTCTTGTGATCCTTATTACGCTTGCAGCCAGGGTAGGGACAGGAATATCTCTTGATGAGCTTCGGTTCTGACACGGATTCTTTGTTAGGTTTTGCAAGCGCTTCCGGGGTTTTGTACTCGTCGCCATGCCCTCTCATATGCATCCGAAGATTCGCATCTCTCTTGAAACCCTTCCCACATATTGTACAGAAGTGTGTATGAGGAGCAAGGATTTCTTCTTTTTCTAGCTGTAAAATCTCAAAGGAACCCGGGGGAAGGTTCTCGCCCTCGTCCACATCCTCTTCATCTTTTGATTCATGTTCTTCCATTTGGTTTTGCTCCATTTCACACATATTATTAGTAAGATCAATCGGGTTGGATTGATTAGGTATTTTATCTCTGATATCACGTTGTGGTTGGATATTACTACTCAGATTTAAGCCAGAAGGAAAAGTAATCCCAGGAATCTGGCCATGTTGTCTGATGGATGGAACGGTGTTTGAAGTAGTAAGCCTGACAGAAGGAAGAAGACTTCCTGCTGTAGAGATCAATTGAACGATAATCGATGTCAGATCGGCCGTGACAAGCTGCTTCTCTTGAGTTATAATTTCATCGGGGGGTCGTCCGAATTGTTGACCTTTCTGATCAACAATCAAATGAACTAGACCCTGGAGATGATGAATCTTATCCTCCAGGAAAGAAAGATTTTCCAACATTATGGTGGGATCCCAATCTCGGAGTTTACAGGTTCGTGATGCATCGTCCATCTGACAATTTCCTCGATTCGGCATCTTGATCTTGTTGGAACCACCCGGAAGCAAGGACTGGGCTCCACAAGCTTGGCTGAATTCTTTAAACAGGGCTTCCATCCTTATACCGAAATCTGACATAGAGGGATCTTCCCACCTCTGTTGACTACTAGGCTGCAAATTGAAATCTGGAAAAGATGGTGGATTAGAGGAAACTTTCGCCTGCATTGATTCCGAGGGGAGATTAAGGAAGACGAAGTTGTCCGAGTGTTGTCACACCGGCTTGCTTTCACTAATTGGTGAATATAAAATCTACTCCTCAGGTAATCCGGATTCCTGCCGAATCAAATCAAATCTAAAAAAGTACGGAAATAGCCATGAACATCAAATATATGCTGCAAAAACAAACAAAATTCAAAATTTTAAGAATAAAACATGAATCTGTGCAACAAAACCTTCATCCAAACAATAGTTATCAAGAATCACTAATGACATCAACCAAGTTCATGAAGCAAAAATATCTCTGACATACCAAACAATTATACCATCACCACATAAGTTAAAACCTACCAGCCAATCAATGTGAAACTGTACGAGCCAATTTCATTTCAAGAGATCTAGAGTTTCAAATCTCTTTGAAATGGAACAAAATCGAATCGAATCTCTGGTCTATAGTATCAACGCACCCTTTGAATTAGTAATTACCCTAACTTTCTCTGTATATTTAAATTAGATGTAGCAAGAAATCAATTTAGAGAAACCCCACCAATCAATCGATTTAATGCTTACTTCAATAAGATGCTCAAAAGCAAGAAGAAGGAGGAGGAGGAAGAAGGAGGAGAGACTACTTAACCCTAGAATTTGGAGAGAGAAAATCCAGATTCCAGAGAACTAATTAAAGAGATAGAAACTTACAAATCCAAAGCTGAATATATGCTTGGCTACTTTATTTCTGCACTATAACAGATGAACACAAGAACCCAGAACAAAATGAGGAATGAGAAAGAAAGTCCAGAGGAGCTGAAACCGAATACTTAAATAAGCAGCTTTTGCTATTAAGATCCTTGCTTTCCTTTCTTTCTCCGTCCAACACAGTGAAAGTTAAAAAAAAAAAACATGGAAAGCCCATTAATGGGTCAATTTGGAGAATATATTTTATTAAAAAATTAACTGATTTCAGTACCCACCATGAAAAAATCAATTTTTTTAAAAAAGGAAATAAAAAATAATTTTTTTAATCAAGATTCTTTTTTTTTTAACCAAAAGAAAAGTGGGATCATTTTGTTATGAGTTTGTGGGATGAATGGGAGCCATAAGTGAGGGTGTTGATTAGAAATGAATAAAAATGGAGGTATTGAGAGGAAGAAGGAGACAAAAGGCTGAAGCTTTGATTGGATATCAGAAGAGGGGTCCCATACTATTTGGCTTCATTCATAGGTTGCCTGGGTATCAAGGATGGAGATGCAAGAAAATGAAAACTTGAAATCCTTATTCGTAAAAATTATTATTGTGTATAGATATAATTTTGAAGAAACATAAATAAAGAGACAAGGAAGGGCCATTTAGAAAAAAAAGAAAGAAAGAAAGAAAAATGGAGTCCACGTAAGTGGCAAAAGGAAGCAATGTTATGGGGGAGAAAGAACTGGTGGAGGGAAGAAACCATTTTTGTTCCAGGAAGCTACGTATTAGGTGATTTGGACCTTTTCATGTTCATGCACTTGCATAACTTGTTCTATTATTTACACGTGCCTCCATATTCATTGACCTTAGATCTTTTTCTTTCCCGAATTTTCATTAAATATTTGTGTTGGATTTTAGATCTGGGACAACCTTTGGATGGACCGGACAATTTTAATTGGAATCTCCACTTAATTAAAATACATAAATTAAGTTAAGATTTAATTTACTACTAAATATCGTATTAATTGTGAATATTGTTAATTAGAAAGAAAATATGAATAATTTTTTAATAAATAAGAGAGATTTTACCTTTTTAACATTAGATGAATCCTTCAATTATTCCCTAAGCTTTCTTTCTAGTGTGGTACAAATCCTGTGTGAGCTTGGGGATTCAACTTGCAAAACTTTGGTGGGACCTTTCTATCCGCCTGCTTTATCTTCTAACAATTTGGTTTTAAAAAGTTAGGAAAAATTATTTTGGTGATACATATAATTTCCCACCATTTTTAATTTGATAAACGCAAAATTATGTGGATTAAAATATTGGTTAAAATTAGTTAAAAGTAATATACAATTATTTATGAAGAAGATAAATGGGGGAGAGGATGGGTGGAAAAATATAAGAAAGAATGAATGAAAAAATGACATGAGAGAAACATGTAATCAATTGGAGATAAAAATAAAAAATATATATTAAATTTTTAGATAAATACAAATTATAAAAAATGACCGAAAGGGTACTTGCATTATTTATCTCCCTATTAAATATTTTAATTTTATTCTATCAGCTCATTAGCTTTTATACTAAGACTAATGGTGCTAATAGGATAAAATTTTAGATGTTAATAGTGTCCAAGAGCAAAATTAAATAATTTAATAAAAAAGAACAAATGTACTAAATTAGAAATTTAGAGAAAATATAATTAGTATCTGTAAAATGGTTTTCTCCAAAAAGTTTACATGAGTGGGGTTTTTAGACTTATCAAAATCATGACATATTTACCATTCTCCACTGATAATATTCTCATATTCACATGGAGATTTGAACACAAGAAAAGTGGCATATTTTTGCACCATGTATTGAGTGGATGATGAAAATCATTGGAGGGATTAAATCAGAAGCTAAAGAACTGCAATCTGCAGGGACCAACATACAACTTAACTAATTTTTCAATTCGTATGCCATTTTTTTGTGTGTTGTCAATTTAAAGAAAATACGTGTGATGCACAACTCAACCTTTCTTATAATTGAATGTTCCTTTGGACCCCCAATGGCCTTCTTCTTCTGCATTTCAACTTCTCTTCCTTATCCTTATTCATAATTAATAAGTTATTGACACACCACAAAAATTAATTATATATGGCAATCTATATATATATATATTGAAGAGATTAATAGGAAAACGATTAATTTGAAAATTTTGTATTTTGTTTTGTTGCTATAGAATATTCAAATTCTTATCCTAACGAAACAGTCATTAAGTGAACAACTATTACCAGATTTGCTTCTTTATAAAAAAGTTGATAGATTTTTATTTAATGGATCCATCCTCTACCAATCCTTTTTTTAATGACCACTTTACCAAGTCGGTAGTCTATTTTGTTATGTTATTACTCCTCCCATTCTAAATATTATGACCATAATAATAATATTATTATTAGTAGTAGTAGTAGTACACTCAATAGTATAAATTGCATGTCTTTCAATAACATTTAGTATTTTTGAAATAATTTTAAATGCATTTAATACATTAAAATATTTTAGTATAATACTCAGTATATTAGGTTTAGGATACTAATTACTGTTAAAAAAATATTTTAAAGACAAAATTAAATTAAGAATAATTTATAGTACTTGATACTATTAAAAAATATTTTAAAATGTTAGATAAACTATAAATTAGTTTAGGATACTGAATATTATTTAAAAAATATTTTAAATTATTGGATGTATATATTGTAACTGTTGTTGTTATTATTATATTAATAAATAAATGTGATTGTCAAATTTCAACCAAAAAAAATCATTGTCAATTGCATAACAGGAATTGATGGCTCAAATTAATAAACAAAAATGGGAAACAACGGCTAAACAGGTAATGTACGAGCTTTTTGTAGGGATATATGAATGAAGTGTTGCCCTGAAACTGAAAGTGAAAACAAAATGAATGATTATTTCTTACCAATATTATAACCAAATCTCTTGTGGTATAGTAAAGAAGGAATGAGAGTATCAACAAGTTAGTCTAGGGTGTAAACTCCAATAAAATCTTTTTAAGTTGAGTTTTATTCATGGGCAAGATATTTGTGTTTGAAGGAATAGCTATAAATCTCAAAATTAGATATATAATAATATGATATAGAAAATCGTATTAAGAAAAGATCTACACTAGGGGCAAAAATAAATAAGGCCATTAATAGGGGCTATGCCCTAGCCTAGTTGAAGTTTGTTAAGGTCCGGTCTATTTAATAAATAGGTTAAACTTTAGGTTTGTTGGTTTAAATAGCCCTACTGTGTTTCTAAAGTTTGATCTATAAGCCTGTAGATCTAACCTGTTTAATTATATGTAGGGTGTAAAAGGCTCAACCTAGTTAGAGTATTATATTTGTAAATATATAAACTTTGAAAAATTCTAAAAATCCATAAAAATTGAGGCTTTAATATGCTTAAAGTCTACTTATAGCTTTCAATTTTTAGAATATGAAGCCTTTTTAGAGGCATAAATTAGAAATAAACCTCTAAAAACACTTTAGGCGGGATATGCCTTTTAAAGGCTTAAGGGTAACCCTAAAAATAAAACTTTTATATATTATAAATAGACCTCTAAAAAATCTCAGGATTTAAAATTAATCATTTTTTAGTTTTATAGCATAAAGAATTTTCACTTTTCTTAACAAGTTTATTTTTCAATATTTAAATTTATATTCTTCATCTTATGGGTGAGGCAGCCTATTAACTAACATCTTGTTAGTTTTTAACCGCATGTTTAAGAGATGAAAATTTGATGGAATATTTTTAAAATGAAGAGATGTGTTTTTTAAAAAACTGTCTTTATAAATTCAGAAATTTATATAAAAGGTTATTTAGGGAGTTACAATACTAAGTTTTCAAGGTTATGTTTCTTTAGTTCTAAAGACACTTGTGAAAAGTTATAACTTATAACCAAATATGTGATAACACTACTTGATGAAAAGTTGTGTTATTAAAGAAACTTCACGTACTATAAGGATGTTACTATTCACAAAAAAAAGTTATTCTAAAATAATAATTAATTATTAAAGTTATGTTAGATATATTGTTATGATTTTTTAATTGAAGAGGTACATTGTTTCAAAAGGCGCACCACTTCGAAGTATCACTTTATTGTCTATAACTATATCCCTTATCATCACTCCACTCACAAATACATATCAAACTCATTATCTTTATTTTTGTGTGTATCAAATATAAAGTCAAATCCAGAAGGCCATTTAGTTTAGTGTCACAAGATGTGCTCTTAGTGATATTATGTTTAGGGTTCGGTTCCTAACTTCATCAAGCACATAGCCTACCGTCCAAATTCTTAAAAAAATAGAGATAAAGTCAAGTTATCATACTGCAAGAACAATTGGAATAAATGGGGATGAATTAAATCTTAAAAAAAAGTATTGGTCAAACTTTGGAGATGTCGTATTCATATCCTCTCTTTGTTCTCTTAGGCAAACCATTCCCACCAACAAAATTTGTTGCACTCATGTCATGTAATGTAAAGTTGAATATTACATAGCTAAGGTGTAAAATTAGTTTAGAAGTTTTAACTCGTATTTAAAAGTATTTTTATGAGCAATGTTACCCTAAAAGATTTTAAATCGTAGTAATATTATCCTGACTGTTAACTGAAGTTAAATTTAACTGTTAGTTAATAAATATATTTTCATAATATGCCTAGATGGCATCAATGCCATATTTTTATTGTGTTAAGGTGTAATTTGTTTAGAAAATTTTATATTTATGAGCGTGGGGTATTTGAATTTTTTTTTTTGGCTCAATGTCCCACTCAGTCATTTTCTAGGTTTAGTTTGACCATTTATTTACCAAATATACTTATCTCACTAGTCCATTTGCCATCCACTTTTTTCTAAGTCAGATTTATAAATAAGAAAAAATTAAAAAAAATATGCATCCCTCCAAACTTTAACATTAACAGAGTATCGCTCTCATAAGATTATTCTTTGGTTTGATACATTTTCTAAGCATAAAAGTATAACAGAAAAAAATATAAAAGGTAACATATGTGAGGAAAATCAAAAGAATTCTTTAAAGCCATGGATCACGGACCAATTTTATGAATAAATATATGTATATGTTACGTTATAAGTATAACAAAATAATATATGAGACTGATTGGCTATGTACTCCTTATTTATAAATTTGACTTCAAAAAAATACAATAAATGACATGTAAATTGATTAGCCTAGTATATTTAATCAACTATTGGTCAAATTAGACTAAGATAATGGCAGGGACGATATAGAACAAAAAAAATTCAAATACCTAGATCTCTTAAATAAATATTTCTAAAATAAATTTATGCGTTAACCTAAAATAAAATATGACACAAATATTATGTTAGTATATTAGTCAATTAATAGTCAAATTTAATTTTAAGTAATAGTCACAGAGATTGCTCTTTAAAAAATTTCAGAATATCTATAACTCTTGAGCAAAAAAATTTAAAATAAATTTACGCTTCAACTCAATATTATATAATGAACGAGGGATTTGAGTTGAGAGTCAAGAAGGGATGCGGTAAGCAATGACGAAAGCAGAAGACATGGAAGGGAACATTGATATGAAAGTGACCCCAACGATTCCAAATTCACCTTTTCCTCACAATATCCATCTTCCAACCAAAAATCATTCATACACATTAATAATATAACAAAGTTGACAACATTGCCACCGTTGTGGACTGGGGTGGCCTCTCTTTAATGCCTCTTCTCTTGAGTCCCTTCTGTCATACTCTGAGTTGCCGACGGCTAACTACTCGTGGCAGCGAAACCCATCATACTTAGAGAAGGTTTCAAGTTTATTTGTATGTGTGAGTATGTTTAATTGATTATATGAAGAAAAAGAATATCTTTCTCTATCCCATTTTATAAGAGGGCTTTTAAAACTTTTATCTTGTTCACAATATGTAGTTAGTCATTTTTATCTCCGAACCCTTGAAGATTGTAAAAGGAGTGATTATCTAATAGGGGCAAAAGTGGAATATTGGATTACTTTGGTATCATTTAAATCGTTTAGGGCATGTTTAGTAAGATAGAATTAAAAGTTAAGAAGTGTAATCAAACATTTCTCTTATTTAGTATCATGGAATTCGATTCCATTTCTACTTCTAATATTTTGCCTAATTTCATTTATATCCAAAAAGTTGAGAATTAAGATAAATTTCATAGAAGTAAAATATTTTTATACTATTTAATCACAACTTATGAAATTCCTATGCACTAAGGCAAACAAAAAAAGTCTTTTTATTCTACTTTCGTCTCTTTTTTTAAATATACATCAATTCCATATAAATGGATCCTCACCAACGCTGGTTAAAGTTAAATGCTGGTGGATTTGTGTTTCAGAATGGTGGAATTTGGAGACTTGGTTTCATAAAACAAGAAAGAAAAGAAAAGCTAGGATGCACTCCTCCAGTTGCTGCCGGTATTACAGGGATTCATTAAGGAATTTGTTTCAGTTTGGAATCATGGTTACTGCAAAATTGTTTTCTTTAGTGACTTTGCAGAAGCATTGTAACTCATCCGTAGAGATATAACTCAAAACTATCCTCTCCTCAACGGTTGTATCAAACAAATTCACAATCTTTTAATGCATGCCAGTGGACTATTAGTTTGATTTTATGTCAAGAGAAATCCATCGTTGGACCATGATTTTAAAATATCTTTTTGGGCAAAATTTTAGTTTGAGAAAATTTTAAAATAAATAACTATATTTATTCAAAATGGCTTTTGGACTAAACCATAGTTTAAAACTATAATTTTAAATAAGTTAGTCGGAGTAACTTTTAGAATAGTAAAAGAACTTATAAATTACTCGATTACTATTTTATTTTTATTTTTTCTTATACCCTCTCTCCTCTCTCCTATATTTTTTATACTATCGCTCCTCTTTCTTTTATCTTTTCAACTATCTTTCATCTCTCTTATATCTTCTATCTTCTCAACTCTCTCTGCTATCTCTTTTTCACCATCTTTCCTCTCTCATAATTTTAATAAAATTATACCCTTTTTAGTAATTTTTCAATTATAAAAATTATTTTTGTAATAACTATCCAAATATTCATTTATCCATAACTACTTTTTTTTTCATAAACTATTTTCTAAAAGCAACTTAAAAACTCTTTTTTTATAAGCCTTCTTCTAAAAATATATCCAAATATACACTAAGGGCCTGTTTGGATTAGTTTTTGGAGAATAGATTCTGGAGAATATATTTTAGGAAGAATAGATTTTGGGAATAGAGATATTTGGATGATTAGTAGTAGAATTACTTTTTATATTAATAAATTACCAAAAAGTGTATGATTTGATTAAAGTATGAGAGAGGAGCGAGAGTAGAGAATAAATATGAGAGAGGAAAGAGGAGATAGGATGAAGAAGAGAGATAGGAGAGGAGAAAGGAGAGAGGGTATAAGAAAAAGTAGGGGTAAAATAGTAATTGGATAGTCCATAAGCTCTTTTACTGTTCTAAAAGTTATTTTAAGTAACTTATTCAAAACCATAGTTTCAAACTATGATTTTGGCCAAAATCAGTTCTGGACAAAAATAGTTGTTTGTGTGAAATTTTTCCAAACTGAGATTTTGCCCAAAATTAATTTTGTAACCATGGTACCCAAACATGCACTAAATAGATGTTAAAACTGTCATTCTTAGAAGATTTCACTATTAGGGATTCCTTTAACTATCTAGTTTTTGTACGTTTTCACGCGCCTTTTATTTTAAAAGAAAAATTGGGTACATTCTTAGTCTATTTTATAAATTAAACACAAATAGGTCCCTTAAATTACATTTAATACTAATATATGTCTCAAGGGATTAATATTTACTCATTTAACTTATAAATAATGACACAGATTTATAGATATAAAAGTTTGGCTTATAAATATTAGATTTTTAAGAGATCTATTACTATCAAATAAAATTTAAAAAATTATTTACATTTAATTTTCTTACTTGAAATGTTGTTAATTTTCATACACACACGCACGCACGCACAATTCCCTTACAAGTTGGAACCAAATGAAGGATGAACCCTTCTCGTTGGAATCAATGAGATTCCTTCAAGCTCAGACTTATGAAGCATAAGTACCGACACAAAACAGAAAAATCATTCTAAAATATGTAGTTATTTTATGTTGTATCATACGCCAAAAGCATCGTAAAACTTGTCTACAAGTAAGCATCGCAAAACTTCAATAAAGGCTTCTTCAAATCATATGACAGCAATACTACGTTGCTCCAGAACTTACCCTCTAAACAGGTTTTGTCAAAAGCAGCAAGAGAAAAACTTAAGGTGTCAAAATTAACGTAAGATTCGAAATATCCCACTTGGACCTGTGTACAACAAAACGGGATAATGAAACACTATCGTAGACAGCTCAGAGCCATTCAAATTTCAAAGATAAGACTTATATAAATTGACATGTCAAGTGGTGAGGTACTGAGTGATATGGAACATACATAAGGTGAGAAATGACACAACCATTGACAAAGATCAGACAACAAGGGCACCTACAGTGCATGAGTGAAATCTGAGATATGAGATAAGAGTAAGTGCTTCACTTGCTTTTTGTCACATTAAAAAGTAAAGCATTCATGAGAGAGATTGACGAGGTAACATTATTTAGTAAAGAAATGACACAACCATTGACTCAAGGCTCCTACCAGATAAGATCTAGAAAGAGACATATGCATGCAGCTTTGCCCTCATTATAAAAAGAGATTGTTTTTATAATTTGAATATGTAATATTTATGTCTAATAATAACAACCTTATCATTGAGTTTAGTCTCACTCTCTTAAATAAGACTATTTAGTAATTAACCAAAGGGTTAATATGATCTTTTAGTCTATCAGATTTGCCTTAATTTTGATTTTAGTTTCTCAAAAAAAAAATTCTGTTTAAAACATTGGTCTATATAATTTTTGCCTTTTGAGAGACTAAAACTCATAGTTTAAAATTTGAAAAACTAAAATTAAAATTTATACAAATTTAAGGGACTAAAAATTGTATTAACTCTTGATGAAAATATTGATTTGCATAATTGGCACACTTGACAAGTTTCCGCGTCTGATATCACAGGATATGAAGAATTAGGACAAGGTGATCCTGGAAAGTAACAGGGGACCACTAGTCTTATTAGGGTTTACATCAAAAGATAAACTTAAAAGGACATTCCTAATAATAATAATAATAATAATAATAATAATGGATGGTTATATATGCTTTGGCAATTAGATGTCATGTACTGTACGTATCCAATCGGTCCCATAAAACTGGAATATGAAGATTTAATATATGTCAAATGGACATATTTTCCTGTATATTACACAGAATTTTAAAGAAAAAATAGATCGCACTGATCAATTATATATAAATATGGTAAAATTGATGGAGATGTTACGCCTAAAATACAAATTGGGGTTTTCAAGTAGAAAAGTATCTAATAAGTTTAAAAGAAAGTTTTATCAAAACAATATAAATATCAATAATACTATATGGCTATGAGTATTGTGCTTTACAGTTTAAAAGGACATAATCGTAAAATTAGAGTAACAGAATAATTACATAAGAGGAAAAGTAGGTGTAGCTCCTTCTGAAGAAAAATGGTTAAAAAAATATTTGAAATAATTTAAATATGTATAAAGAAAATTGTTAGAGACATCTATAGTGAGGATAAATAAGATAATATAAAGTTATAATAGAGGAAGACTCAAAATAACACTCAATAAAATTACAATAGTGCTATACAAACTATATAATTAACTCCACTTAATAAAATAAGATTATATATTTCTTCTTGTCATTTATTTTACATATATTGATATAGTGATTGATTAAAGCAAAACAAAAGAACAAGTTCACATTTTCCGTATACATAAAAACTCATTTTTTTTGGTATACATAAATTAGGAGTAAAGGAAACTTCGCATTACCTTTTAAATCGTGAGTAAACCCAACCCCTTTCTAAAAAATATTTTACCAAAAAAAAACTCATTTTTAAATTGATGGAATTGGTACAAATCTACATATCTTAAATTGTCTTCAGGAATTCATACCTAAACCAAAGACGTCATGGGACAAGAAAATGACAAATATTATACCTCTGTTTTTCCCCCTATTTTTTTTTAATTTAATCTATGTTACAACTTCCTCACAATGTATAAGGAACATAAATCGTCATGTCGCTGAATCTTGATCTCAAAGACGCTGAAGCCTTACTCAGACATAGCTTGCAATACTTTCAACTAGAGAATGGTGTTTGGCCCCACTGGGAAGTGCCACGTAGGACGCATCTTTCACAACTGCACAAGAAATCAATCCCAGTAACAAGGTGAACTAACAGTAGATATTGTGACGTGTCTAAAGCCGACAACTTTAATAGTAGGAAAAACTTTGGATGAGTTCTTCAAGTATTTACTATCTTGTTAATTAATAAAACCATAACACTTAGTGGAACATTTTTTAGTACCTTAATAATATGATATTATGACAAAAGAGTTTACCTTAGTTATAAATATAATATCTTAATTTATTTTATCTCCTAAATTTATAATTTTTGTACTCAAAGTATCCCTTAAGATTAAAAAGGGTATTTTAGATAAACCAACACACATTTGTTACATATAACTAACTTAATTTATCTCTTATATTAAAGACTAGAGTAAGTATTAAGTATGCTAATTCATATGTAGAGTATTTAGCTGAGAGTTACGATAATGACAAGCGAGTCTATACCTGCATGGTAATATTTGTATAAATGCGGATCAGTCAGCAAAATCAAGCTTCTTTTGGGAAGTCTCAAGATGAATAGGCAATCTTGCATAATTTTGATTAGTATGTTCCTCATATAGTTTATAGCAACATGTCTTCATGGTAAGCCTGTGAAGGGTATATTTGGAGATTCTGAAGTCTCAACATGTCGTCATTTCCTTCACCAGAATAAATCTTGACTCAGTTTATAGCAAAGAATCTTGCATATAAAGCAATTAAGAATAAGTAAATTAAAAAAATAACATTAAGACCAGCAGATTTCGTCTTCATGGTAAGCCTGTGAAGGGTATATTTGGAGATTCTGAGTTCAAATGTGGTACCAACAAGCAGAAGCAAAAAAAAAAACCAAAATCTCACACTTTATTCTCCAACAAGCAGAAGCAAAGGTGTGAGAAAGCCTTTTTCTCACAACTTATCCGCGCATCGCGCGGTTCTGTACTCATTTACTTGAAAGGAAAAGTGGAAAACAAACATTATAACACCTAGCTTGTCCACTTTCTACTGGAGAGAGAAGAACCATTCCCTCTCCAGCCTATTATCACAATCAATAAAGTACCAGCAAACCATTTTCACCGATAGAAGGTCATATTGAGGTTTCTTCATCCCCACCTCCTCTCACTAGATCCCTCCTCCTTTTTTCCTCAAGCAATAACTAGAAAATAATCGCTGTACCATACTGTTTAATAAATATTTCGCCTGCTTGAGACAAAAAGTAAGCAGCATAGTGTAATAGTCTATGCTTTAGAAGAATGGCGTTCGGATCATCAACGCTCCTAGTTCTTGTTAGGATGAGCAACATATAAACTACTGAGCAAATTGATTACTAGACTTCTCAACCCAGAAACTAGGAATTGTGAGTCTTGCTGATAGAATCATAGTATCAAACACTTTTAGAGCACTTACCTGCCAGGGTTCAATCCATTAGAAGAGTGAGATTTATAACGATTGGTGAGTTACCTCATCTGTTCCAAATATTTGAAGAAGTTAGAGAGAGCAGTTGTATCATTATGTGTGTCTCTCTCAACTAACCAATCCTCATGAAGTTGGATATCTACATCCCTGTCAAAAATTGTGATGAAGAATAATACTTCAAGATTTAAGTAAAAGCTTGGCCATAAACAAAAAAGAAAATTTGGGTAAAGGCGGCATGGACGGATTCGGAAAGAAGCATTTTCAACAAGTAAAAGCTAAAAAAGCAAAGAAAGTGAAGCACATTAAGCAAAGATGAGGAGGAAATTGTAGAAAGAAGAAACGTCATTACCTTTTCAAGGCCAGAACTTCATAGTTTCTTCGAAGGTAATCAGCATAATTTGTAAGCGCTTCCTGGGCATACGGCCTTCCCACAGTCCGTACTGCAGCTGCATTTAACAATGTCTCCAACGTACCATGCTTTTTAATAAGTTTTAGAGCAGTCTTCCGACCAAAATCGGGGACAACATGTTGGATACCAGGAACGCCATCAACTTCATCACCTACAATGCATCCTACATAATAAAGGCAGTAGCTGAATACATTAACAGAAACATATACAGTGTTCATAAGGGTAGAAGGGAATAGTGAGTACTCAATACAAAAAACGTTGGATGTAGATCTTCCTCATTTTCAGTTATATCTATGTAAATATACACTTGTCCCTCAAGCTATAAGGGTTGAATCAGATTGGAGCGCTTGTAGAAGTTCTTGCTGATTAAAAGCCCATCTGAATGCATCTAATTCAATTAAATTATAATGTTTCTAAAAATTTTAAAATATAGAATTTATAAATTAGTGAGCTGCCGGAGCTGTGATAGTGTTTTCCATTGTTGATTGATATGTCTCAAATAAGATGTTAATAGCATCATTATCATGTAAGATAAATTAGTAATTAGTAACACTCACGAAGGCTCAGATCAGATTGTGGGTCGCAGTTATATTGAGCTCTGTAGTGCCTCAGGGTGTAAAAGGACCACCTTTCTAACTCTGGCAAAGGCATAACAATTTGCACATCTTCAGAAATGAGCTGTTTAAAATCCTTATCGGGAGAGGCAATTACAACACGAAAACCTCTATCGAGAACTTGTCCAACAAGTGTGGCAACAACATCATCGGCTTCATGGCCATCAACTTTTATGACCTGCACAATTTCATCAACTCACTAATGTAACTAATGTAGTAAAAATAACAAGAATATCATATCAATATTTTACAACAATTATTTTCATGTTCTTCTTTTGGAAATGTTAGAGAAGTAAATTGTATCAGCTATTTCAGTCAATATCATCAAAATATGTAGGGTGCGTCAATAGGCATGATGAATAATGATTAGAGTTCTGCAGGAACATCTAACCACTTTGATACCAGAAAAATCTAGATTCTTAGAAATTAAGATACATCAAATCAGTAACATTCATTATAAGTTAATAAATGTCTTAACTTCTTCAGGTGCTCTACGGGCATGGAACTATGCAAAGAATATCTAACCTTAGACTAGAGTAAGCTTCAGAAAGGACAATGTGACGGTAGCTTCAAAAAGGACAAAGTGATAGGTACCTAAGTGGAATGGGACCCTACCCCAAAAGCTAACTATTGAAGTGGGAGAACCAACCCACTTAAATATTACGTTGAGCATCACATACTACTAAATATAGGATTTAGTATCCCAAACTATTAAATCTCCATCAATTGGCCTCATGGAAAGCCTACATCCCAATGGCTGCATTCCCAGCACTACACTCGGCCCCCCTCTATGAATAGGCCAGAACTGTCAACAACCTTACTCTAATACTAAATGATGGTTACCTAAGTGAGATAGAACCCTACAGCAAATTCTAATTATTGAAGGGGGAGGAAACCAACCCACTTAAATTCCCTTTTAAATTCTCTTTTGAGCATCACATACTAGTCAACGTGGAAATCTTATCCTACCAATTCTCAATTATAATGAATGAGAACCATAGCATATTATTAGAAAACAAAAATCACACAGAAGCATGCCTAAAATGGACAAAAGAAATAGAATGACAGTGATGAAAAAGAACCACTCACTGGCACATTGCATTTTCTAAGAACATCAGTGATCACTTGATGGGACCTCCCAACATGACCTCTAGAAAATCTTTGTGAAGATGATGAGTGCCGTAAGAATTTTTTCCTATGTGCTTTGTATGAAGGCAATAGCTGTCTACGATGCTCACTACCCTTTTCTCCATCAAAAACCTGTTTCATTCTAACAAAGAATAAATAGAAGCCCAAAAACAAAACAAAGCAAAGATAAGATAATAGACGGATAGAAACATTCATGAGGATAGAGAGAGATTACGGCAATAACAGGGTCACTGCGACTGACTTGAGAGAGAAAAGGAGAGACCCATCGACCAAAGGAGTTCAAGCTGGGTGTATTTCCTTCATAGCATAAAGGATTAACATCTAAAAAGAAGACCCTTTTCTTGCTAGCCCTCTTATCATGGCATTCACTTTCTGGCAGTGATTGCTCACCGTGTGTTTGATGAAAAGACCGAGTGAAAAAAGAAGACTCATCAGCTACAACTCCAGCATGGACCTTCCGAGCTTCAGTTTTCTTAATGGTGACTTGTGCTACTGATTTTTGAGTTGTAAATGGTAGAGAAAGAGAAAAATTGAAAGGGAAACAAGGCTGAGTATAAGCGGCGGGGCACAAAGCTGTAGCAAGTGTATTCATGGTGAAAATAGGCAAACGAAGAAGTAGTGCTACAGGTGGATAATGAATTCGTTAATTGTTAATGTATTTGCAGGCTCCTGAAGCAGTATGGAACGGGCCGAGGCCGTGAGAGTCTGAGAAAACGCCTCTGTTAGTCTGCTAGAGTGCTAAAGCTGAGCAGTAAGATATTTTTTTCTGCCGGCAACAAAAAAGAAGGCAGTAACGATATTTTCTTCGGAGAATTTAAGTGCAGTCATCGCATAATTTTCAACAAGCTCAAAAGATTCTGAAATTATATGTTAAAAAAATGAAAGATTCTGAAATTTTATTAAAATATATTTTATCGTATTATTCGTCTAGAACTTAATTATAAAATTAATTTTAATTTTAAATATTAAATGTATTTTATATATTTATTATTTTTTTTAAAATTATCTCTATTAATATTTTTTAATAATAATAAAATAAAAATATTAAAAAATTAAAAAATAATTAAAATATTTTTAAAAAATATAATATATTAACTAATTTAATTATTTTTTAAAATTAATTAAATATATTATTGTGCAGTCATCGCAAACTAAAAATATATGTTAAAATATTATAAGTTAAAAAATAATAATCAAATAATAATTTAATTAAGAGTTTAAAATATAATTAAAATATTTTTAAAAAATATAATATATTAAATAATTTAATTATTTTTTAATTTAATTAAATGTATTATTGCACAGTCATTACTTATAATTTTAAAAAACTAGTATTTATTTCTCTACTAGTTTCTTTGCAGGGCAAGTGGCATGTAAACATATTGACTGATATTCGTAAATTTAGTCATTGTTTTTTTTTAATTAGAGAAATAAATACTAATATTAGAAGTCATTTAATTTAAAAGTCATCCCAAACGAGATTTTTTTCCATGTGCATTGCACAAGAAGTTGGAAAAATATATTATAATTAATTATTTATAGTTATTATAAATTATTATTATAATAAAAGAATTAAAATATAATAAAATTAATTAATGAGATTACTGAACAATTACTATTATAGAGTTCAAAATTTTTTAAATATTAAATTATTTTATGATTATTATGAATCTCTATTATGATTAAAATTTTAAAATATGATATAATTATTTAATTAAATTATTGATTAATTACTATTATAATAGGCTCAAAATTTTTTATAGATCAAAATGGGATTAAAGATTGAGATTATAGATTACAAAAAAAATTAAAAATATAAAATCAAGTTGAGACAGATTTAATTTTTAACTGAATTATATGTTATAATATTTTAAAAGTATGAGCAGTGATTGATAATTAATTGATAGTGGATGATTAGCTTTTTGAGCTAACGAAGTACAGTTTAAGGGGTGGAAAGTCATCCAAACATGTCCTTAATGAGATTTTAGCGAGTTAATCCTATGAATATGTTTAAAAAGCATTTAAATATAACGAAGCAAGTTTGATGGCATGAATAAAAACAAAAAGATCTCAAATTATTTAGGTTGGTGAAAAGTGAAAACCAGATTGTTCTATACAGTCATCCAATCCAACAAAGTGTGACTTTCGATCCCTTCAAGCCAGATCAGCAATCCAACCCCAATTTAAAACGTAGAAAAGAAGCCAATCCCCACTTTTGTCTTCTTCATTTTAGGGAGAGACACCCTAATTCTCACTTAGCAAAATCCAGTTGGCACCAAACCAAAAACGTAAACGCATGAAATGAATTACTTGGTCTAGACTCTATACTGACTTCTACCCCTCTTAATTGCTTCTTGTCTCTACCAACAAAAAACCATAATAATAATAACAAATGGGTTAATATTTTGGTGTAAGGCGTGTAGCCGACGATCGCTAACTTGCCGAAACGTGTCAACTTGGAAATTGCAAGGGAGAGTAATTATTAAATAGGGAGGCTCTACGTAGTTGTGCAAATCCGTATCACTTTCATATGAGTTCCGTGAGTCAACCGTCCTAATGCTAACTTAACTATCTTTCACATCACTTCCTCCTCTCAATCCGCCGATGATAATTGATAAGCGTCTCATTTTATTAATGGGCAAATTGCTTAAAAGCCCCTCACTAAAAATTTTATTAGTTGAGAGATACCTAAAATTTATTCAAAACTAATAGTCATATCCTTAAATAAATTTTAGGTATTTTTGGGCTATACAAATTTTAATGGGTGTTTTTCTGCAATTTCCTCTTATTAATTTTACAACATCATTGTCGGACATCTAGCTTACTATTACTACTATATATGTTTAACATCTCTAATTTAAAACTTGACATTCTGCAAAGGACACAATTTTCCCTCTCTTGGGGTATATGGGTAGAGGAAGGACTTTTAATTTCTTGTCCTTTTTAGGAATATAATGAGGTGAAGATGAAAGCTTTGATTAGTGGGTATGTGGGTTTTGCCTTTTTCTTGCTTTCATGAGAGATTTTGGTGATACCCATGAGAGGCAAATCAAGATCTTCCTTGGAAATCCAAGTTCAGAAGACAAATGAAGGAGAAGAAAGTTTAGGTTTTTTTCTGTAGCAGTTGAACTAAACCGTCTTGCACAGAAACACAACTACTACCAGTATTGGTCCCCCACCAAACCTAACCCAAACCCATCATTCATCATTTTCCTCATCATTCAATCGTTCAATCTCTCTGTGTCTGCCTTATTTCACAGGCTTGTTATGAATTAATTATTAATTATTATTACTGATCTCTTAGTTCATATGGCTACAGATCAAGATTTCAGCTTCCCCACCATTAATGATTCTTATTCTCTATCCATTGATTCTCCTCCTCTTTGGAATCTATCTCCTGCAACTTCCCCTAATCCCTATGGAGGTCTCATCAGAGAAGGCCAGAGAAAGAGCTTATCATGTATAGAGATTGGAAGGCTAGTCAGAAACAGAGATGAAGAAGATGAAGAGAAGCAGAAGATGGATTTGTTGTGGGAAGATTTCAATGAGGAATTGTCTTCTCAAAGAGTTGCATCGTCGTCTTCTTCAAAAGAAGAGGTTGAGTTAAGAACAGTGGCAAGGAGAAGGAACAGTAAGAATGCTTCAAGTGCTCTGATTCTTCCTTCTAAGAATAATGATAGTAACAAGAATAGGAATCATGATAATAAGCCTGGCATGGTGGTTCTTGTGAAGGTTTTGAAGAAACTTTTCTCCGTTAGTAATTCTCAGGGGAAACCCAGAAAGAGAGTAAAATAGCTTAGTTTGTGTAGTTATTTGGAGCTGGGATTTGGGGTGTGAATGAAATTTTCATGTTTGATTACAAAGAGACTTAAGAGTTGGGATTTGAAGGATATGACTCTGCCATTTCTAATGTGTATATGAGAGATAGTAAATATGATTATGGAGAAATTATACTTTGTTTTTTTTTTTTGGTTACAAAATTTGTGTGTTCTTTTGTCTCATGAAACATCTATCTTTTCTGTTCACAGAGATTTCTTCAGTTTCAGGCAAATTCATGAAATGCTGTTTCCTACATCAAGTGGGGTCTAACGAACTGTAGATTGAGATTTAGATATGGGATAATGTCAAATTTTGCCGTATCTCCACGTTTTTATTGGATGAATTATTGAAGTGTTAAAAAATAAATAATATCTTCTAATTGTTAAAATACTAATATTTGTTGTTAAAAAAATAATGTTCAATGTTCCTTTCTAACCATTTTTCGGATAATATTAATTTAAAAAAAGCTCAGAAACCATTTTTTCTATTTTTAATTGAGTATTGATTTCAAGTGAACCAAAAACATAAAACTAATATATTTTTTTTTATAAATTTGTTTTAAAAGGATAGGATAAAATTTCTGTTTTTGTTATACAAAAAATAATGTTTTTTTTTACAAAAATTTTTAGAAAGTAGTTAAACTTACCCATAATTTAAAGATAGGGTAAAGTCTTTTAAAGATGATATCAATGTTAAGCAGACAATACTAATGTTTTTTTATTGTCTACTTGATTTATTAGAATTTTATCCCAACTACATTTGGATCTGACTCGCATCATGCACCTAGCTATAGTGGGTGAGTTTCCCAATAAAAATTTTCTGTATACACTAAAATTTAAACTTAAAATTTTATTTAAACGATACTAAACTATTTAATATTCGGATTAACTCCTATAGGTACATTACCAATGTTATATATATATATATATATATATATATATATATATACTACAAAGTCTTCCCTAGTGGTGCGGACGAAGAAAACCCACTTTTTTAATAAAAATAAGTCTCCCCAAGCTAGTGGGTATATAGCCCAAATAGATTAGATTTTTAATGAGCCCAAATTCCTAGTGGGCCTAAATAGCCCCAATAGTTTGGGTAATGACTTTCAGAAAGTTCATAAAAAAATTGCATTTGAATAATTATGTTTGAGGAAGTTGTGATAAAAGAGCCTCCAAACTCACTTATCGAATCAGACTGGTCAGGTTATTAGAGCATATTTGATCATTACTATTCTATTTTTAGTTACAGTCACTATATTTAATAAAAATATTTTAATTTTTAAGTGTATAAATTTATATTTAAAAATAATTAATTACTCACCCTACTCGATATTAATATTACTTATAAAAAAAATAAAATTTTGTCATGCTCCTAAATTATAAATGAATCTAATCTTTTTCTAAAAATTTGTATAACCAAAAAAAAAGTAGAGGTCAGGTTGTACAATATTTGTAATATTTTATGAATGTAACAGAAATTGCTTCAGATAAAATGATGAAATCGTATTATAATTATCATTATTTAAATAAATTTACCCCATATAGATAAACAGTAATAGCAGGGTATATTGCAACCTTTAAACAGTTTGGATTCATATAAAATATTATTATATCACCACCCCCCCCCCTACATTATTTCTTATAATAATGTGTTTGAACATTTCACCAAGAAATAAATAATGTGTTTGAACATGATGTAGCTTGTAACAACATGTTTGTAGACTTGTGAACCTTTGTTGGCAAATAATATTGGACTATATTATTCTAAATTTTAATATAAGAGTTAGATGATAATTTATAAAAATTAAAAAAAATATTAAATTAATTATTTATAATAAATATATGTTAATTTTTTTAAAAAATGTTAATCTTTTACATTAGAACTATCTATTAATAATCAACAAGTATTAATTCAAGTGAAATAAATTTTGACTACTTAAGTATAAAGTCTCAAATTCAAGTATATGTGAATGTAAAAAATATATTTAAAAGAATTATTTCTAACTAGGTCTGATAATATTTTAACTGACTCAGTCAAATTGTCATATAAAAAATAGTAACTGTCATTTAATTAAAAACTCTTTTTAAATGTGTAACCAATATAAATAATTTTTTAAAATAAATTATAAATTTAGGAGATAAAATGAATCGATATCTTATATTTAAGATTAAAATAAAAATATCAATTAATTTTTATATTTAAAATGGAATAAATATAAATATACAGGGAAGGTGGAATTTTGTGCTATTTCTAGACAATTGGAATTCGGAGTTTAACATGGCATGTGGGTGTGCGGTTCTCGAAGGATCCTGCCTTGGAGCTTCAAGAGAGACTGTAAAAGGATTCGTTGGGCTCTTATGCCCTCAACATTTTGGTGCATAATTGATTTATGGGGTTAACAAGGTCGTGTTTAAATGAAGGTTTAATGACTTATAATATAATAAATTAATATTTAAATTATTTTATACTCATATTTAATATATTACAATATCTCAAATATTAATTAGATTCAATAGGACGATATATATATATTTAGCAAAATAAATATTATCCCTGATCATTAATATAAAATATAGTTTATACTAAATTACACTATACAATATATTTTATATTAATAATTGGATAGAGTAATTAATTTCTGGCTCTATCCAAAATAATATGTCTATTTAAATTTTTAATATATATATATAATAAATTATTATAAATAGGACAAATTTTTATATGGGGTAAAATAAATAAAATAAAACAAGTAATTATCTATATTAGTAGAATAATAAATTTTTAAACTATAACACGTTGAATAAATATAAAATATAATTTAAGTGGTAAAATGAATATCCGGGGTGCCATGAGTAGGTAAAATATAGGTATTTAAAAAAAGAACAAAAAAAAAGTAATAAATCTGAATTTTCATTTCATTAAGTCATACACAAACCTATGCAATAATTATTTTTTATTTTTGTAAATTGCATGTGCTCACTTTTGAACTTCCCATGCAATTATTAAAAAAATTAACCTTTTTTGGGGGGCCTGAAAACAAACCATTTTCCTGAAATGCTATTCATCATCGTTAACCATTTGTTCAGAAAATCCAAGCCTACTCCATTCTCTCACAACTTGTCTTTTATCCAATTGAAGCCATCCTCTGAACGTTATGGCAACGAGAAGCACATTCTTTTACTGTAAAAATGCAATCCCAAATTAAATGCCTAACTCTTTTTATTATTATTATTATTCCCTTACCGGCCATAATATAATTGGCCTTTGAAAAGAAGGAATTTTGCATTGATCTTTTTCCTACCCAACCACATGCCTTCATTTGACCCAAGGATCTCCATATGCATTCATTGTGACCTATATCTTTTTTAATATAGATTAGGATATTTATCATCAGTAGCAATGACCAGTATTTATTTACTTTAATTTTTTACCTGAGAATTTTTCTTCCCATAACAAAATATGGCATTAACAAACAAAATAAAAAATAAAATAGAACACTCTTACGTCTCAAATATAAAATTAATTTACTTTATCTTTTAATAAATTATAATTTTTTTAAATTATGCCTATTAATTATACTTATTAAAAAAGGATTTTAATATGAGTGAAGTATAGATTGCAAATGATTAAGGAGATATTGTAAGAAAATTAATCCATATTTTTCTATAAACAACTAATTTAATTAATTTTTTTAATCTTTATAAATTAGTTATATAGACTATATATTTAAGGCTAAAAAGGGTAATACATGATTCTTCATTTTAATTTTTGTATAAAAAGATAAAATGAAATTAATAAAACATAAAACGTCCTCAGGAGGCCCCCCAATCTCGATGAAACTAGTGCCAACATAGTTTATGTGTAAACTTGGAGATTGGCCTTTTATTTATTTATTTATTATTTTACTATACACTTAACACTTCCTCTATTTCTTTTTACCTCTCATCTCAGATTCTCACGAACGTATATTAAGAAATATGATTAATATGTTATATTTCTTTTTTTTTAAATTTTCTAATATGTCCTTAATTTATTTTATCCATTCTCTTCATAATTATTGCATCTATTAATCCATATTAAAATTAATAAAGATAAGGGTATAGGTGGAAAACTAATAATTAATAGAAACATTTTTTCACAAAAAAAAAAAGTGATAGTTATCTTGAAACGAAGTAGCTAGCTAGTATCTTTCTGAAGTTATGGTGTCTCCTAGCACTCTCGCATAGAGGAACAAGCTAGTCATGAATGTTTGAATCTTGAAGAATTCTTCTTTTAATTTTTAAATAATATTTTTCATTATTCATATTTTTTGAATTATAATTGCAGATCAGTTTAAGAATATATACCCAGGAAAAAAATAAAGATTATTTAAAATAGAATGCACAAGAGACTTGGAATATGAGAGAAAAGGAGGAACTGTTTTATTAATTAGTAGTAACGATAATAAAAATGAACAAGCAGGAAAAAGTGGGGAGAACCGGGTTCAAGTCATGACCGGTTCGGTTCATATAAACCATTCTACCAACCCATACCCTTACACATTTATTTTATTACCCCATCATCTAAGCACAGGAGTGGCTCACTCACTCACTCACTCACTTCTCTGTCATCATCATCTTCACTGCTTCGACATTTAATTAAGGCACCACAAAATGGACCCAAATTTTCCATTTAATTTTTTTTGGCCTTTTGTGGGGTCCACCTAATTACAGTACATATTCATCACCATGACCAAAATTTACACCAAAAATGACCCTTCTTAAAAAAAGCATCATTGTTCATTTTACCACATAGCTACCATAAAAATGGCAGTTTTCATAGGAGTTTCACAGAACATATGAGCCCTAAATTTACTTACCCACACACATATATATTGAAAAGCTGGCTGGGACCCCAATTTAAAAAGAGAATTTCGCTCATTAATTATTTCCATCAATGAAATCCTCCTCCGGCAGCCGGCTTGAAGTCTGGTGGTGGAGATGGCAACAAGATCATCGATAATATGCCACTAGCTGCGGCTGCCACCGCACCCGCAACAAATGCTGGCAAGTTACCACCGCCAAAGAGCGCATCCCATGGGCCGTTGATAACAGATACAAACATCTATATTTTTTTTAAGAAAATAAAGAAATTATCAATATGTGAAAATATATAAAAAAAAATTGGGGGAAAATGCATATACGGTATTATTTCTTTAAGGGAATAAGTTATGAATTAAATAATCACCTGTGGTATGACAATTGCAAGGTTGAGAACTGCTAATGATAACCCTGAAAATTTGAGGGAAATAAAAGAATAAGTAAACATGAATCGATTAAAATCAAGTGGGTTTTGGTTTATTTAAAAAAGACTGGTTTGGTTTAATATTTACCTTGGCCTGCGCCGGAGGTGTTGGAGAAAATGGATGCTAAGGCAAAAGGAATACTGTAAGTGATCTGCACAAAATTAGAAATCACTTTAGTAATACATTGATTATAAATACTAGAACCTGAAAGTAATCCAAACCTACTTCAATCTCACAGCTTGTTCTTTTTTTTTTTTTAATAATCCAATTGAAACCATTCTTTCAATTTATTATGACTATTAGAAGAAAAATTTGGTCCCAAAAAAAAAATCAGATTTTCTTTTTTCTTTTGGACGCAGAAATTCATGCCTAACTATTATTCCCCTACCTGTATCTGTTTCCCTACCGAAACAGAGTACTACCAACTTGCATAAAATCTTTTGGAATACAAAATAAAAATATATAATAATGCAAACAATAATTACAGCATAATAATTCTAATAATACTCATATTCGTGGGTTTTTGTGACTGCTCCACAGTTAGAAATTACTTTCTTGTAGATGATGTCGGACGCATCACTTTTGGCATCAGTCCACACCGGTCAAACTTACTAAATCAGATTTTATTTATTTATTTATTTTTATAAGAAGTAATTAAGGGGGAAAATAAGATTACTGAGAGACTCACCGCGAGGGGAATCCCGAGCAAGGCAAAGAGAGACAAGGCGGCGCCGTTAACTCCGGCGGAAGGCGGCAGAGGATCATTTGAGCCGGGGGCGTACCGCCGTGAGTGCTCGGCCATCTTAGTGATCAACACGGTGGAGGCCAAGCAGGCGGCAAGCAAGATGTTCACAATTCCCCAAAGCCTCTTCACGCCCCCAACCGCACGCGCCATCACCTCCACTCCCAACGACACCACCCCCAACACCACCGAGTTCAACATAAGCCCCAACGAACCCGCGTGCACCCCCTTATCGTAAGCCTTCCCTTCTCCAACCGTTCCCCCGTACACCTCCTTCGCCATCCAATCAGTGTCGAACATCAAGAACGGGAACCAAGCAATCCAGTTGAGACACGTCACCAGGAGTAAAATCCACATCGGCCTCTTCAGCTCATGGAATGCCCCTACCATCTGTCCGAAACACGGTAAGCCTCCTGATCCTTCATCCACTGAATCATCCCCCTCGTTCCCGCCCTTTTGCGATTGGAGTGGTTTCTCCTTCACGTAAAACATGGCGATGGCTGTGAGAAAGACGAGAAGGGCGATGGATATGAAGAAGCAGCTCTTTAGGTTGGCGCAGTATTCATTGCAGGCTTTGGTTTTGGTGAAGGCGAAGCTCTTGTAAAGCTTGCCGTCGGCTCCGGCGGCGTACCCGAGAACGTTTCCAACGGCCATGAAGAACGAGAAGAAACCGTTCGCCGTGCGCGTCTTTCGGCTGTCCCCGGCGGCGAGGTCGGCTAGTAGAGCTCGGCACGGGCCTTGGAGCATGTTGTTGGCGACATCGAGGATCCAGAATCCGAAAACGAATATCCCGATGGATCGCGGTCGCGTTTTTTTATCGAGGGAATCCCCCATCATGTGGCCGAGATCAGCGGAGTAGCCGATCAAGAAAACGGCGACAGCGACCGCTAGTGCACCCACGGCGATGAAAGGTCGCCGGCGGCCGAATCGGGAGGTGCAGCGGTCACTGTGGTAACCAACAATTGGTTGAACCAGCAAACCGGAGACCGGACCGCAGAGCCAAATGAAGGAAGCCCAAAAATGAGGGGTACCGAGGAGCTGGACGTAGGGAGTTAGCAAGGAAAGCTGAAGTGCCCATCCGAAATTGATTCCGGCGGCAATGGAAGCAACGACGATGATTTTCCGGAGAGGGCTGGATTCTGGAGGAGAGGTAGCTGGTTCCACATGAACAGAAGGAGGTTTGGTGTTGTTCTGCTTAGTAGCCATGATGATAGATCACAGAAACAGAATTACTGAATTGAGCGAAGTTACTGGTTTAGTGAAGCTACAAGGAGGGAACCACTGAATTTATAACGAGGAAGAAGGAATGGTTTTGCATGCAACTGTATTGAGAACCCGAATCTGGAGAAAGTGGGGACCGGTGGGCGAGGGAGGAAAAGTTGGTAAGTTCCTTCCTTATCTCTATGGCACAAATTAAGGAGATACTCACAATTAAATTTAACATATAATTATTAGCATCAAATTTGCTGACACTATTTGCTAGAGTTTTTATATTTTATATTATTTTATATTTTGGTTTATATATAGATTCGCATGAAAATTGTTGAAGATAAATATTATACCTTTTCCTAACATTTGACTTTTAACATTTTTTTTATGTTAAAAAACTCACAACTCTCCTCTCATTCCAGTTATTCAGGTGCTGCTCTGTCTCGTTCTGTTTATATTTAGGCTTTTTTTAGCTTCTTTATGTAAACAAAAACAAAATTTGTATGGATCTTTCGCGTCTTCAAAACAAACTTCCATAAAATACGGTGCAGAGAGTGGCCGCTGGAACTTAGGCCGTATCCATTTGGTTGATATGAGTGAATCAACAGATAAACGTGCTGTGAGCTTTACGAGGTAAGTTATCTCATTTTCTGCACTTTCTTCTTTGACTGCTCATGATTGACAGTTTGATTTCAATTCAGTTGAGTTGAGGAGTGCTTGTGTGTTTGGAAGTTCAGTTTCAAATTTCCTCTGCTTGCTACAGTGACTAGTTGCTCATAACTTTATAACTTGAACGACTAATGGTAATCAGATATGGCGCTTGCTGTGATTTTCAATTCAATTCTGAGTCATGATCTCTCCTCTGTATTCTGCATGATGATGTTGGCCGAAATTTTGGTATATTCATTTTGTTCTGGGTTTCAAGTTTTCATAAAAAGTGCTTATTAGTAAAATCTTGCAACCTCAGGTATGCTGTACTGAATAGATTTCCAGGCCAACTCCTATAACTGTGTTGCATCGCAGTGTTTCAATTGAACGTAGAGAAGTATTTGTACCAAAAAAAATTGTACGTAGAGAAGTTGGATGAAGATATATGGCTTTTTGTGATGTCAAATTGAGGCGAAAATCTTACACTCACTCTACTTTTGTTGTGTTACAGTTTTAAATGAAATTTTGGGATTTTTAAATGGGAGTACGACAGCTGTAAATTCACTGTTTTGATGGTTAATTTTCTTGCCATAATATCTGCTCTTTATGCTATGTTGAGTTGGTGTTGATTGATACTTGTAACTTAAAAACACGTGTTTCTGCCAAATGTTCTGTGTCTTTATTTTATTTTACTTTCCTTGGCCTTGCCATGTGTTTTGTGTCTGAGTTCTGAAATTCTTCACTTTATGTTATTAAAATTGTTAAGATGTGATATTCCTAGATACATGCAACAGTACATAACCAATATGAACAGAATAAATTGTTATAAATTTTATATTTAATATTGATATTGATATTTATTTAAATTTTGTTGGGTTGAGGAGTGTGTGTGCTGAAAGTTCATCTTCAAATCTCCTCTGCTTGTTCCATTGACTACTTTCTCATGACTGCAATGTATGACTTGAATAATTAATGCTATTCAGATTGTTCTTGCTGGAAAATTTTTTAGTTATCTATCAGAGTCAAGATCTCTTTTCTGTATTCTGGTTGATGATGTTGGCCGAAATTTTGTTATATTCATCTTGTGTTGAGTCTCGAGTTTTCACAAGAAGGGTTTACTGAAACCTGCAATACCTTGGGTATACCTGCGTTGCATCGCAGCGCTTTAATTGTATGTGGAGTAGTAGGATTAAGACGTATGGTTTTGCATTGATTCTGCTTTCGGTGCGTTATAGTGAAATTGTGGGATTTATGAATAGTATCTGCTTTTTTTATGTTACGTTGTGTCGGTGCTGATGGGTACTTATCAGCATAAGTTTTTGCCAAATTAAATGTTCTGCGTCTTTGGTCTTGTGAGATTCTGCACTTATATTCTGTTATCGTCATCAATAGAGTGGTCTTGTGAAATGTGCGGCATCTTCCTGAGTCTAAATGTGCCCCCAAGCGCTATCAGAACATGTTGCCACCGTTCTTGCTTTGATTAAGGTTAGTGCAAAATTTTATGTTTGCAGAAGATATATTAAATTGATGCTGACTTTTTTATGCTTTGATTTGAAACTAAGCAATCTTAAGTCTTTGCTCCTGCTTGTGCTTTGATGTTTGCTAAATCTTATGCAAAATATACGAGTATTTTACTTCAAGGAAAGTGAGATCTTTAATGAATTCTGATCAGTTCTTTTTTTTTTTAGTTACCTAATTTTCTGCTACACTGCTTATCCTTAATAAGCGACTACTAAAATTTGTTTGAGAAATGATGCATTTTCTATTTCATAATTACTTTTTTTTATAAATCAAAATTACTTTTTGAAGCTACAGATACTTTCTGCTCAAAAAAAAAAAAAAAAGAACAAAGATCAGAGGATATTTTTCTATAGGCCTTATTGCAGTTGAACGGGCCACTTTCAGTAACTTCGTTTCAATACAATCCAAACACGAGAGATCTTGCTGTTAAAAATAAGGTTAGATTAAACCCTTTTTTTTTTTAAAAAAGATCGGACCATTCGATTGATCGATTGGAAATGATCTTTGTATCCTTTTTTTTTAAGTTTATTTTACTTTCATTATCATTATTTAATAATTTTTTATTTTTTATTTTTTTTGAAGTGAGTTCAGTTTTTTCATCTTCAAAATTATTTTCCTTTTCTATTCTTTTAAATTGTGTGTCTTACATGATGTTCACTGGGACTTTGGATGACATCAAGATTTAAACCGATGCTCATGGGTGAGACGAGTTTTCACTCGTCATCATGGATAATTTTGTATTAGCAGACAAGGATTATGTTTGTGTTTGACACGATAATAACTTTATTTTCCTCTTTTTTTTAAAAAAATAAAAATCGGTAATCGAGTGAGAATGTTTTATAATCGAAAACCTCTTAATTTCTCTCAAATATTTGCCTCCCCTCCTCAAGACATACCATGTTAGCCAAAACAAAATGCTTACGTATTGTTCCAACGTTAATTTTGGACTAAATTATTCAAGTAGTAGCGAGGTGGAAGCGAGGTGGAGAGCAAAGGCAGAGTGTCGCGAGCAAGAAAACAGAGAAAAGAAAAAAGGTACTTAGAGAATAGAAATGCACACAAGTGGTGAAGATGATGGTGAGAGAAATAGATTGTTTTATTAGGAAGAGGAGCCAGCAGCAACAAAGATGATGGAAGGCAGAATAGTTGGCAGCACCGGCCGGGTTACCAGTCTTGTCCGGTTCGGCTCACCTAAACCAGCCTGCCCCACCCACACCTATACATTATTAACCATTTCCAAGTTATTGGCTTTACTTTCCTCTCAGCCTCCCCTACTACCCCTGTTTGAAGTACAAAGCACCCCAAAATAGACCCAATTCTTCAAAAACAAACAAGGCTTCTTTTGGGGTCCTCCTGATTACACACATTCTTCATCAAACTTTACAAGTTTACAATAAAAATGACCCCTTTAGACTTTAGAGTCATCCTCCTTTAACTTTGCTGCCACAAAGAAGGCAGTTTTAAATTCAAGCGTCTGTTGTTAGACTTGGACACAGCATGAGAGTGAGAGGCTTTAATCATATTTAAGTCCTGGGGACCTCATCTACAAAAGAAAAGGAAAAACAAAACAAAACCCCAAAAAAGAAAAAAAAAAAAGTAATCATTTCTCTCCCTCTAATGGAAGCCTCCAGCTGTGTTCATCGTCTTTGCCAAGTCCGGTGGTGGTGACGGCAACACAACTATCGATAATATACCGCTGATCGCGGCAGCGATGGCACCCACGACAAAAGCCGGTAGGTTACCACCACCGAATGCCGCGTCCCACGGTCCACTCGCCACAGACACAAACATCTGTGGGACGACAATTGCCAGATTAAGAACACCCAAAGATAACCCTGAAAATTAGAAATTCGAGTTGAAATTAGATTAGGTTATAAATTGATGTCAAATTCTAAGTGGGTATTGGTGGATTTAAAGAAGAAAATGGTTAATTGTCTTACCTTGGCCTGCCCCTGAAGAGCTGGAGAATATGGATGCTAGCGCAAAAGGGATACTGTAAGTAATCTGCAAAACAAGTGTATATAGATCACCTGACTTTAGTATATCTTCCACATGCTTAGAGAAAGCTTTCAAACTTTTATTACTGCTTCTGAGGGAATATTATGCTGTTCTTGTACAATCCTTTAATACTAAACCTAATAGGCCTAATCAAAAAAATAAAATAATAATTCCTAATTTTTCATGTGATATTATTTTTTATCATTAACAATTTGGCATCTTCATCAATAGACGACCAGCCCAGCTATTCATTAAAAAACCAAGAAATTTGTGGGATGCGGAGGTTTTCATGCCAACATGTCATCCAACTCAGATTCCCTCAATTATTTTGTTTTTTACCAGAAAACCTTCAATAGGCCCAGAAAAATACAAAACAAGAAATTGCAAAAGATCTCTCGGTATCACCCGCCCACATGCCCTCTCTCATTCATGCATGTAAGAAACACGGCAAACTTCTCATTTCCTGAATCACATGTCAAACTTTCCATTTTACTACAGTAATTCAGTCAATTAAACGTTATGAAACTTCCTTTCAGTCTTTTAAAAAAATAAAGAAAAATGTTCAATTTTAAATATTAAATTATCATTTAAACCAGGAAAAAACAAGGGCCACTTAAATTAACCTTAACCAGTTACTCACCGCTAGTGGAATTCCGAGCACCGCGAAGAGAGTTAACGCGCCGGCCTTAATCCCGGTGGAAGGTGGCAGAGGATCGGTAGAGCCGGGGGCGAATTGCCGTGAGTGCTCGGCCAACTTGGTGATCAACACCGTCAAGGCCAAACATATGGCGAGAATGAAGTTAACGATTCCCCATAACCTCTTCACGCCACCGACCCCACGCGCCAACACCTCCACGCCCAACGACACCACGCCAAGCACAACGGAGTTGAGCATAAGACCCAATGCACCCGCGCGCACTCCCTTATCGTACGCCCTACCTACTCCAACCGTTCCACCGTACACCTCCCTACCCATCCAATCCGTGTCGAACAACAAGAAAGGGAACCAAGCAATCCAGTTTAGACACGTCACCAGGAGTAAAATCCACATGGGTCTCTTCAGCTCACGGAAAGCACCGAACATTTGTCCGAAGCACTGGAACCCTCCTGTTCCGTCATCCACCGAATCATTTTCCCCCTCGTTCCCGCCAGTTGCTTTCTCAAGGGCCTTCTCCTTCACGTAGGTCAGAGCGGCGATTGAGAGAACGAGCAGCAGAGCGATGGAGAGGAAGAAGCAACTCTTCAGGTTCGCGCAGTACACGTCGCAGGCTTTGGTTTTCGTGAACGGAAACACGTGGTGGAGCTTACTGTACGATCCGGCGGCATACCCCAGCACGTTCCCGACAGCCATGAAGAACGAGAAGAATGAGTTCGCCGTCCGCGTCTTACGCTGGTCGCCAGCGGCGAGGTCAGCTAATAGAGCTCGACATGGTCCTTGTAGCATGTTATTGGCCACGTCGAGGATCCAGAATCCGACGACAAAGATAGCGATGGCTCGCGGACGCGTTTTCTTCTCCAACGAGTCACCAAACATGTGGCCCATGTCCGCGGCGTAACCGATCAAGAAAACAGCGATAGCGACGGCGAATGCACCGACGGCGATGAACGGACGGCGGCGGCCAAACCGGGAGGTGCATCTGTCACTGTGGTAACCAACAATCGGTTGAACTAACATACCGGAGATGGGACCACAGAGCCAGATGAAAGCGGCCCAGGTATGGGGAATACCGAGAAGTTGGACATAGGGAGTCAACAAGGAGAGCTGAAGAGCCCATCCGAATTGAATCCCGGCGGCAATGGAAGCAACGACAACGATTTTTCGGAAAGGACTGGACTCCGGCGGAGATGCAGCAGGCTCAACCTGCAGAGAAGAAGGCTTAACCATATCGGTTTGCTTAGTAGCCATGGAAGAAGAGAGAGAGAGAGAGAACGAAACAAGTGAAGGGATGATCAGTGTTGTTTGGTTGAATGGGTGTTGAAGGAGGGAGCTGAAGAATTTATAGACGAGGGAAGAGGCAATTTGCATGTAACTGTAATTAAAGGAAAAGTCTGGGGACAAAGAGGGCCAAGGCAATCTTTTATCACACGGATTAGATTATGTGTCATTAATTCAGGGCTATTTGGATTAATTATAAATTACACGACTAATTGTTCTCTTAATTTTGACTTTCGTCATTTTGTGGATAATCGTCTTATTATAAATATCAAAAATAAAATTCATAACAAAGCCTCCCATTCATAATGTTACACATTTTTCATACCATATATACAAGCCAGCTAGACATTAATTGAGATTATAACTCAGATTAAACTCCACAACCTCCTATTTATAAAAAAAATTTAGATACCTCTAAGCAAGGAATGAAGAGTATTTTCTCAAGTAGGAGGAACTAGATTTTTCATAAATATCATAATATTATAAAATTTTTGACAATTTTTATAATTAATTAGTTATAAATAATATAACTAATTTTCCTCATATAAAATAATATAAAATTTAGATTTATAAAAAGTACATCATACTTCAGAAATTCACACTATAGAAAGTGGAGTTAGCTTTTATGTGTCTATCTGTCTCTTTATTCTAGGTGAAGTGTATTTTAATGGATCTGAATGAGCATAGAATATGTCGATAAGTCTTCTTAATTGTTAATATATATATATATATATATATTTAAAAAATAATAATTAATTTAATGTAACATTTGACTTTCTTATGTTCATGTCTGTAATGAAGTCTTTTGAAGCCTTACACAAACAAAACCTGGATGGATTTTTTTCTCTTCTTGAAGAACACAAACTTCTATAAAGAATAAAGGGGCCACTAGTTCTCAGCTAGGTAGGCTGTATTCACTTAATTGTCATCCATCGAAATTTAATTCAATCCAATTAATTAAATACATTTATTGTCTTTAATAAATTCATTTTAAGTTTTGACTGAATAAAAAAATATAAAATAAAATCACAAACAGTAAATGTAAGTTCAGTTAGTTGAACCAATGTTTTTTTTGATTCGGATAAGCTTCAGATAAGGGGGGGGGGTGTAGTTTGGGTTTGAGTGCAAGAAAAGAGAACATAATGAAAGGGTATTGATGTCAAAGGTTCTTGGAAAATTAATTAAAACCATCCATCCCTTAATTATTGACTCTGATTTACTCACTACCACTAATTAATCTCTTGTTAATTCAACTCAATCACTTAATTATTCCACGACTTTAGTTAATTTTCATATTCCATGACCATTCTTAGAAACTCGAATCTTGTTCAACGTACAGATTCTATCTTCTAATGATGGTGACCAGATTTAAGAAGAAGCATTTTCTCAATGGATAAAACAAAATTCAATTTACCTATTGGTATAACAGTATAAGATTATGCCACGTCATTTTAGATTTTAAAAAGATATTTATACTATGAGAGACAACTATATATCTCAAATTTAAAATAGTCAATTGCTCGAATACCTAATTATATGATTTAGAAAAAATGTTGAATATTGGTTGATAGTATAAAAAAATAAAATTCAATTTTTATTTTTTAAAAAATAGAAAATTTTGATATAACTAATTAAACAGATAAGTTAAACCATTTTTAATTTGGTTTATTAGTTTGAGGAAATGAATGCTCCTTAATCTGATCCATCTCCATCATTTGACCACATAGTTAGAATGATGTGCTTCAACATCTGAACTGCGTTTGCTTGCAATATGTGTATGATTCAAACATATTAACTAATTAGTACACTCAATATTATCTGTATTTTTATTTTTATATATTTTATTATATTATATACCACTTGTTCACGGAATCTAGAAAGATAATGTATGTGGATAATTTATTATTTTTTTTTAAAAAAAGAAAACACTTATTTAGAAATGCATTAATTGATGTTTGTAATCCACGTCAGAATGTTTGTTTTTAGATAAAGGGAGTGTAGAAAAAGGAAGCATTTTTAATTATAAAAATAATATATAAATATTCCAAAGTAGGAATTTGACCTGTAGCATTATATCCATACCAATTAACGGCTTCTAAAGTGTGATTATTCGATCTTTTTTTTATATTTTCTAACTTTAATTTTCTTTCTTTATTATCAACTAAACTTTTTTTATTCGTTTATTTTTGTTTTTAATTTCATTCTTTAGTTTTACTATTGTAAGCTTTTCACTTTCTTCAATAAAAATATTTATGTGGCGCCTTGTTTGGCATTGATTTAATATTATAGTTTATTCATTGAATATATTATTTATTTATCAAATATTTCAATATGGTGGCACTCAAAAATTAATCTACAAATCCTTATAATTAAGGATTAACGACTATGACTAAGAAAATTTAATAAAAAGGAAAAAATTATATTGACCTAATTAAAAAATCAAATGAATACTTGGTTTTTGTTTAATTTCATACAATTAAATAGCACACACAAAAATTAAATAAAAAAAATTATCAAAATATGGAAAATACATATTTTGGGTCAAAAGTTAAGAAAATAAGGTAGGAGGAATGTGGAAAAAAATTAAAAGAATTAAACTGAATTTTTGCTAAATAAAGAAATTAAGGTAGGTGTGAGGAAAAACCTAAAGAAGAAGAAGGGAAGTTTGGGAGGGAAAAGTGAAGAGGTAACGCGTTGACTAATGTGGGGCCCAGCGACCGACAGACTTGCAGGCAGAGAGAAGAGAGAATGCCCAACGGGGACGACGACGTCTTGACGTCATTGGGTCATCTCCCATCTCAGTCTAACTCCTTACGCTAAAACTGTCGACCAACGGCAACGGACAACGCGGATTCTTTTTTATTTTTTCAATTAATTTTATTTCCGCGGATATTTCTTTTTCCTTACATTCACTATTAATTTAATTAATATATTATCCTTCCATATAAATCATGCTTCTTTTCATGCATTTGCCTACGTATTTAAACATGTATTTCTTATAAATATTTCCTTTTATTTGTAGGAACGGTCACTTTGATGCTTTTTATCTAAGACTGAATATAGAGACATAGAAAATAATAATATTATTCGAATATTTATTATAAGTTATTTATATTTTAAATATTTATTTTTTAAAAAATAAATATTTGTAATGAATGTGTGAGATTTTCATGGTCATGTTGAAGGTATTAATGTATAATAAATGTAAATTACATGTATTGGGATAATTAAAAATACTCCTATCTCATTGTTATTCTCTATGCATAATACATAGAGAGTGAGAATCCAGTGGAAGCGTGCGCATCCCAAAGGGTAATAAATAAGAGGTGGGTAAATATTTGTGGAAAAGCAAGGAAAATCGAATATTTAATTCGAGTACGCAAATATCCCAAAATTTAATAATATTTAAATATTTTAAAAAATTAAACTTTACTAGTCTAACCTACCTAAAAATTTAATAATTTTTTAATTTTATTTCTATTAAATATACATATTCTACATTAATATTGTCAAATTTGTGAGTTGATTCATTAAATTTATTATTTTTTTTATGTTTTTAACTTATATAATCGTATTAAATTGCTTTTAAATTTGTACTAATGATAAGATCGTCTGTTTTAATTGTATGTAGAAGGAAGGATAAGGAGGAATAAGTCTGTCATTTGGGGGAGGGATGGATGATAATGGAGGAAGGGTTGGTGGTAGCAGAATCCATGTAGCGAGCGTGTTTTGTTGAATCCAACAATTTCAAAGCTTACTAAATTCAATACTTACTAGTCTTAGCCTATTCGCCTTTGACTCACACAGTGTTATGGGGAGAGAGAGAGAGGGAGAGAGGGAGAGAGAGAGAGGGAGGATCATTGGATCATTTCGGATAATATCATCCCTCCGGCTCTCACACACACCCTGGCTCTGCTTCCACATTGATCACCGTGTCCAAACCCTCCTCCGCCCGCGTTTTCATACACTCCCAATAATTAATATTTCCTTTCTATAACAACTATCCAAATCACAAATATTAATTAAAATTAATAAATATATAAAAATATAATTTTTTAAATATATCTATTTTTATAGAGAGAGAATAAGTGGGAGAGAGAGAGAGGATGTGTGAAAAAAAAGTTAAAAGAGACATAATTAATTAAGTTTAAAATAAAAAAATATATATTAAAATTTTAGAAAAAAATAACCTGTTACTTACATATATGATTAGAGGGAGTATAAATATAAGAGTTATTCCTCTTATTCTATTTATATTATATTTTTAATATATTTTAAGCAGATAAAAAATTTAAATTTTATTAACTTTATCATAAAATTTAACAAATTTTTAATTTTACCTTTATTTAAATCTATTATTTCTCATGGAAATAAGATCAACATAATAAATGGAGGTTAAAATGATATATTTATATAAAAAAAATCTATTTATCTTATAAATAAATTATTTAATTAGAACAAATATAACTTAATAATCTCCCAATAATACTTATATATGACAAGTTATGTGTATTAATTTGGGAACAAAATGATAAATGATAGATAAATTATAAATTTTATATTTATGATAAGAAAATACCTCCTTTGGTCATACATTTAGGACAAAAGAAGTAGCAATTAGTATAACATCATCATAGAATGTAAGGGTATTTCAGTAATTTAATATGAGAATTTATTAAATATTTTATTAATTTATAATTATAAACTCTTTTAAAACCTAAACTTATGACTAACTAAATATCAGTTTAGTTAATGAGCAATTCACTCATAACTTATAAAATCACGATTTTAAATTTTTCTATCGATCAAGGGCTCTGATAAACTTTACCATTCAATTCATTTAGATTTTTAATTTATAAAAGAAGTTAAATTTATGAATAATTAATTTTAATTTACACATAAATAGATTTATTTCAATATTATATAAAGACTTATATATATGTGGAATTTTATATAAGAACGTGAAGCATATTATGGAAGTGAATAATAATGGAAGTGGGGAAGTTGATGTTTTCGGCTGAAGCCGCAGCTGGAGATGCTAACCATATGGGCGCCTCCACTTTGACTCATCTTCCACTTGCTCCCGCGCCCTCCTCCTTTGACTTTTCAAACGTTGTCACTTCTTAGAATTTTATGCTCTCTCCTTTCGGCTGTTTTCATTCTCCTTACATTTCTTTAATTCCTATAATTAAAAAAATATTTAATTATGATAAAATCTAAGCAAAATTACTGCACGATTCCACCTATATAAAATGTTTAATAATTAAAAAAATCTCATAGAGTAATATGTAATAGCAAGATTTAAAATAAAAAATAACAATAAATCGCATATTACTTATTTATTTTGAGATTTTTTAATAATTAAATTAGTTAATATGAGACCGCGTAATAATTTTCTCTAAAATTTTCTTGGTGTTTTCTTATCTAAATGGCTTTATCTCATTAATATGTATAAAATCAAAGCATAGTGCATCATCCGCCTATTATTATTTCCCTTCATAATGAGTATATTATTGTTTGTCAAAATTAATGAACTAAAATTAAGATTACTTAACTCAACCAACATAAACAATCACCCATATGCATGATTGAAGCTTCTTCTTTTAAAAAAGAATATCTTTTTCTTCGAGCATTGTCAGGTCTAATTAGACGTTACTCTCTTAAAAACCTTTTTTGCATCCACACGTACTCAAACTCAAGATCAAGTACCCTTTATTAGGACTAATGCCTGTGGGTTAAAAAAAATATGTTCTGATTAGGCATCAAGGTTGAGATACAGGGAATTAAAGATATTTTTAACATTTATGATAAATTTAACAACAATATATAAACAACAAAAGAAAAAATTGTATTAAATGTCAAGTATTATAAGTTAATACAGTTATGAAGTTATAACAGTGTTATGTATTATTCCATTCAGTTATGTAAATATCTTAGCCTAAACTTGTATAAATATATCTTGACTGGCATTCATGAAATGTCAAGAAATTCATTTCATCTCTCTAATTCTTGTCACATCAAATGTGAGAAAAGAATTGGTATACTTATTTATCTTTTTTTCCCCATATTGCAATAATGCCCCCTCTGATCTAACTAGAATTACAAAGTGCTCCACAGAATATTGAACAACAGGTGAGACAAATGCAATTAAATTATTAAATACTAAATTAGGAGTTTATTAATTGCAAATATTCAAGATTCAAGAATACTGCACAATTGAAGACAAAACTATAATTAAATATAACTAAATGCAACTTGAATTCAACTTCCCCTTAAACTATCAATACCAGATGGTGGAACTTTTGTCTGTACTTACGTACATGCATGTAATATAATATTATATTCATTTGCAGAATTGTATATTAATATTGTATTATTTATTTATATACAGAATTATTTAGTAAAATTAAAATAAATCTAAGCAGATTCCTAGTTTGAAATTTGTGTAATAAGTATGAATAGTTTTATTCGATTCTCTGAACAACCCTAATATTAATGGCTTTACATCATGGCATGGGGTCAAACTCATGTCCGTGACCTTTGTTATTTATTTGATTACTTCATCATCATTTGAATTTAGATGAATTTGTTGATTTTTTTTAATAAAATAATCCAATCATTGAGATTATTAAAATTTCTGACAACATTTTTATCCTGGAATGTTGTTTGTACTGTATATTCATATTATATCTATTAATTATTGTGAATAAATGCTTAAAAAGTATTTTTATATAATGAATAATTAATTTTTTGTATCATTAGGGCATTCCATGGGGTTTTATTGACCGAAGCCACTTGACATGTGAACTTATTTTGTTGGTATTGCGACAATAGTCAACTTGCCATACCTAAACTAATATTTTTCACACACACACATTTTGATGTGTGTGTGTGAAATCCCCTGTTCTTATTTTTTTAAAAAAATTATACTTCATTCCCAATTCCCCATATCAAATGAGACAATAAAAAAATAAGAACATTACAACCAGGTCTAAATAAAAAGTGACAGAAGTATATTATTTGTTCTTTAATTTTACAAAAAATATTATTTTAATCAGTCAAGTTTAAAGAGTGTGATTCCAGTTCTCTAACCTTAATATTATTATTTTCATTAAGAAAATATGTCAACATTGAAATTTCAAATGCTAACAAAATATTCTCAAATACTGACATATAAAATTTAATCTTTAAAATAACAATATATAATTAGCACAAAATATTATTTTAGACTATTAAAAAGATTTATTTGTTCCTCAATTCCATTTACAAGTGATACTTTATTAGTCTTTACAAATGGTAGAGACTTGCGAGTAATTAATTTTTTTGGTTTAGGATCTATATGTAATTTTCCCATACAAAAAGTTCCATAAGGTATATATGAAAGGAATATAATTTTTTTTAAAAAAAGGACGAAAATACTATTTAATTTAGTGAGACCTAAAAAAGATCTGAAACATAAATAACTAAAAACTAAATTTCAATAAAAGTTGAGTACATTTTTTTTAAGTAATTCAAATAATAACAAGATAACGTGAAATTACATTTTATCCTGATCGTACAAACTACAAGTATATCGAAAAATATGATAAGAAGATGAACATATCTTTAAATCCAGTGAAGTAATTTAACTACCCACATGAAATAGAGTCATAATCCGAAATTCGTTTAAAACACAGATATTTATTACCTATATTGCCTTCAATAATATTTTATTTTCTCAATACATATATATGTTTGACAAAAAAGAGAATTTCAACAAATAAATGTTGGTCTAAGTGAAAAAGATTTTAGCTGTTTAAGGATAGGGTCTTGAGTTAAAGTTTGAGTTTAAGTTTGTGCAAACACAGAAAACGCCTTTAGGTGAATTATCCTGAATTTGGCCCGATAATATTTAAATATGATCAAATCATATATTTATATAAAGAAAACAAATTTCAAGTAAAATTGAAGAGATTTGTCTCGGATTTAATAATTGAAACAACAAGAAAACGTGCAATTACACAATTTTCATTGATCTCTCCATCAAAATTCAAACCCTAATATTAGAGACAACTCAATAAGCATAGCAAGCGACACAATATCTATGTGTTTGTTAGTGACAACATTTTCACAATGACACATACATACATAGATTCCATTAAAACTGGTCTGTGTTGTGAGTTTTGGCCATCGATGATCGATTATTATATTGATGTGAACGTGACTCTTTTTTGGTTTGGACATGTTTGGTATTACACAAACTTCGTGTGTGTTTGTGTTGTGTGCGTAGCAGGTGTGTGTGCACTATGAGAGGTAAAGAAGGAGCCAAATAGAAAGATGAAGAGACACAAACAAGTACAAAACAACAACACAACACAAAGCATGCTATAATGCTAAATCAAAGAGAGGGACCATTGAGACAACCATGAGAGGTCAATATTACACTTAGGAGAATCCTCATATGATTGATGACCACATCGTTGTACAACGACACTCTTCATAATAATTCCTTCTTCTCTTTCATATTATTCCTCTCTCTCTCTCTCATTATGTTGTATTGACTTCTCTCATCACACTTACGTTTCTAAGTGGGACTTTTCTACTTTGTCATCTAAGTTACCAAGAACTTGGTTTCTCATTTGTTTTTGGAAACAAATCTTTCATGTTTGTCAAAAACTATACCATGTATGATATATATGTTTTCCTTATTTCCCTGTTTCAATTTTTGGTTTTAAAACCTTGTCCATTCGCCATTGGATCAAACTCTCCCTCCTATTCATTCAATCAAATTCCGATATCTATGAGAAGTGTGTGCGTGAGAGAGAGAGAGACATCCCACTACTTAGGTAACGTTTGATTAAATAGTTTTTTTACTTGATGTTGACTAAATAAAATAAAGATAAATACAATTTTTAGCTTCTTAAATTTATATAAATTTTAGTTTTAATTTCTCAAATTTTAAATTATAGATTTTGGTTACTCAAAAAATAAAATATCTATGTTATATTAAATTATAGTGACTAATATTTTAAATAGAAAGAAACTTAATGGACCTAAACTAAAATAAAGACAAATTTAAATAATCAAAATATTGTATTAACTCAAAAGATAACTAATACTCGCAGCATGTTTGGTTTAACTTCATGTATCAGGAATTAATATTTATACTCGTGATGTATTATTTTATTAATTCACGGTATTTGATTAACATAATAAAATAATATAATATAACTTCGATTACAATATATTACAAATATGGTAATCTCCATTTTATGATTACTTTTGTTGTGTAACCTAATTTTAAATTTATATAAATTACCGTATAAACATTTTTTGCTTCAAACAATCAACATTTTTAGACATTTAGATGTTATACATTGTAATAAAATAAATTTTAAGAATAAAAGGTGATATATATATATATATATATATCTAATTGTTTTTTAAGTCAAATTTCCAGCTTTTGGAACTCTCGGCTTCAAAAGAGAGAAAAATAGATGGGGTTTATTCATATGTCAACATATGAACTCAATCCAATTCAAATTAATCAAGGTTCAACATATTTATTTTTTCAAGAGATTACTAATCAAGACCTAATTTAAAAAAGCCAAGCGTGATTTCTCTCTCTGCAATGTGTATAATGAGGGAGATTATTTCTATCTCAATGATTACAAAGGGATCGATTTTTTCAAGAATTCAAATATAAGTTTTAATATCTGTCGTTTATGTGTTTACCCACCTCAATTATTCCAAGTCAGAGTCCAATGCATCTTCTAGAAACCAAGATACCACGTTTGAAAAACTGAGGTTTTTCTATTCTCTCTCATACACACACGACACATTAATTACGAAGAATACATATTTGGGAATGAATTAATAGAATTGGAGAATAAAATAAAGGGAAAAGAGAAATATAGATAAGGCAGAATCCAATTAATGGATATATTATATAATTTTCATAGCAATAATATTTAATTTCTTACATCATATAAAAAGGGAAAAAAGTTGAGGAATATAATGTAACAGCACTGCCAAATTAAGAATCCAAAAAACTGCGTATACGAAGAAAGAAAGATTACATGAAAAGACTAAAGAGAAGGCCTCTAACACTTCGAATTGAAGAACTCAATTCACATTCCCTCCCACTTTCGATATTCTCGATTTGTGTGTTTTTTGTCCACTTCCCACACACACACGCACACAAAATCTCATAATTTAAAAAAGCATATAATAATTAGACCCTTGAAATATAAAATGCTTTTAATATTTACATAATACTCTCACTGATCCTATATAAAATATATATGTCTGAAATTTTAACCAGAATTTTCTATTTTTTCCCTCGTTGATTACATGTTATATCATTATATAAATTATCTCTCACATGTGCTCTATCTTATATTATTACAAATTTCAATTATAATCCAGTCTCTATAATTTAATAATTAAAATATGTTATTTTTTAAATTTTTAAAAAATTAAATCATAGTGAGATAAAGTTTTAAGACCGAATTTTAATTGAATTAAAACTATAGGATTAAGTTGTTTAAAGTCAGAGTTTACCAAAAAAATTAATTTTTCATGACAAGATTAGAAGGGCCTAAATGACATATTTTAAAATAGAAATAATAAATTAAAAGCTAAGTAAAATTGTACGAATAAAATATAAAACCATTTTTTATGGCTCTTTTGTGCTCCACATTGCACTAACTCTGTGATCCACAAGCATATGCTAATGCTCCTTTTCACCTCATGTAGTTTAGTGGGGTTACAAGTGTATGTTGCACTTTTTATTTTCCTTTTGGGTCCTAATTGAGGTAGGAAAAGATGTTGGCCAACAAAATGTAAAAAATAAAAAAATAAAAAATTCTTGGAGGTGGTAGTCTTTTCTGGAAACTGCAGGCATATATATATGAATTTATGGATAGCACATAAAGTAATTATCTTTTTTGAAGTTTGATTCCCGATAAAAAAATTGTAAAGAATAATTTTTTAATAAAATTTGTGGGCTTATGGATATATAAAAGATTAAAAGTTACGTTGCTTCTACATAGTTATTTTTTTTTCTTGCCTACAATTATTCAACAATGACTTCCATAAAGAATAAAATACAAAGTGAATGTAGAATCTCATGATTGGGCACTACTTCTCTTACAAGTATCTAATTCTTCAACACTTTTATTCCTTCTACGTATTAATCCCTACTCTTATATATATATATATATATATAATTGAGATTATGTGAATATTAATTGATCACTACATAGATAGCCCTAGGGCACAGGTAAACAGTTGAATATACTCTTCAGTTAGTTACTGTTAATTGATTAACGATTCTTTTCCTCACCTTTAGATACCTACCTAGCTACCTAAAATTATTTTTAGGTAGTTACATCCCAAAATTTTTGGCTGCCTATTTTTAAATATCATATATATATATATATATATATATATATATATGGGATCTCTATTTGGGTCTCCATAGCGTATATTTACAATAATGATAGAATATTTTTTTATCAAAAAAGTGAAGTGAAGGAAGGAATCTAAATATACCTGAGGTGCTATGTCAAGCGGTCAACAAAGTGGAAGAATTAAGGTACGAATACATTTTATTAAAAAAAATTAGAGAGATATATCCTGATCAAAAAATTTCATTATCCGTAAATTAATTATTCAGATATATGATAATATGATTTAAAAAAGGTCTAAGCATAGAATAATTTAAATGTTATAAAAAAGAATCTAAATACTGGGACAATCATTTAGTTCAAATTAAAATAGAATTACTATATATATATTTATATATAGTAAGGCTGTCATAGTGACAGATACCTTCCATATTCCAATCTCCAACTTTGGCCTACATTATATGTGTCTCACAACATAACCCCAATTGGTCCATACATATTTATATTTAATATTTGTATTATTTCTTTATAATCCAAATTATTATTAGGGCTAGCTAATTGATGAATCTCTGGATTCTTCCCACCATATCCCCACCACCTCTATGCTTTTCATAATTATTCTCTTGTTGACCTCTCTCTCTCTCTACTCTTATTAGTTTCTCAGTTGCATTCCCTAAATATGGAAGACTTTTGAAGCTCTCTCTTCCTCTTATTTCCACAAACAACGACAAAAAAACTTTCACCTGTGCATCGACCTTGACCACTTATTTATTTCTTCAAGTTCATGCATGAACTACAAATTACTACCTACATGCCAATTACTTAGCTTTCACTGCCTAGGGCTCTATATCTTCCACGAGCAAACAATAATAATTTTCTTTTCATGATATTTATTATCATTTATTCTTTTTTAGAAAGTTTATTATCATTTATTTCAGACTATATATATATATATATATATATATATATTAATTTACATTATACGCATGCATATTCATTGTAAATGGCTCTTATCGCACGTACAAGTATTTTACAATCTACATCATGAGATTCTTTTCATTCGCAAAAGTGTGTATATATATAATTATTTAGAAAAAAGTGTGATTCACTTTGAAAACGGGATAGATATGTAGCCGACATGTTAATTAGACATTTCAAAATTGGATTTGAAATGCAGATTTTAGGGATTAGGTTTACACAACTTGTTAATTTTTCTTTCTTCTTTTGTAAAATGAGATTTTAGATTAAGTTAGGTTTAAGTCAAGTTTTGTCCACGTACATCATCATCATGTCATATTAAAGCGTCCAGCAGAAAAGTCTCAGGTATATGAATACACACACATACGTACACATGGCATTGAATTTTCTTAGAGATTTATTCTTACAAAATTTGAAAAGTGAAAATGAATAATAAGAAATGATGAGAAAACAAAACACAACGATTCAAGAGAACCGCACAAGTCTTATTCATAGAGAGAAAGGTGAGAATTCAAACGTAACATGGAAGGTATATGTTCCCTACTTGCAACCGTATATTACCACACTTATTGGTGGGCCCCCTTCCACCATTCAATATGGTTCTTTCTTCTTTTAAAAACAACATGTTCAAGGTTGAATAATAAGAGATTAATCTCTATTACCAGAAAACACAAAGGTAAAAACTTTTTTATGATCTAAGTTTCGAAATAGAGTATATCTTTGATTAAATATAAATAAGTAAGAGATTCATCAACACCTCTTAAATTAATAAAGTTGTGGAGTTTAAATTTTATAAATAAAGGAATTATACTTTAAGATTTAGACTCAAATTTAAATTAATCAATAGTATTTGATATATTCTTTTAATTTAATCTTAAATATAAGCCTTATTCCACTTTATTTATCATATTTATTATTTTTTAAAATTAATTTATAAACTGATATATAATCTAATACCATATTTATTTTGCCAAAACAGGATACAATAATCTCATGAAATGTTAACCATATCTATTAATTAAGCCAACATTAGTAAAATTGCTTTTCATTTACTAAAAAAATTGCTTTTCAAAGCAACTTATTATTAGAGTTTAGCATTAATTAATGCTTACCATTGGGTAAACTCATCACACATCTATTAATTATTTGATATGGGACTTTGCCTTATATATATTTAATACTTATTTTCATGGACAAAATTAAACATTTAAAAATATGATGAATTATTCTGATTTCGTATTATAAGACCCCACAATCTGATAAGTAGTTTTCATCGATGAAAAAAAACTTGGCTGAAATCTCACCTTATCTTGAATCTAAATTTAATTAATCTTGTCAAATTAATGAAATTCCAAATTTAATTATTATTATTATTATTAGCCAAAAATAACAGTTAAGAAGGTAATGAAAAATACATAATTAAGTTATAGAACAAATTAAAATAGGAAGCATTTCATTTTCGAATTCGATCATGTTTTACTTTTTCTCAATTAAATTTAATATGTGAAATGGATTGCTTCTATATATATTAATATCACTGACGCACAAGGGATCGATCCATGGATTGTTAAATTGACCAAACCAAACAGATATGTATGTGTTAATTGAATTCTGTTTTGCCTGGTATATATCATTTATAATCATTTTTTTGAAATAAATTAAAAAAGCATGTTAAAATTTAATTTATATTTAATATTTTTAAAAATACCCTCCATCAAATTTTGACAAATCTAATATGAATAAACATAATTAAAAAGGTGTGATAATGTTTTTATTCAATTTAGCAAACTTTAAACTTTACACAATTTATCAAGTGATAGCTAGCTATCATTTTAGGAAAAAATTATATTAAACTAAACTATAAAAAGAATTCAAAATTTTAATACAGCCTAATATAAAATAAAGTTGTAATGTATTGCAAATAATGAGCAAAATCTGAATGCTTACTCACACTTCCATTAGAAGCTTCTAGAACATCATTATCAATCGGCCACTATCATTTGAGCACATCATTAGGAGGAATAAAAGATTAGGTATGATTTTTACATGTTTATTACTAAACTTCTTTTTTAGAAAAATCTATGAAATGATTTTATTTAAAAATTTTATTGGTCAGAAGAATTTAAATTTAAATACTAATATTCTCTCTATATAAATTCTTTATAATACCCATATTTTTTATACATAAAAATATATCAATTTTTTCTTATTAATAAATTTTTTAATATTGATTTTCTTGAGTAATATGGATCAATTCAAATGGAAAAAAATTAAAAGAATTTATAAAGCCAAACGTACAAAATAATGTAACAAAACAAATTTGAATATCAGTTTGAATTTGAACTAATGAAAAAAAGAAGAAGAAGAGTAAATGTTACTCCTAAATTTTTATTTTTGGATTGTTTTTATTGATAAAAGAAAAGGAGAAAAGGTGGTAAAGGAAGTGGGTGGGAGTGGTTGAATCAACGTGTTGCGTTGTCTGTGAGATTACAAAAGCACCCCAATCCTTGAGAAGGCGCCACGTCAGAATGAGTATTCGAGTACGTGGCAGGGGTCCCACTAAGATTCAGATTTCGGGGTTTTGGTCGGTGACGCGTGACGTGTAGTCCTCCCATTGGCCCACAGCAGTAGTTACACTTTTCTGGACCCGCCTCTTTCTTTGACCCCTCAACCTTATTATTATTATTTTTTTTTTGACACCCTCTTCTTCTTTTTACACACTTTTTTCTTTGCCCCGAATTTTTTAAGACAACTCTATACTCTTTTTCTTCCTCGTTACTCTTGAATTTGCCAATGAAGATATCTCTATTTTTTAAAAATAAAAATAATAATATCTCTAAGTGGCCACGCAAAAAGTAAAATATCAAATATCCCCCGTGCATGTCTTCATAATTATAAATAATTTACGTTTGTGTATAATAATTTATATTTCTTTACGTTAAAATGGATTTTTGTAGGAAAAAATCACAATCTTGTGTGGAGAATTTGATCAGATGGCTTGCAAGTCTCTCTCCTGGATCATATATATATATATATATATATATATATATATTCATATCCATACAACTATCCCCATCTTATTGAATCATAAATTAAATGTGCAACAAATAAATCCCAATTGATAGCTGATAGTTTACCTTCTTTTTAATGTATATATATTTATATTGCTTAATTTACATTATTTTTAAAATTTTAATTAAATCGTAATATGTACATAGAGCTGACATAAGCATTGCAAAAATAAGAAAATTAAAATTATCCCATTTTTTCAAGGTTATATAGATTATGTTCAATTTTCTATAAATATTTTCATGAAATAATAAAATAGAAATTCCTTTCCCTCATACTACAAAAGGTAAAAGATAAACCTCTAAAAGTAAAATTTACTCAATAATGAAAATCAAACTCCAAATCACTCACTTAAAAAGATGAAAATCCCTATCACTCACGTTAAGTTCACTAGTTGCATGCACATATTTACATTATCAAATTGTAATTACATAAGTTTAGAGTCATTCTTCCTATTTAACCAATATAATATAAAAAAAATGACTGAGTTGCTAAGAAATAAATATAATTATTAAAAATTTAATAAATGAATAGCATATAATAATAAATTTCGGTATAAGAAATGATAACATATTTATATATGCTGCACATTTGTTGAATTTTTTTTAATAAATACATTTATTCCTAAAGACTTCATAGTGTTTTTCACTATAATATAATCCCTGAATGTATTTAGGGTTAAGAATGGATTGCTTCAATCTCAAGTTAATGTCTCGATTAAATATAAACAGAGAAGATTATATATTGAATATATATATATATATATATATATATATATATCAAAATCAGTAATTAAAACAGCGTTTTAAAAGCTGTTATCAGTCAATTTCGTGGTTTCCTTCTTTCTTCTTACATTTCTTGCACTATCAGGATGATAAAGACAAGAAAACAAATTGGAACCTCGAAATAATAATAATGAGATGGATCACCAAGTTAAAAAACCAACGATCTGTAGGGAACATTATGGCGAATGTTTGGGAATGAAACAAGAAGAAGGCAAGTGTTCAAATCTGAGAGAAAACTATTTAATGCAAAGACTTATTAATAATATTTGTACGTTGATGACAGTTAAATTTAGTTTTCAGTTCCTTCAAGTTGGTCATCGTCTTTGGATAATTCCGTGTTTCCTTTATTTCCAACATATCTTATTTGTCCTAAACCTAATAACACATCATCGTTTTGAGGATAGTCGGCAAGCAATGGATAAGATTAAACTTTAAGGGTTGGTTTCTGCATATTTTTGGGAGTTTCTTTCACTATGTCTCTCTCTGCTGAGGTGGTTTGTTTTGTTCAGACCTTCAGGTTAACTTTGCCTAAAAAGTCAAGAATTCGGTGGACACTCTCTTTAGTCTTAACTAATGTAACCAAACAAATTTGTTCATCCTTAATAAATTGTTACTTTTGTTACTGAGGATATATATAATTAGTTTTAGAAATAAATTAACTTTAATTTCAAACCAAAGACTTGGAAATTATTCGTACACTCCATTTAGGTTTGTGCAGTTGATCAGTAGGGTTTTCTATTACTCCTTTTCTTTTCATTTATACAAAAGTACGTAGTTGTGATGTGATGTGCTTCTTTTAATCTTTATTATAAAACACTTTTTAGAAAAGATTGATAATCTTTATAATAAATTATTTAATAATATATTAATTACGTTTTTTTTCTCAATATTATCCATATTTAAAGTCATTAAATATAACCAAGAATGTAATGCAAATTTGAAAAAATTTCAATTTAAATATAGGTAAGTTTAGAAATTTATTTCATTTTTATAAAACAAATTTAATGACTTAATTAACCATATCTTCTTAGTTCCAATGAGGTGATTATTAGAAATACTTTATAATAAGGACAAGGACAAGTACCATTAATTAAACTGAATTAACCAATATAATTCATGTCTTAAAGCTACTTCTTGATTTTTTCCAACTCTACCCTTATTGAATTTAATGCCAATTTTATTTTATTTTTTGATTTTTAGTTAGGGTTAAGGTATCCCTATCATTTTGAGATTTAGAGCTCAAACGATTTTTAGCACTTCACTAAATTCAAACTTATATTCTCTTCTTTTTATATATGATGCTACTTACTATCTCAATCAATAACTTATTAATGCCCATTTTATTTGCTACCTTTAAGTTTAAGGGAATGAAAAAACAGTTATATCAATCCTTTCCATAACTCCTTAAATTTTATAATGGTTAAAGTAACACCAAATATCTTGATCTTATTTCTCATATACGTCAGTATCATAATCTTATTTGTAGTACAATTTCATCCATAATCTTTTAATTTTGATACAATTCTTGATACTTGAGATGTAATATTACGAGTAAACTTGTACTAAATTAAAAAGACTATGGGTAAAATTGTACCAAATTAAAAAAAAAAGTATGGGTAAAATTATATTAAAAATAAAATTAGGACACTAGCCGCATATGAGAAATAAGATCAACATATTATATGATACTTTACCCTTTTATAATTTGTCTTAATAGAAACAAGGGAGAAAGATAAAAAAAAACTATTTAAATTTCAAAAGAATAAATTGGGCTTCTGAATATTGAAAATTACAAATTTGTATGCAAAAATTAAATTACCCTTCACTTTCCCAATATTTTGACAATACGATTTACAAGTTTGCCAATGATATTTACAACTCTGACAATGATATTTGTAACTCCTATAATAGTATTTATAACTTTGATAATAGTATTTGTAATTTTGACAATGATGTTTATAACTTTGACAATAGTATTTGTAGTTTTGACAATGGTATTTGTAACTTTGTCAATGGTATTTGTAACTCCCATAGTGGTATTTGCAATTTCAATAATGATATTTGTAACTCCCACAATGATATTTGTAACTTCCACAATAGAGAAGAAATAACTTTAACAATACGATTTATAATTTTGCTAATTGTATTTATAACTCTGACAATGGTATTTACAACTGGGAGAAATCTAATTTTGGCAATTGGGAGAAATACTGTAACTTCAACTAAGTGAAGTTGCAAATCCCATTATAAGAAGTTATAAATCTTGTAGGTGAAGTTACAAACCCATTTGGTGAAGTTGCAAATCCCCTAGAAAAAGTTATAAATCCCATTGATAAAGTTGTAAATCCCATTGGGAGAGTTACAAATAATATTAGCCAAATTGAACACTAAAATACTGTTGTAAATCTTATTCTTTAGGGGAACTTTACAAAATTTGAACATTGAAAAGTGATTAACTAAGTCAGAACATCAGTTGGTCAATGGTTTAAGTTATTACATATATCATCATTACGAGAGTTGTAAATGCCATTGGTAAAGTTGAAAATCCTATTGTGAAAGTGGTAAATACTAGGAGTTATAAATACCATTGATAAACTTGCTAATACTATTGGCAAACCTGCAAATACTAAGTTGCTTCTTCTTTATTGTGGGAGTTACAAATACCATTGCGGGAGTTATAAATATCATTGTTGAAATTGCAAATATTACTATAGGAGTTACAAATACTATTGGCAAAATTACAAACACCATTGTCAAAGCTACAAATACTATTGTTAAAGTTACAAATATCATTTTTAAAATTGTAAATACTATTGTCAAAGTTATAAATACTATTATAGAAATTACAAATATAATTATCAGAGTTATAAATATCATTGGCAAACTTATAAATCGTATTGTCAAAATATTTGGAAAGTGAAGGGTAATTTAGTCTTTGCACATAAATTTACAAATGATAGATTAAGCCTCCTACCTAATTTATCCTTTTCAATATTTAAAAACTTAATTTATCTTTTTAAAATTTAAATAGATTTTTTCTTTGTCTTTTTTTACTAGAAACAAATCACCCTCCAAAACTGTCCTAAAAATAGAAACGGAGGGAGCCGTATTTCCAACGTGTAAATGACGTTCTATCTAATAATAGTATTTGGATTGTCCCCACTCATTATCAATTTTTAATAAATAGCGGGTGTGCTCACCTTTTTTTTTGGGAAAAAAAATTCAGAACTAGTTCACAGGATAAGAAAGATTAATATGGCATGTTATTGTTTTTAATTAATTAAAGTATAATTCATGTCCTCTCGATAATACTGGAGGAGAGTTAAACCTCCAAGGTTCCCCCAAAAAAGGTTTAACTTCTGAGGATATAATTCAGCAAATTAAACAAAATGATAGTTTATCCTTAAAAAAAACAAAGAAAAACTATTTTACAGATGTCTAAAGGTTTTATATGTTTTTTAATTTTTAATTTAGTAGATATGCATTTTCTCTCTCTTTAATAATTAAATATTTTAATTTAGTTTAGTTAGAAAATTTAGTTTCTATATAAGGGTTAACTGTGTTAATAGGGTAAAAGTTAGGGGGTTAATTTTTTAGGTTGTAATTATAGAAAGCCTGAGTCATAACTTAAAAATATCAATGATAATTTCTCTTTCTACGTAGAGTTCTGGAGAAATATTTTAAGCTTTCAAAATCTGTCAATATTACGAATTACTGGTCCATAACGGTTATTTTCTTTAATTTTATGTCTCAATTCTGCTTAGTTTTTCTCAATTGGACCAGAAATTAATTTCAAAAGCTTAAGGATAATATAAATAAATTGTTAAACTAGAAGAATCCAATGGATAATGGATCTGTGACTGGGCATGCCTGTGTGCAATTAATGATTCCTCAAAATCTTTCCTTTTGACTAATTAGTTTGTTTAGTTTGAAAAATTGGATATGATTAGTTAAGTGCACATGTTTCTATTTTCAGAAAAAACTATCTTTTGATTTCATCTACATTTTTTTATTAGCCCAAATCCTTAATTTCCTTCCTCTCAATGATACTTTTCAATCTTAATTGTCTAAATTTATGTATGAGCATAATTAACAACTCATCTTATCTAATATTAATATCACCTATAAATAAGAGAAATTTTATCTTATTAGATCGTGGGTAAGATTAATATTTTTCTAAAAAAATTTATAAAAAAATATTGAAAAAAGATTAAAAAAAATTCCTGTAGGCTTAATAAATTAATATTGCCATATGCAGGCTTCTTTTTTCATTTCAAAATATTTGTCACTCAAGATTACGCATATAGATTAAGAAAATTATGAACTAACCTACGTTGTATCGAAATCTAATGATATTTTAACTAAAATATACTCTAATCTATTTTGTTTTCCTATTTTGGAGGCAAACACTTACCTACTATTTTTTTTTAAAAAAAAATTAAAGATGGATGAATCGAAAGGTTCAAAGATAATTGCTATTTCATTGAAAGATTAAAATAACAATTAATTTTGAAATAAAATCAGATTACACCTCACAAAAATCTTTTTAATATAATTTTCAACATATTGTTAATTGTGAAGGTTAAAGGAAAGTAATACTGATAAATAAAAATGAAATGTGAATATAAAATTTTAAAATTTTGAGTTAAAAACAATGTCTAATTCATTTATTATAAGGGTTTTTTTTAAAAAATCAATATGAAACAAAAAAAATCGACAATTTTCATTTTTCTTCACATGTTTCATTGTACCGTATGCAATTTTTCTTCTATTTTAAATAAGAAATTTTATTTTTATTCCTAAATATACTTATTTTAATAAGGGATTCATATATATATCCCCTCCCATTTGGTATTTTTTATCTTAGGAAAATATTGAGAATTTATCTTCCAAGACATTCAAATTAAAATTCATAAATTTGATTTAGAATAACTAGCTACCTTGCTAGTTAACCTTCAATCCTCTCATAATTTAGAATGATCAAATACTCTTTTAATAGTTACCCCATAAAGTTACCTACTTAATAATCCTATTTCACATAAGACTTGAATAATAAATTTTATTATTTATACCTTTTAAATAATATAGGGATCCCTCATTTAGTTCATATTTTGACCAAAAACTCTATTTTTTATCTTAAAAGGGTTTAATCTCTTACCTCTCAGCTAACAATTCGAGAAATAACATCATAATTTGTATTAAAAAAGAATCAATTCAAAATTGACAAATTGAATTATAAAATTATAAAAGCATAAGTTTTTTTTTAAATGGATCAATACTCCCACTTTTAGAATAGATTTTATTATATATATTTTAAATATATTGTGGTATTGATACGGATGATAGTTGATTCAATCACACTACCCTATGCTATATAATATATATATATATATATATATATATATATAGCTTTTTGCACATATGATAGTTATGAAAAAATTGAAGATGTGAGAATAAGGTAAAAACACTCTTTATATAAAATTCTTAATCCATAAAATATCGTAATATTCCTTTGCCACATAATACTACTAAAGTTAATGAAATATATAAAAAATATTCCCTTTTTTCTGAAATGCTTCAAAATATTCTCCTATTATTGGCTCACGCACCAATCATAAAATAGTGACACCGATTCTTCATGGCCAAAATGTAAATTGATCGATCATTTAATGATTGAATCTAGACAAGAACAATACACACAAACACACACACATTGAATTGAAGCAGATAATTTAGATTTGTAAAGCCTTTATTCGTTTAATTAGTTCAAAGATTTGGATAAATAATTAATATTTAACAATGATTAGGTAAAAATTAGTTGAGGTCTTTATGTTTGCAAAAGATAAGGTCCACGCTGAAGCATCAAGAAGTGGAATTCTTATTAGATAAGGAAGAATATAGCTCTCATATCTGATAGCAGACCAGAGCATGTCAAAGTTGAACAATTTATATTTCAAAAAAAAAAAGAATACTTTTTTTTTTTAAAACGAAAAGAAGAAAAATAAATCACTCAAAAAAAATAAAGATAGAGTTTCATCATTTTTAAAACAAATTGTATGAATATGAAGCTAATCAAAAGGAGAAATATGGTTTATCTACAAAAAAAAAGGGGTCTAATAATTAATTTTGAGCAAGCACAAAGAATAATTCAAGAAAAACGTTGGAATTTCTAACTTTTCCACTTTTTTTAAAAAAAATAAATTAATAATTGAAATTGTCAACCGGCCTAACATAAAGATATTGTAAGATATATATTTTTTTTTAAAAAAAAATAGTATTCTTTTATTAAAAAGGTTTGCAGCATGTGGGAAAGAATATAACAAAAGGATATTTGATTTTATATGCACAAGGGCAATGTATATCGACAAATTTAATCTATCATGATACAAGTATGAATAAATCAACTTTAAATAATGATAAATTATTTATATATAACATCACTTTAAAGGAACAAATAAATCATATTCAGGTGACCTCACCCTATTTGTTCTTGCAAATTGCATTATATACTAAATAATTCCTAAGTCCCCACTATAAGGAGAATATTCAGGCACTTTGGTTCTCAGGTGTGAGATATGGACAAACACAGTTTTATTAGAATATATATATAGAACTTTTAATAATAATTAATATAAGGAAATATAATTAATAGTTTATGGAAAAAGAATAGAATCTTGTATTATTGGTGATTATATATATTTGATATGACATGAGAAAGAATGAAAGTATAATTTTATCTATATATTTGGTTGAATAAAAATAAAGTGAAAATTGAAAATAAAGATGGATAAATATATGACTTTTAACACTTATAGTACAAAAATTATTAAACATTTACCTTTTTATTCCAATTTTCTTCTTCTTATTATTTTTAAGACACTTTCATCAAGATAAGCTAAGCTAAGGTTAGAGATTAGTGTTGCAAAGGTAACAAGAGAGATCAAAGTTGAAACTAAACATAAAGTTCATTGGAATATATGAAGTTTCTTCTTTTCTTTTCTTTCTGAAGATTTCATGCTAATCAGAATGTTCGAAGCAAAAGTGATTATTGCACTTATTGTTGTTGTTCATGTACTCAAAAAAGTTCTTCATTGTAATGAAAGTCTCAGCATAATATATAAAAATAATTTTTTTTACTTCATTTATAAAGTCTTTCTAAAATAAAGCTTCGCAGATATTTGAGCATAGATTTTTCTTAAATATTTTATTAATCATATATCTATTGAGAATTCTCATCATAAACGCCTGATTTAATCAATAGTCTTTGAATTATGTACAAGAAAATTGGCCACATTAAACAAGAACTTCAAATCATGCGAATAAAAGAAGCCATGTCACAAGAATTATCCTCAATTAACCAAGTGTTGGTCCCAATAGAAGGGATTTTGACAACACAAGTATAACATAGTGGCTCGAGTTTGAATTCGTATGAATACAGAAAAAAATAGGAGAGATACCCTAATTGAGACTAAAAGTACTCGAATATGATTTGGTCAAATAATCACCCACCCACCCACACATATATATATATATAGAGACACACCAAAATTTGTAAATGCTTTACATGCAGGTAGGTATTGTCATTTTACTAAGAGCCTGTTTGGATTAGCTTTTGGAGAATAGATTTTGGGAAGAATAGATTTTGAAAAATAGATTTTGGGAAGAATAGATTTTAAAAATAGAGATGTTTGGATGATTAGTAGTAGAATCACTTTTTATATTATTAAATTACCAAAAGAGTATGATTTGATTAAAGTATGAGAGAGGAGACAGGGTAGAGAGAGTGTAGAGGAGAGAGAGGAAAGAGAAGATAGGATGAAGAAGAGAGATGAGATATGAGAGAGGGTATAAAAAATAAGGGTAAAATAGTAATTGGATAGTCTATAAGCTCTTTTATAGTTCTAAAATCTATTTTCAGTAGCTTATTCAAAACCATAGTTTCAAACTGAGGTTTTGTCTAAAATCAATTCTAGACAAAAATAACTATTTGGTTCAAATTTTTTTCAAACCGAGGTTTTGGCCAAAATTAATTCTGGACAAAAAATTATGTTTGTTTCAAATTTTTCCAAGTCGAGATTTTGGCCAAAATTGATTCCTAAAAGCTATTGCCAAACAAGCACTTAGATGAATTTTCTAGTGATGCCAAATGTTGAGAGTTGAATTATTGATAAGAATAATATATATATATATATATATATATACACATACACATACACACACATATATGATATATCTTTCCTTGTTTGATGAATATAGCTAAACTGAGAGGTTGATGTTTAACAAGACAGCTTTAAGAATATTGAAAGTGAAAAAGGTTAGGGAACCAGAAACACCCAACATGATCTGCAGGCTTCAATTGTGTGAATTAGAGAGAGAGAGAGAGTTTCAACATCAAGCAAGTCAGGCTCAGGCTGAGACAGAGAAATATGTGAATATGTTGTGAAGAAGAAGAACCTTAAGAAAACAGCTTCACATGGCACTGTTTGAGGATATTAATATTGTAACCATCATATCATATTATGATTCATATCCAATAATTGTCACACTGACATGAAATGTCTCTGATCAATCTCTCGACTGGTTCAGATGCTCTCTCTCAACTTGTCCATAAGGGTTATGGTCTCCAGAATTATATCCAAATACCAATTTTATTTTATTATATGCCTTATTATTATTTTTTTTGTTTTGTTTGTTTCTGGGTATCTGGTTCTCTTCTCCCCCATATCCACATTGTTTTGCTGGATGCCTTCCTTCCACATTAAATCTTTTCAATTCTCTCTTTTCTTAAGAGTTAAGTCTCCATATCTCCCAATTCATCACTTATATTTCACCATGGAATAATCTAGTGCTCTCTGCAAACTGCCAAGGGAATTTATAGCATAAAAGAAAAACAAAACAAAAAACTTTGTACATATTATTGTATTGTCCTTGATTAATATAGGGAAAATCTCACAAAAATACCACTTGAATTTCAAAATTCTAAATCAGATGGGTTTAATTTTTAAGATTCAAGACACACTTTAAAGTTTAAAGAGTATTTGATAAAAATATTTATAAATTACCCACTCATGACATCTTCACATTAACAAGAAGTTAGAACCTATGCTATTATGAGATACATGCATATCCTTTGTAACTTAAAAACCCTTCATTTCCTCTATAATATAGTTAGTTGCACATATTTAAAATTAAAGAAAATTTTATATAAGATTATAACATTAGAAACCCCAAAAAAAACACTTGAAAATTATTTAATCTATCGATTATTTTTTATACATTTTGTATTTATGCATCATATTAATTGTATAAAAATATTATATTCCTCTTATCCTAAATATAAGATCTAATTTATAGTGTAATTTGTAATACAAATTAAGTCCACGCTAAAATCTAATATGGAGATTTAATGAATTTAAGATAGGATATTGGTGAAATTTGAAAAAAGGAAACAAATGAACCAAATAGGCATATCCTAACTACTTCCCCTTATGGGATCTTAAAATACCTTCGACTTATGTTGACCCATCGAACACAACATTTAACTTGATCATAATATGAATTAATACCTTAGAATATCCATATATATTAAATTAGGTGCACTTTTAATATTGTATTAAATTTGAAAAAAAAAGCATACTATTTATATTTATAATATACGTAGGTAATATGACTTATTCTAAATTTCATATTTTATATTACTGGAAATGATAATTATGTGATTAATTAAGTTCACATGTAGCCCAGCCCAATCATATGAATTTTACACAAATAAAAAAGAATGAAGTAGGCCTAACCCAATAAGTAAGGGTAACAAATAGATGCAAGAAACAAGTCTTTTTTTGCACTATCAGGGTTAGACTTAGACTGAGTGGTAAACAGCTCAATATTATTTAAACAAGATATCAAATTTGAGTCTTAATGCATACAAAAAATCTTCGTTAGGAATCAATCTCACAACTGCCAATTATGCTCTTTACAAGAGAACTTGTTAAATATATGAAATGGTAGAATTCCATCATTTCCAGTTTTCCACACTTGTTTCCAAGTACAGATAAAATTTATTTCAGAGATGAGAAAACAAAACAATGAAAGATTATTATATGATGAGAACATAATCTGTACATATACGACTAATGACCAAACACTAAGTAGCCCTCTGCCCTCCCACTTCCCCATGATCATCTCTCTTCTTTTTAAAAAACTCGCCTACATTACATCGCTCGGTGGCGGGAAAACCCAACAAAAATCTTTCTCACAGCTCACCATAAACTAGGGAAGCACTCAAACTTGAAGGCAGCAGACTGACTAAGGTAACGTGGCTTCCTTGAGCTCAAAATCTCTTAATATGCCCTTCAATTATGAGCTTCCAATGTATCCACTCGATCGATGACATCCAAGGCCTTGATTGGATCACTATTGAAATCAATGACTGGAATAGATGACCTCCTAATGGAGAACATGTTTTTACTTTCACTGATTGGGGAATGACTACTACTCTTGCTCAGCCTCTGGTGTTTGCTCAACCGAGTCTTGGCGGTGTCGAATTCCTGGCTCTTGCTAATCCCAGGTGTCAGTTTCCTCTTGCTGACGTCTCGAAGCATTTGTTGATCTTCAACGGTTAGCACAGGAGAAGTAGAGCAGGCCTTCTGTGCAAATAATTGCACTGTTTTTTGGTTAGGGGAATGGATTGGGGATTTGACTGGAGACCTTATTCCTCCATTGCCAGTTCTCGCTTGACAGATTAGATGATGAAGCCACACCACAAGTTCAAGAATATAAGCTTCTGTTGTTTCCTTGTCGGCATGGTGAAGTGTTTCTATTCTTAACAAGTCTGTCTCACCAGTAGGTTTACGGTGGACCTCAGACCTAAACACGATTACAAAATATAAGTAAAACATGAATACGCCTGTATAAAATTGATCAGAAAGCATAAGTAAAAGATGTTTATAGAGAGGATATCCCAAGAAACAATTCTGAAATTTAAAACTCACCCAGTATTTGCCCATTCTCCAACCCATCCAAAGCCATGATGAGCTCTGAATTCACGCAAATGAAACAGATTATTAGGCAGTCAAACACAACACGTAAGTCTACGGAAATAGGTATAACGCAGATCAGATTCGCATCTAAATATTTTTCAAATGGTCAACACATTATAGAACTAAAACTAGAAGGTATTAAGATTTAAAGAGTAAGGGGATGCAAATTTACTTTGTCGTGTTGGTGGCAATAGGAACAAGCCAGTGCAAAGTTTTCTCCATTTCAGCTTTGATTTGCTGGACTGTAAGCTGCAGAAATGCTTCTCTAATATCAGATTAGATCCAAGACAATGTTTACAGGCAAATGGATCAGAGTCAACTGCAGTGGAATGAGAAAGGTTTGATTGAAAAAAAAAAAAAAAAAAAAGCGCCGGCCCACACACATGTAAAAAGAGAATAGGGCAACTTATTATTAATTTTAAATTTAAATATACACAGACATGAAATATAGAAAGAACAACGTTTCTCCAAAAAGTGCTTGTGCAGCTACAGTATGAGTTAATCTAAATACAAGTCATGATCGTTATTGGTCATAAATGCAACTTTGAGAAGATAATTGCAACTAAATTGATAGCAAGCCGTACTACTATAACTCATGAATAGTACATCTCACCCAATATGTGAAATGCATGAAGAAACTTGTCTAGATGGATGCAAAAAGGCCACCTGTTCATGTACTTAAAGCATGCATAATCAACATCAAATATAATTAACATAGACATGGGACAAGCACCTCTTCTTTGGGTTGAAAAGACTGTATCCTTGAGCGCATTGCTGATTTAATACTAGGAGGCAGCCCTTGATATAAAGCATCCCTTGTATTAGGGGGCACAGAACTTGAGCGTGACACCTGAAAGTAATCAACTGTCAATTCAGGGCTATCTTTACAGAGATTTTTTGATCAATTTATCACATGCAGCCACATTGTAGTTTTCACCATCAGCAATTGATCAAACAGTGAATTGCAACAGACACAAATTTTGTGATCATTTTCTTTTTCATTACCATGCACAAAAAAATATTGAAAGAACCTTTCAAAAGGAGGGGCCAATGAATTTACAAGCCAACAATATAATATCATGGATTATGAAATTAGAGTAAAATTTTCACTCACAAGAGTATCAATTTGAGTAATAATATTTGCATAATGCAATGCAAGACCAGCAGAACCCAGCTTCTTATGGCTTCCTGGAGAATCTTTTACTTGACTAACAGAGTCTGCAAGGTTGAACGGCATATTAGTTATGAAAGATACATCATATTGGATCTGCTATATTTTCCCAAACAGGTCAAAACACTCATTTTCAAGCAGAAGTTTAGTACACTGGTTTTACAAAATATATACTAAGAAGCAAACCACAAGAAGCTCCATCCATCACCACACAATAAAATCTTCTCTGAAAACGAACTCCAGAGTTAAACTGTGGTATTTTAGAATATGAATTGTCCAATGATCATTGCTTTGGCTTATGCCTCATATATATACACAGTTCTTGGGAATCAAATGAGATACACCAAGATAAAATCAAATCTCTAATAACTACACCTAAATCAAATATGATATGTTTCTAATAATAACAATAATATCTCTAACAATAATATCCTAATATTAATGATATAATAACACAATAATATCCTAATATTAATGATTTAGATATTAGGATATTTTAATATTAGGATATTCCCATACTCCCCCTCAAATTGGATCATAGATATTGACCATGTCCACCTTGCCTAGGAGCCGTTCAAATATTTCTTCTGGTAGTCCCTTGGTGAGAATATCTGCAGTTTGTAGCCTTGTATATGAAAGATACATCATATTGGATCTGCTATATTTTCCCAAACAGGTCAAAACACTCATTTTCAAGCAGAAGTTTAGTACACTGGTTTTACAAAATATATACTAAGAAGCAAACCACAAGAAGCTCCATCCATCACCACACAATAAAATCTTCTCTGAAAACGAACTCCAGAGTTAAACTGTGGTATTTTAGAATATGAATTGTCCAATGATCATTGCTTTGGCTTATGCCTCATATATATACACAGTTCTTGGGAATCAAATGAGATACACCAAGATAAAATCAAATCTCTAATAACTACACCTAAATCAAATATGATATGTTTCTAATAATAACAATAATATCTCTAACAATAATATCCTAATATTAATGATATAATAACACAATAATATCCTAATATTAATGATTTAGATATTAGGATATTTTAATATTAGGATATTCCCATACTCCCCCTCAAATTGGATCATAGATATTGACCATGTCCACCTTGCCTAGGAGCCGTTCAAATATTTCTTCTGGTAGTCCCTTGGTGAGAATATCTGCAGTTTGTAGCCTTGTAGGTATGTAGGTGAGGCACATAATCCCATCCTCTACTTTCTCACGAATAAAGTGTCTGTCGATTTCCACATGTTTAGTTCTGCTATGCTGGATAGGGTTCAAGGCCATATTTATAGCAGCCTTGTTGTCACAAAATAACTTTAATGGAGCATCTATCTTCAAATGAGCCTCTTTTGCAACTCTTGCTAACCATAGACCCTCCATGATTCCTTGAGCAAGAGCTCGTATTTCTGATTCTGCACTACTTTTAGCCACTACTTTCTGTTTCTGACTCTGCCAAGTGACAAGATTTCCCCATACAAATGTACAATAGCCAGAGGTTGATCGACTGTCTTCTTGTGATCCTGCCCAATCAGCATCGGTGTAGATTTCTACCGATCTATTTGTGCTCTTTCTAAAGAATAGCCCACGGCCAGGAGTACCTTTTAAGTATTGTAGTATCTTGTAAGCTGAGTCCATATGTTTCTTCCGTGGATCATGCATATGTTGACTGGCAACGCTCACTGCAAAGGCGATATCAGGACGTGTGTGTGAGAGATAAATGAGTTTCCCAACTAACCTTTGATATCTTCCTTTGTCTGTTCTCATTTCATCCCTTTCTCGTTTCTTCTACTTGTTCTCATATTTGTCAGTTTCCACCACAATTTGCTTTTTCTTTTGTTTCACTGTGCTGATAGGGACTTTACTAGGTTTACACCCAAGCATTCCTGTTTCCTTGAGTAGATGAAGGATATACTTTCTTTGAGAAACATAAATACCACCCTTAGATCTTGCTACTTCCATACCGAGAAAGTATTTCAACTTACCAAGGTCTTTGACCTCAAATTCATGGTTTAGGGCTACCTTGATTCGATCAATCTCCTTAGTATTATTTCCTGTGACAATAATATCATCCACATAGACAATGATAATAGTGATGAGGTCATTACGACGGGATACAAACATTGTGTGATCAGATAAACTTTGCTGATACCCTTCAACCTTGAGAACACTAGAAAATCTGCAAATCAGGCACGTGGTGATTATTTCAGCCCATAGATGGATTTTCTCAGCCTACATACCTGGTTCTGTCTTCCTGCTTCAAAACCTGGTGGGAGTGTCATGTACACTTCCTCTTTTAAATCTCCATTGAGGAAGGCATTCTTAATATCAAGTTGTTCTGGGGCCAATCTAGATTTGCTGTTACGAAGAAGAGAACCCGTATGGTATTGAGCTTTGCAACAGGTGCAAAGGTTTCGTTGTAGTCAATACCATGCGTTTGCGTAAACCTCCGAGCAACTAGTCTTGCCTTCAACTTGTTTAACGTACTATCAGCATTGTATTTGGGAGTGAACACCCACTTGCAACTTACGGGTTTTATTCCTGAAGGCATCTACACTATCTCCCAAGTCCCATTTTTCTCCAAGGCATGCATTTCTTCCATCACTGCCTGTTTCCACTCTGGGACAGCCAAGGCCTCATGTACATTGTTAGGAATATTGATGCTGTCAAGGTTAGTTACAAAAGCATGGTAATTTGGAGTAAGAGCAGCATAAGAAATAAACTTTTCGATAGGATGCTTCGTACATGTCCGTGGTAGTTATCTCAATGCAATAGGAAGCTCCAGATTAGCCTCACCATGTTCAGGATCTACCAACGGTTCAGGAACTGGTTCTACCTCAGAGATATGATGGTCGTGGCCTCTATGATGTCGGCGTGAGTACATTTTCCCCCATCTTTGTTGTTCAGATCCTTCTGGAGGCTGTAAAGGTCCATGTGGTGTGAAGAAAATGGGTCCATGTGGTGTGAGGGAAATGGGTACATTGGGTTCCACAAGTTGAGATTCATTCCAACTCTCCCCCGGAATCGAAGACTCGGGATAATATGACTGGTGCTCAACAAAGATGACATCACGGGTAATAAACAGGTGTTTGGACACAGGATCAAAACATTTGTAACCTTTTTGGGAGGAGGAGTAGCCCAAGAAGACACATTTAGTGGTACGGGGATGGAACTTTGAGGGAGGATGATGAATATGAACAAGAACAGTGCATCCAAAGACACGTAGCAAAAGAGAAGACTGTAAGTGAGAGACATCGTGAGTTTTTTGTAATTCTGCAATGGGAGAGGTGAAAGAAAGAATACGACTAGGAAGACGATTAATGAGCTGAATAGCGGTCTGGATAGCATCCCCCCAATAAAACAAAGGAACATGACACTGAAATAAGAGAGACCGAGCAACCTCAAGAATATGTTTATTTTTTCGTTCCGCAATCCCATTTTGCTGAGGACTATAGGGACAACTGCTGTGATGAACAATTCCTTTAGCAGACAGGAAAGCGTGAAGGGAGTTATTGAAGTATTCAGTGCCATTATCGGTGTAAAGGACTTTGACAGAGGTATGGAATTGGTTTTGGACAAAACCATAGAATTCAATGAAGACATTAGGGACCTCAGATTTATCTTTTAAAAGATAGACCCAAAACATGCGAGTATGATCATCAATAAATGTGACAAAATATTTGGTCCGAGTGCGATTAGGAATCTTAGAGGGTCCCCATACATCACTATAAATAATGGAGAAGGGAGAAGATGGTTTGTATGGAACAAGAGGAAAGGAAACACGGTGATGTTTAGCAAAAGCACAAGTATTGCAAACAAAAGAACTTTTATTGATAGATAACTGGGGAAACTTTTGTAAATAATGAACACTAGGATGACCTAGTCTTTTATGCCATAACAGAAAAAACTCCTCATCAGAGGTGGGGTTGGGTGTAGAGGTGGTGATCTTGGACCATAATGCACTCACGGTAGATGTGTCGAGACAATAGAGACCATCACACTCCTTAGCAGAACCAATCATCTTTCCCGATGTGAGATCCTGAAAATCACAATGAGTAGAATAAAAATGAACTGAGCAGTTTGCTTGTTTCGTCAATTTGCTAATAGAAAGCAGGTTACAAGCCAAATGAGGAACATGAAGTACTGATTCAAGATGTAAAGAATCTGAGATAGTTACAGAACCGATGCCTGCTATAGGTGAAGGAGTGCCAGTAGCAGTAGTGATTTTCTTATTCCCTGCTAAAGGATGGTAGGTGACAAACATCTTTTCATTTGATGTCATGTGATCAGAGGCCCCTGTATCCACAATCCACTGTGATGGAGGAAGAGAGGTATGTAAAGCAATGGGAATTATACCTTTATGAGTCATGGATGCAGATCCGTGAGGGTGTTGTTCAGCTTGAAGGCTTCTGAACATACGTGTAATCTGATTTAGTTGCTCCTGACTGAAGGATGTGGATGGCTCAGATGGGGATGGTGCACATGCTGATTCATTTGAGGTTTGGTGAGCTCGTGGCTTATTTTTATGAGGCTTCCAATCAATTGGCTTGCCATAGATATCCCAACACTTTTCACGAGTATGTCCCACCTTCTTGCAGTGTTCACAGGTGGGTCGAGTCTTACCACAAGTATCAGGATTGTTATGTTTGCTAACAAAGGCCGTAGACTCAAGAAAAGGTTGTTTAGATTCAAGGCATAGTCTCCCTCCTGGATTCTTCTCTGCGCACCTCAGCATAAGTTTCCAGAAGTGACGGTAGTATGGAATTGCTGAGAATTCTGGCCCTTACAGCATCAAATTCAGCATTTAGACCAGCAAGAAAAAGAAGTATTCGCCCCTTTTCAATCCTTTTCTGATTTCGAACGACGTGTGTAGGGGTATCCCATTCATCTTCGTCAAGAAGATCCAGCTCCTGCCAGAATGCCACGAGGTCATGCTAGTATTCGTGCACTCCACGGGTCCTCTAAATGCATCACCATGTACTACGTTGGAGGTTGAATAGGTGAGAATGGTCTTTGGTAACTGAGTAAGAGTCACGAACAGCTACCCAAATGTCTCGTGTTGTGGGTAGATACATGAAGCTTCGTTTGATGTTTGGAGACATGAAGTTGATAAGCCAGGAAGAAACCAAATGGTTGTTGATGGTCCATTGTTGCATCTCAGGGGACGCTTCATTCGCTGGTGCTTTAACATCACCAGTCAAATAAGCAAGTTTCCCGCGCCCACCAACTGCATGTTTTATTGCCTGAGCCCACTCTTGATAATTTGTCAAGGTGAGCTTGTTAGATACGATGGAAACAGGAACACTGGATGCCCCATCAAAACCTGTACTCAACCCGTGGTGCTTCTGCTGGTCAGAACTTGTAGATGACATGGCAGAATCTCAACTACTATAGCAACTCGGTATTGTAGCAACACGGTTACTGTAGCAACTCCGTACTGCGCATCGCGGTCACTGTTGCGACGTGGTCACTGTAGCGACTTGGTACTGTTGGTTGAAAAACAACACAGAACTCTGTTGCTCACAGAGGCAACAGAACAGAGGACGTTGGACAAGAAGTTTATCGGACTGAAGGCTCTGATACCATGTGATTTTTTAGAATATAAATTGTCCGATGATCATTGCTTTGGCTTATACCTCATATATATACACAGTTCTTGGGAATCAAATGAGATACACCAAGATAAAATCAAATCTCTAATAACTACACCTAAATCAAATCTGATATGTTTCTAATAATAACAATAATATCTTTAACAATAATATCCTAATATTAATGATATAATAACAATAATATCCTAATATTAATGATTTAGATATTAGGATATTTTAATATTAGGATATTCCCACATAAACCATGCTTGTTGCATTCACGCATGGGATGAAAGAAAACTTTGATACTCTCCCCTCACAAATTATCAATAATCAGGGAACAGGGAACAATAGATAAAGGAGAAACTGACTCTCAGCTAATCATAACCATCTATTTTCATTATCTTGAAGAATACCAGCACTACCAAATGCTTCATGTATCTCCAAATGAAGGAAGTGGACAATGTCAACAAGCCTCTCCATGACCTGCGAATTCAGAAACCAGATTATAGCCAAGGAAAATAAAAATAAAAAGCTTTAGATTCAAAAGCTTGAAAGAATCTAAATCAACTGAGACTCCAAGACGAGTAATAGCAATTCCAAGAAGTCATGTATGCCCTTTAGAGTTAGCCTCTAAAAAATGAATTGTCATATGATAGATCTACTTTCTATTAAAGTCGATACCTCCAATATCCAACCATAAAATCTAAAAGAAACCATGTTGTCTTCTTACCTCTTCCAGTATCCTGGACCATAGTGATTTTTTCTTTAAATTTTTTACATGCTTCTTTTGACTCTTCAGCTCTGCTCTTAAAATTGCAAGGCTGTCTCCTACAAATTTAATAACGAATGGTTACCAAAAAATAAAAAGTACTCGTCGTGGTAACAAAAATATGCGTCTTTATTTCAAGAACAGAGTGAATAATAAGGAAACAATATTCAGATTCTATTTTTCTTGAAATTCCAATATTTTAGGAATATGAATGACTTCACATTTATTTTTATTTGTATCAATTTATATGTTAGATTTTATTTTTTGGCTTTATATTTTATTATTTATTCTGTTACATATCACTTTAATTTAATGTTTCATTTTTTATTCTTTATGAAGCATCACGTTTCAATTTTAACTTATTATTTTAATATTTAATTATATTTTATTTATTATTTTTGGTGCAATTTCTTCGTTGATCTGTCATAAAGATTTGACAGAGTTTTAAATTGGCTGTTGTGAACCCAACACAACCCTCCCCCTTATCTAAGCTTGGGACTGATTATGGAGGACTTTGGAGTCAAAGGATTTTTGCCTGAGTATGAGTGAGACATAATACATGTATCGCAATTTTGACAAGAGACGAATTAGAAGTGATTTGGAGGTTAAAATGAGAGATCAAATCAGTCCACAAGTGACAAAGTTCATATATTTGGGATCAATTATACAAAAAGATGGTGAAATTGATAGAGATGTTAGTCATAGAGTTCAAGCTAAGGGGTTTAAATAGGGAGAGGTTCCTGGAGTTATTTATGATCGGAAAGTACCTAATAAGATAAAAGGGAAGTTTTATCATACTGCTATAAGACCAATAATGCTATGTGGTAATGAATGTTGGGTTTAAAAGGACAACAAGAGCATAAAGTAAGGGTAGATGACATGAGGGTATTGAGATGGATGTGTAGTCATATACGAAAAGATAAGATTTATAATGAATATATATGAAGAAGAGTTGGAGTGGCATCTACAACAACAACAACAAGCCTTATCCCATTAAATGGGGTCGGCTACATGGATCATATGACGCCATTGTGCTCTATCGAAAACTAAATCCTTAGATAGGTTATTGACCAGGAGATCCCGTTCAATGACCTCTTTGAGCGTTCTCTTTAGCCTTCCTCTACCCCTTTTAACCGGTGTCCATACTATTTGATCCACCCTCTTCACCGGCGCATCCCTTGGCCTTCTTTGTACGTGTTCAAACCACCTAAGACGGTTCTCTACCATTTTCTCTTCAATAGGTGCCACTCCAACTCTTCCCCGTATATGTTCATTACGAATCTTATCTTTTCTTGTATGCCCACACATCCATCTCAGCATCCTTATCTCAGCTACCCCAACTTTATGCTCTTGCTGTCCTTTTAAAGCCCAGCATTCACTTCCATAAAGCATTGCTGGTCTTATAGCAGTGCGATAAAACTTTCCTTTTACTTTATCTGGTACTTTCCGATCACATATAACAGGATCTAGTGAAGAGAAAATGGCAAAAATGGCATTTTTGGTTTGGACATGTATGGAGAAGGCTATTGGATGCACTAGTGAAGAGGGTAGATAAACTAGTATTGAGTCCTTTGAAAAGGGGTAGAGGAAGACCCCAAAAAAATACTCAATGAAGTTATTAAGTAGGACTTTTTGGTCAACAATTTATTTGAAGATTTGGTTGTTGAGCACAATGGCACTATGTGATCCATGTAACTAACCCCATCTAATGGGATAATGCTTATTGTTGTTGTATTATTTTTTGTGCTTCATACTTGGTGGAAGTATTAAGGTAAGGGTCAAGGATGGGCAAAAGAGACTTCTCAAATTATCAGAAACATTATCCTCCTAGGAAATTTTTTTTTAATTAAAAATACAAGTCGACAAGATTGAATGACATTTGTATAGGGGAATACAGGTGGTATCTTACCTCTTTGTGTGGCATTTGCATTGTCCTCTTCTTGAATCCTGCGCCGATAATCTTGATCAAATCTGTCTAAGGCATGCAATTCATGATATAATTCCTGCAATTCAAGTTTTGTTCTTCACGTTGTTCATAAAAAACACACAATAATGCAACATCAAGAAACAAGAACCAACATCAAGACCTGTCTTTTATTATTGTTTATTATCAGGAAAACGGAAAGGGTTTAAACCAAGTTTTTTTATTTTTAAGATGTTTCATTAATTCTAGCAAATGACTCTGGTCGCTTATGTCAACTCCAAATTTTTAATCGACTTCCATCATAAGGTTACTTGCTTGTGTTATAGGCAGGCCGCAGAAAAGAAAACCAATACGCATCTGAAGTTCAATCACAATGCACTGACACTGGGAAAGATCACAACCAAATGAAAAAACTTGATAAGTTTTACCCAGAGCCAAGTGCAATAGAGTCAGTGCATAACTGATGATACATGGATGGAAGGTGCACCATGACGTGCCTATTCTTTTGCAACCCCCCTCCCCCAACTCAAAAAAACAAAACACACACACAATGTATTAAAATATCCAAAACTAAGCATCCTCTTTTACAATGCTCAAATTGCTTTATCTTATCTCATACCAACTGACCACAACCCTAACTGTCCATATCTGAATCATCATTAACTCCTATATCAAACCTTCTAAAAAAAGCATAAAAACACTAAATTTGAAATGAACCATGTTATGTTTGGTATATTGAAATCAATTATAAGGGAATGGGAATAGGAATGGGAATGGGAATGAAATATTACCACCTTGTGTGGTATGTTGTAAATAAGTTAGGAATGTTTTAATATTTAAAAAAATAATTACGTGACCAAATTATCCTTCAAATATATAACTAAAAATTAATGAAAAGATTAGAGGATTTGAAAATGAAGAAGGGGCAAATAAGCTTTCTACCAGTTTTTCCTTTAAACTACAGTACTTTTCCTTTAGCTTAAAAAAGCATAGATATTACTTCACATTCATTGCAAAGGAATGAGCTAGGGATTGGGTTTCCATCAAAACAAACAAAGGTGATGATAGGCCCCACAATATTTGCCTTACTTTTCAATACCATCCCAGGGAATTTGGGCATGGTCTAATAGGATGCATAGTTTTGGATATATACAGTTACAAAGACTTTAAGGCTACTTATTTTTCATAGCCTTCATATACGTAGAATTGGCTAGTGGGATTACAAATATATAATTCAACTTAAGTAATACTTTATTTTGACTGTATGCTATCAGCAAAGCCACCAAAATTAACAGAATAGGAGGATAATCATCATCCACCTTTTTGAATAAAATCTTAATGGAATAAGGGGTCAGAAATTTTCTTACAAGAACTATAACACAATTTTCTCCCGCTTCAGCACAAATTGTAAGAATTTCTACATTCCTTAACTTATTGGGCCATATGAGATTCCAACACACAACAATGAAGATGTTGGCGTTATGTTGTTAGAATAGAAACTTGAAGTCAAAACTAGTTATATTCTCCATTACTGATAACTTGAATACTCACAGCTGTATATTGAACATAGGTCATTAATTGCTGCATCACCCCCTCTGCCTCATCTTTCAATTGCTTTTGTGGTATAAGCTCTGAGCTCAACCTAAATATCAATAAATATGAAGGAAACCATGAATATAAAACTATTTTGAATGTTATAAGAAAACAATTCAAAATAAATTCAAATCAATTCAACTATGGTTACTTCTCAAAATAGCGGTTGAGATTATGCCATTGAGGATCTTTACAACGATTTCCAAACCGCACAACCTCACCAGAAAAGAGTTTCAGTTCTTCTCTGCCACAACAAACAAGATAGTCATTACTCTTGTGTTTAAGTGCATGATAGGAACTAAAGAGATAGGCCTCATATTAATGGTAGAAAAATACAAGGAGCAAGAAAAAGAGCATGAACAAATTTGTACAAACTAACCTCTTGTCTGCTGCAGCAATTCTGAGGAGTTCTTCCATATCTCTGGATATCAAATTCTGCACTCCTTCAGATGGTAGAACAACCTCTTTTAAATGTCTAATGTTCTCCTTTGATAGAGATTGCATCAGATTAGCACCCTTAACAATTGTGTTTGCAACCTCAAAGGCCAAAATTGAAATTTTATTTCCTTTAGTTGTCACTCCAGATGTGAAACCACTACTCAGGTGCAAATTTGTCATACTGCTACCTAATGTGTCCAAAACATCTACTGCCTTGCCAAGGCCAGCTGTGCCAGCTCTACCCAAAATTGAACTCACTTCTGAAACCTATACCACAGGGAAAACATAACACAGAATGAAACTACTATTAAAAATATTGGAAATGTAAGTGCTTCATAGATGTAAATGGGTTTTTACGAACTACATATATTTTGGCACAAATTTTACTCATAGTATCAATTGATTATTTCAGTCTCACACCAAATATTAGGAAGCAAGATATAGATGATGTATGTTCCCAATGATCTTCATCTTCCCACTTGACATTGAAGAACATTCAATAGTTTTTGGTATAGAACTTTTTCCGACACAGGAACCACATCAGCAACTGGGTCAAAAAGGAGGATTTAACAGTCAAAATTAACTTTTGTAATAGTTGGGGCAAATCGCTCATTTTTTAACATTTCCAAGGCAACATTGAGCCAAAAACAAAAAATTTCCGGATACCCACATTCCTTTGTTAATACTTTTGGGGCAAAAATGACCTTTAACCCATATTTAATTTGATTTTAAACATGATATATTTGAAATAAGGGTAGGATATTATAGTCATTTATATATTTGGTCATTTTCTTTCCTCTTTTTCTCTTGTCCATCCAAATAGGAGGAGTAATGACATTTTTTCCAGTTTTCTCTTCTCTCCATTTTCTATCATCATTTTCTTTCCCCCAACTTTTCTTCCCCTCCAAACGGGGGCTTACCTTCACAATAACCAGTATAGGCCTTTCCTAATGATATGGTCACTCATAGCCACTCTCATCTCCTTATGAATGGACAAGCTGTACATACAACCTGAATGACTTGCTACATAATCAGAAGAGAGCACCAAATATGCAATTTCTGAAGGTTAAAAGAGTGCTTTCCAGGGGACAATCTTGATCTCTAAGCAATATTGTGCATTTAAGATTACTACTTATAAAGGGAGTTCCCTTCCTTTAATTGGGTAAATACTCTCTCCTCACTAAAACATAGCTTAGTTATACATTCCTAGGATAATATTATTTTTTTAATTATATAGCATTGAAGAGGTATTTCTTGAAACTTGTAATTCTGTCATTTGTTTTATTAATTTTAAAAAAGAAATAATTAACATGTTCTAAAAGTTTACTTTGGAAACAGCCTCTCCACTTGATGGGGGTAAGGCTGCGTACATCCATTCATCCCTACACTCCACTTGGTGGAAGCCTCATGCACTGGGATGCCATTATTATATTCTAAAAGTTTACTACATTTGTAACAGTACTTATGCCATCTACTTATATATTTAATACACATATTACTGAAACTACAGACATTTTACATGCACTAGCATAGAGTATGAGGGATGAGCCACACTGTTTACAACTCATGCATTATACAACTTACTATAGATTTTTATTATTTATACTGATATTGATATATTGATATTACAAATAATACCACTACAACAACAACAACAACAAGCCTTATCCCATTAAATGGGGTCGGCTAAATCATACCACTAGTTGGAGGTAAAAATTGATATTACAAAGTCTATGCATCTAGAATCAATATTACAAAATGATGATGAAGATGAAGATCACTACAGACTACAGAGTCAACATTTACTTAATTACTCTGTGGGCATTCTACTGGAGTTGGACTTAGGGTGGATTGGCAATGCTTCTACCGCTCAAGTTGCTTATTATGCCTCAAATACACTTTGAAGTTTTCACTTGCTTCTTGGTTTAAAGGTTTAGGAGTTTCAAGCTCAATCATGCTCAAGTTGCATGGGCACAGCTTTAGGCCAGTAGTTCAGTATGTCTCCCAACTAAATATGTCCTAGCTAAAGAAGGAGAAATAGTTTACATCACATATGTTCTAACTAAAGAATAAACAGTGGATATTCTTACTAAAGGGATTTCAAGATACAATTTCGAAGATTGCATCAGGATGTTGGGCATGATTAACATCTATGATCCAACTTGAAAGAGAATATGGTGATGATAATAGGACATTAACATTAAATATTCTTGACTGTAAATAGTTAAAGGACCAAATCCTCATTAGGATCAGATTGTAGGCTGATTTTGTAGCATGCTATAGGATTATGTCACCCACAATCTTAGCATAGTTGCTGCATATACGATTAACCCCCTGTACATACCATTTAGATCAATGAAATTGGCACTTTGGCCAACAAAGGACAGGCAACACTACTTCGTAATGTCCATGCTTCATAGACTTTTATAACTTTACAACCCGGTAAAATTGTCAGAGAAAGACTTCTTCAACTTGAAAGTGGCGGGTATAATTACCAAATCCACAAAACGTAGAGTAATGAGAAGTAAAGAAGTCAATAATTGCCTCAGGGTTCAGGCTGACTAAGCTAGCTTTATCCTAAGATACTCCATCTCATATGGTTCTAAACCCATCCCTCGTATAACCATAGTCTAGCCATTACTCTTCTAAGAAGTATCTGATCTAGCTGCTTGATCCAAAAGGCCAATTTAAATTTCATAACTTGATTAACTGAAATCTTTTGGAAAAGTTTATAATAGACGTTCTAAAAAATACAACTGTTGGCAAAAACATTATTAGACTGAAAAATTAATTGGTAGTAAAACTCATACAAAGTCATGTTTAATTAAACTCCTGCAACCACCCTCTCTGGGGTAAGAGGGGGAGGGAATTGAGCAGCATACGGTACAGTACTATGAAAGAAAGAAAGATAAGAAAAAGCAATACAGAGATCAAACATGCAATGGACACGCACCTTTGTAACAGCAGCCTGCTTAGACTTGGTAGATCTAGACTTGTATGACAAATCCCTAGACAAGTGAGGGATCCCATCATTGATATCATATGCACTTGGCCCAACTGAAGCCACCCTTTCAGGGAATGAAAACGATTCTCGCACTTGCTTATCCACATCATCATCAACAGAAGACAGGGCGGAGACGGTATTTACCTTTCCTGGAAGTTCGTGAGACTGATAATTCACTCGAGACTCATAATTATAATGACCATTAGCTTGGCTCGAGCGTTCACTAACACCATTATCTATAACTACACCACCTAGAATGGATTTCTTTGACTTTGAGCAAATACTGCCCATGATTGTTCAAATCCTGGGGATTATCTTCAGTCTCTATGCACAATGCCCATGCAGTGTAACCCGATAATTCTTACTCCATTCTTGCTAAGAAGCCCGGAAAGAAAAAATGTAAACTAAACTAACTAATGAAAGTAGTTACTCAGATACAGCCTTTACTCGACAGGAATGCTACACTCATTGCAAAGATTTTGATTATTCCGGAATTTGCTCGTCCACAAGTCAAGCATTCCAGCAGAAGAAACACAATACCAATTCTGGTCACCTTTACAGCTCCAGTCCATCAATTCCTTCTATCCCACCAAATCTGGAAGCAGAAACAATAAAACAGACACAATCAGGTAACCAAAGCCAGACAAAACGAAAGTAACAGATAAAAAACGGAGACAAAGCAAACCCAATTCAAAAGGAATAGAAAAGGAGGAAGAAATTAAACAAAATAAGATACCCATAACGCAATAGTTAATCCCATTAAGTGATGACTCCCGAGAGAGACCGCAACCCATCAGTCAACATCGGTTCAGAGAACCGGGCGGGAACCCCGAATATCGAAATGGATCAAAGAAAGCACATAACATCAAAGGAAAAAACAAAAAGATGGTCATTTTATCAACTACTAGTTGATCAGACAGGATACCAGAAGAAGAGATCTGGGAGGAGTTGTGCAAGCGTCATTATGGCAGGAAAGAGGCGTATTGTACAGAAAGAGAAGAAGACACAGCAGAGCTGAAGCTGCTAATGACGGAGGCGGTGGATGAAGGGATCGGGGAGCGAACAAGTCGACCGTGGAAAGGCAGAGGCCAGAAATGCAGAAGAAGGAAGAGGGACGAAGAAAGAAGAGGAGGCGAAGAAGGAATGAGGGTGAAGTCAGTAAGTGGTCGCACGCTGCTACACGCAAAAGGACAGAAGACTCTTTCGTCCCTCTCTACGACCCACCGATAGAGAGAGGGGGGTGGGGGAGTCAAAACATGAAGCCCACCGGCCTCTCTCCAATTAACGTTCTTTTTTACTATGATTTTGAAATTTTGTTTCCTTCACTTTATTTTTATAATCCCATTTAAGTTTCACATTGAAAAAAATTATCTTTACAAACCTTTACAAATTTATTAAATTATTGACAAATTCTATAAAATCTAAAGAAAATATATTATAATTATAAAATAATTTAATTTATTAAAAAATAACAAATAAAATGACATAAATGATAATTATATGATATAATTGATAAATCAAGAAATAATAAATAACAATTCATATAATTTAAATTTAATATTTTAAAAGAAATAAAATTATTATTTATTATTATTTAACTTATTAATTGTAACATATAAAATTAATAATTTTATATATTATAATTAAATAATAAATAATAACCTATATAAAATTGATTTAATATTTTTAAAAAAATATATTTATTATTTATTATTTTTAATTTATTATTTATAACATATAAAATTATTATTTATAATATTTTACCTGTCATTTTTAATTATACCATTAAAATAGTCATTTTATCATTAAAATATCTCTCCTTAAAGTTTTATAAAATTTGTCAATTATTTAATTATTTTTTATCACTTTATAAACATAAATTCTTTTTAATGGGATTTGAGATTCTCTTCTCTTTTTTCTTTTTTTGTACGTTTTAAAGCTGACTCATTTCTAGGTTGACCAAAACCGCCAGCCGTAATTGAATCAATTGATTGGTACTTTTTTTCTTTTTTTTGGGAGAGGTGGATACTAATTTATTGGCACGGTAAATACTCATTAATGTAATTATTTATTAGGGGTGTGTATAAGTAGAGCTGGGTAGGGTTATGTAGGGTAGCCCCCTGCCTGATACCCTACCCAAAAAATATATGGGCTGCATTTTGTAACCCGATACCCAGTCCTACCTGGTAAAAGCCCTAATAATTTTAGGTTGGGTATGGGCGGGCTGGGCATGCCCAAGTCGTGATATCACGCTCATATTATAAAAAAATCTATAATTATAAACTTATAAAATAATATCATATTCATGTGTTTTCAAGAATTAAATAATATCTATACCCGGTGTCAAGCCCAAAAAATGTATGGGCTGTATTTTGTAGTCCGGTGTCCAACCATACCCTATATTTATCGGGCTAGGTATGGCATTTTTAGTGCGGGCTTGACAGGGCATAGCAAGTTGCGAGCTTTGTGCACAGCCCTATTATTTATTACTAGCAAAAAAAATACTGGTAATTAGATTTATTAGATTTTTTATATACTAATGTCTATTAGTTAGTATTAGCCATTTATATGTAACTATTATTTATCTATTTCCTAGACTTTGTTTCCTAAACATAAAATAGGTAGCCTCAATTAAAAGCTCTTATTTAAGATATTATTGATTATTAGATATTAAATATAAATATTTATCTTAATAAAAATTTAAATATTAATTATTTATATTATAATAGACTAATCATTTTTATTAGACCTAACTTTTATTAATAACTCTTATATTTAAGTAGATATTTTTCCTTTCAACTTTTTTTGTTAAACCCTTTAATAATTTTGTTCATTATTTATTTGCACATATCTTAAAATTTAAAAATTAAAGTGTTTGTGTGTATATAATTCAAAGATTGATGAGGCTATAGTATGGGCTGTATATAATTTTGTTAAACCCGCGGGGTTGGCCCGTTTTCCCTCAAAACGGGGCGGGCTCGGGCTGGCAAAATGCCAGCCCGTTTTGGGGTGGGCTGCACAGCCCACCCCCTCCCAGCCCGCTAGCCCACTTTTTGTTTAAATTTTAATTTTTAATATTATTATTTATTTTACCCAAATATTATTTTGAATACTTTTATTATTGAATACTAGTAAAAATAATTACCTATTTGTTAATATATGTTGACATATTATAATTGATTAATATTATATTAATATTTATTTAGATTTATAGTTATAAAATTTGATATTTTTTTATAAAAAGTAAAGAATTTTAAGAGTATAACATTAAATATATTTTAATTATACTAATATAACATTAGAAATTTTTTATTAGTATTCTAAAAATTTAGAAATAATTTTTAAAAAATATTAAAAATTTAAAAAAAAAAGAGGGGCGGGCCGCGGGCTGGCCCGTCCCTAAAAGGGGGCGGGCTCGGGCTAGCAAAATGCCAGCCCGTTTTGGGGCGGGCCGCACAGCCCACCCCCTAAAGCAGGCTGGCCCAGCCCCACTTTACCAGCTCTAGGCTATACACACAAAAATACTAATAATTTAATAGGTATATACTTGATAGTTGAGATTTATACATACAAAGTTAAAAGTTTAGATGAATTTATTATTAAATTTTAAAGGTTGATAAGTTTATTTGTAGATGACTGATGATTATTTGTAGATGACTGAGTTATAAAAAATCGTGTGCAATTTTGCCTAATATATATATGTGTGTGTGTGTGTGTGTGAGTGGTAATATTTAGCAGAAATAATTTGAATTAAAATATTCAAGGTTAAAAAAATTAAAACATAAATACTTTTTCATATGATGTGCTTTTTCATGTGTATAAAGCCTGTGACCCAGTATATCTATTTGAGCCCACAATAAAAATGATATGCCTAACCCAATAAATATAGGTAGGGCTAGGCATCAGGTTACAAAATACAGCATATATTTTTTTGGGGTAGGCATTGGGCATAGGGGTTGCTTTGCCCTACACTGGCCATGAGTATCTATTCTTTTATTATTTTTTTTTACTTTCCTCTAAATACTTCACTTAGAAGGGAGAATATGATAGCTATTGGTAACTAAATCGTCATTTTAAAAATATGAGTAAGTAAGTTGTATCCTTTAATATTTATAACTATATTGATTTTTTTAACTTTACTAATCATCATATGATTACATTATAAATTATAATTGTTTATTTTATTTTTTTCAGATGCTTTATCTTTATCAATATTAGGGAGGTTGATGTAAAATTACAATTACAAACTACTTAAACTTCAAAGTTTTTTTTTTATATGCAATGGATTTCAAAACTTTAATTGTTATCTTTTAGTTGCTTTATTCTTAGTAGATTACAGATATTATTTAACTTTTGAAGAAATATGAATATGGTATTATTTTAAAAATTCATAATTGCAATTTTTTTTACAACATAAATATGACATCACGACTTAACCATGCCTAGCTCACCTATGCCCAGCCCGCCAATGTCCAGTCTAAAATAGTTAGGGTTTTTATCGGCCAAGGTAAGACATCGGGCTGCAAAATATAGCCTATGCTTTTTTCAGGTAGGCACCGGGTAATGGGTTACCCTGCTTAGCCTTACCCATATACATCCATACTTTTTCAGTCCTTAGGATATAATTAGGAAGTTAATTTTAATTATAAATATAATATATATTTTCTATATTTATCAATATTTTTTTAAATTATTTCTATTGATATTTTTTTAACAATAACTAAAAAATGAAGGGAGAAAATTAAGAAATATAGTAAATATATTTTTAAAAAAATTATGTCACAATTTTTTTAATTTAGTTATATTAGTTAAATATATATTATATTAATAATAAGAGGAATATAAGTGGATGAAAATAAAAAATAAGATTCCTTTAATTCAAACAGTCATAGAAGCATCAATCTTTAATCAGGATTATTGAGTACCACCCAACAACCATGAAATTACTAACTACTTTCTCCCTCATGTATTCCTTGGCATTAGGCTTTGTTTTTTCCTCTAAGCTGGCGAAAGTCTTTTATTTTAAGATATTTTCTATTTTCAATACCTACATTATGCAATATGTCAAGCAATTTTGGTAAACTACGATGAGGTTCTATGAAATATATCATTAGCTGTCTAATATTCAAAATAATGACATTAAGTCCAATATAATATAATTTTTTATATGACTATCTGATTATATTATATTTAAATACTATTAGAAATAGTTAAAAATAATTCTCTTAAATATATTTATTATATTTATACATACTGAAACTCAAAATTTTATATTTAAATAGTTAAATCTTATTCTATTTAGACCAATGCCTATTGATGTATCATTTAATTTCTTATTGAGTTGTCTTGAATTTGGACTTTAATAAAAATAAATATTTCTATTTGATTAATCTTAATTAAGTATAATAAAAAAAGAGAATAATTAGGATTCAATATTTGCAACTAAACAGTCAAATTATGTAAATTAAAAACGTTTTTTTTGTGTGAGAAACTAGCATCTTTGATCCAACATGTATTTATTATATAATTTTTATTTTTAATTAATAGATATTATCTAATTTTTCTTGCACTATACCCTGTACTCTAATTCATGAATACACATATTTCAGTATTTTTGTTTTTATAACATTTGATAGTCACTTTTTCTAAATTTTATTTTCAAGTATCTGATCAATCAAACTCCTATTTCAATATAAAGTACCAAACCGTTAGCCAATTATGCACTCTTCCGGACCCAATCTAATTACATATATATATATATATATATATATATATATATATATATATATTACAAGATCCATGCGAAAAAGTTTTACAAGGTCACTATATAATTTTGCAACAACTTATATGGAAAATTATAGAGATGAATAATTCTATGAAAAATTATTTAACTTTTCTATGAGCCTATTCTTTAATATTTTTAATCAAAAACTAGGCTGATCAGGCCCATCAAACCATTTTTAAGGGCATTTTTTTTTAACATTGGATATTGAGCATAAAATAAGACATTTAAAACCTAATAGAGGAATATAGCATATGTGGATTTAGGTGGTGAAATAATGAGATATAATTATTTAAAGTATATTTAATTTTTAAAAAATATTATTTTATTATAATTTTAGTCTCATCATTTTATATAAAAGGAAGCTTTATTTTATTATTAAATTATGAATGAATTTATTTTTTAAAAAAAAAAAGTGAGAGGATAGTAGTCTTAGTTAGGGACCCATAAATGGTAATCCAGATTATAATGGGCCCCCACCAAAACCCAACTAAACAGGCCCTTATACTACGGAATCCCCCTCCCCCCTACATAAGGTACGAGTTTTTGCTAATCTTCGTCCAAATTTAATGTCTTTTTAAAAAAATTTATACTAAAAAAATCATAATAAGTTGACAAGAATAATTATTTTTGAAAATGACAATGAAACACCTATGTACCAAAAAAGTGAAAAAGGTTAATTGGACTAACAAGTGTTAGTTATACCTATTGTCTATGAGTTTAGCAGGCGAAAGGGTGAGAAATGTGATTATTTAGAGTGTGTTTAATCTCTAACGAATACCACTTTATTATTATTCCAATCGTGGCACTTGATGAGGTATCTTAACTCTTAGGTGCCTAGGTTTATACATGAGAGTAATTGACAACTCACCCTACCTGACATTAGTATCGCCTAAAAAGAAGGGAGATTTCGCCCTACCCTTAAATCATAGGTGAGTCCAACCCCTTTCTAAAAAATTTTGTAACAAAAAAAAAGTGTGGTTCTATATTTAAAGTTTTTAATTTATACTCATTTTGATCTTTAATATATGATATAATTAAATACTTTGATTATATTAAAGAAATTAGTTAATATTATATTTTTTAAAAAATATATATATTAATCATCTTTTTTAACTTACTCCCTAACTCTTTTACTTGATTATTGTTGAAAGAGTATCAATAGAGATAATTTAAAAAAAATAATAAGTATAGAAAATATATATTATATTTAATATTAAAATCAACTCTCTCGAATTTGATCGGAGGAGTAGTTTTTAAATGATAAATTTATTTATTTTTCACATTATGATAATTAGATAATTATTTTTTATTTGCAATTAGTAAATCCCTGGTCTTGTAAATAAATTAAGGCAGATTTAGGACGGAGATTCTCTCCTGCATGTTTGGTGATAGTACCTTTTTAGTGACCTCACTAAATTAAAAAAATATTTGGTTTTACATTGAAAATTATTAAAACTATTATTTTAGTGGGTACATGCATTTTTAACATAAATCATTAAAATCACACACAAAATCTACTTTGTGCATAAATCTACTCAATGTTGCCTGTCTACCTTTGCAATGGGATTAAATTTAGTAGAAAAAACTAATCTATCACAATACAACAAATCAGGATTCAGATTTCTATTAAAAAAATTATATTTAGTGCCTAATAGTAGGATTGTCTCTAATAGTAGGATTGTCTCTGATAGAAAATATATATGCCTTGTAAAAAAAAACCACATGCATAGATTCATACATACAAAACATCCAAGGGAGAAAGATGATCTCTAAGTACCAAGGGATATTTTTTAAAAAAAAAAACTTACAAGGACTTGAACTAAAAAATTTAAAAACAAAACAGAGGGGGAAAAAAAGGTGATACTTTAAAATAATTAAATAATTGACAATAGAATTATTCAGCTAATTTGTCATATAAAATCTTTTAAAACCATATCTTGATCATGTGAAAAATTATATAAATAAATTTGATAAAAGATCACATTATAACCCACCTTAAAGTTTTTTTTATAGAAGAAAATTTAAGTAAATTTAATACTAGTCTCTAACTAAAATCAGGACATAATCTTAAAGTTTAAATAATACTTATAATAGACTTACGATATTATCTATTAAATTTTTTTTATAATAATAATAGAAATTAAATTCATATTTTTATAAAGTATAAGCTTATTTTTACCATAATCCGCCCTTAAATTTATATATAAATACATACGCAGCGTAGTTTTTTTTTTTTATTATTATTATTGATACAAAGTGTAGCTTTTATCCAAAACAGAGTCCAAGGTCCTAACCAACCCATCAGTCACAAAGCCTAGGAAAGGTGGTACAAATAAAAAGACTCTTCGTTTCTTCTATTAATGCATAATGCAACATAATTTAGTTAATTGAGAATTAATTTTAATCTTATATATAAAATATATTTATTATAATTTTAATCTTAAATATAATATATATTATATTTATTAATATTTTTTTAAATTATTCCTATTAATACTTCATCAACGATAAAAAAAGAGAAAATCAAAGAAGATTATTAAGATACTTTAAAAAAATATATAATATTAATTAATTTTTTTAATCTAATTAAATCTAAGATCTTATAAAGACTAAAATTTAAGTCTCCTGGTCTTTTAGAATGCCTCTGCTGCATCCATCATTGCACTTCAATTATCATTAAGGATAAACATCCCATCTCGCCGTGACATTCTCTTGAATTCTCAAAACTTATGTCGCTAGAGTATTATCCAGAAATTAGGAAGAAAAAAGAAACAGAAAAATAAGAGAAATGCGGCTTGCATAATCGTACTCCTTGTACGTTGCCGTAATACCTTTCTCAGCCTTTCAGCTAAGAACAATCATTCTTAGTTTCATCAGCATTCTTCTTCGGCTCAACTTTAAAGTTGACCATCAAAAGCAACTTTGATTTAGAGGAGGAGAAAGTCTGTCCCTTCTATTCCCTTCCACGTTCCTTGAATTCATCACATTCTCTTCTTCCACAACTCCCAAACATTCCCAACAAGAATAACGCATGACAATAAAAAGATGGTCAAATGCACCAGGTTCCCACGAGGCTCCGACGAGATCTAAGGATTAGATATATGTAATCTTAGTCTTGCATCGTGTGACTATACTTAATAAAAGAAGGGAAGAGAGATGTTTATAAATGATCATCTTCTCATCAACATATGATATTCTGCGTCCGGAACTCTAGGATACTTGAATAATGTAAGATGCTTTTATTAGCTTCATGCACTAATCAGAAGAGGATGAAAAGAGGAGGGGCGGAAATAAGAAAACAGTGTTCAAATTATTATCTTCCTAAAGCCATTTTGTTCCCTCAAAGGTTTTAGTTAAGCGCTACCACATGGGAGTTTCACATGCCTGCAACTGTACCTGAAAGTTTGAGAATGATACGACTTTAGTGAAACTCACAAGCTCTCCCAATTCAAATAAGTTGCAGTTAGTGCATTTGGTTTTGCTAGACCAAAAGAGAAATGCCTTTAGTAAGAAGTAGTTCAAAATGAAGCAAGCTACCTCACTTCTCAAGACGCTTCAGATATTTACACAAGTGACTGCCAATTTATCAAAAGTACCGAAAACTGGACCAGTCAATGAACTGGTTGAGGCAATGTTTTAAGGGTTAGTAGTTCAAACTAAAGTCAAACCCAGGCTAAGCCAATCATTTAAAATAATATATTTTAATTAAAATATACAAAAATATTCATATATAACTCATAAAAGAGTAATATTGAAATAAAAAGGCATTAATTTACAAGTAAATAGAATATTTATACATCAAACTCATAATTTAACAAAATAGAGTTAATAAATCACAAATATGATATATTGCTATGTTTTTCAAAACTCAAAATGATATCGTTTGAGGGGAAAAAATATATAAAATCCAATATAATTAACTGGTCAAAAACTCTTGACCAGACTGGCCAGAGAACTAATGGTCAAAAAAATCGTTGTAATGAAGGAATTTCAAGACCAGAACTCTGGACTGCAGAATCTTGGCAAAAACAGAAGTGAACAGAAGTAAAGAACATACCCTCCTCATTGCTGATGGGAAACAAGGTCTTCCAGTTCCTCTACGATAGCTTTATAGCAGAAAAAGTACTGGTCCTGATATAATGCAGGGGGAAAAAGAAAAAGAAAAAGCCTAAAATTGAAAGATAAAGTATATGGAATGTGGAACATGAATAGGAATGTGAAAATAATCCACAAATAAAATTTTAACATAATAATTTCTGTATACAATCTTGTTAAGAATCACATTAGTGTTTGAAATTGAGTCTTGGGTTCATCTTGGTATTTCATTATGTCAATTGCATTATTCACTGAATTTACAAACTAATTCAGTCATAAACTTGGTAAACAACAAAGCATGAACAAAAATAGTAATGTACCTCCCGTAGTAAACATTTAGATAAATAGCATAACAGCCCAAGTACTCTACAGAAATGTTTCCTATTCAAAGGTGAAACTAACCAGAATGTCCCAAATGATTATATTCATAATATTTCCTCAAAAAGGTTTCACTTTGTATCTCATCATGCTAACCAGCTCTTCTATATGAGATGAAGATGGATTTTATTAGGTAAACATATATGGAAGAATAAATAAAATATTAGAAATTGATAGAACCGGGAATAGCTAATTTATAGTTACATATACACAGGATGCCTCGTTAAAATTAGCATTAGATCAGGGAAGTACTTGACCTCAATCAATTCTAGAACCAAAAATTGAAACCTCAAGTTTTGCTTAAACTAGTTTTTATGTGCCTATTTAGTTCTAGTGACAGACTAAAATAAGAGATTTTATTGTCCATAATCCATATTTCACAAAGGGGCCAATTTTGAACTTAGAACTGAGGAATGGGAGAAAAATGGAATGTATGGGACCAATTTAAACAATATCCATTTTGCCATTGTCATCATTATTCAACAGTATCTACCTTTTTATTAATTTCTAGCATATTGGTACGATGGTCATTTCCCATCCATTCCATCTACTCTTTTCAATCTTCTTTCATTTTCCATACTAAACATTTAAGGGTTTTTTGACAGTCTGAACCCAGCGATAGAAACTAGAATCAATTTAAGTCATAGAATCGAAGAGACTAAACAAGTATAATTCAAGTGGCGCAACATGTCCAATCTGAAGTGATGGAATTAGTTGAAAGAGTCCAGGAGTTGCATGCTTGAGCTTCTTAATTAGGCCGTGAGGATAAAACTGAGGATAAATATTGCATCTATTAGCAAGTATTTAGTCTATATTTGATTTATCTTTCTAGTGGTATTGGAGGTTATATTTATCCATTTTGGAGTATATTTTGAGAGTTATAATCTTGGCACAGACTAACGAATCTTCAATGAACAATCTAGCCTAATGCCTTGACAAAAATTGGTTACATTACTATCAAACCATCTGATCAAACATAATGCTTGTTGATAAATTGCAAAATTGCTTGACCATTTACTGAGTTTGGGAAAAGAACTTATTATGTGATCCAACGAAACCAATGTTTTTCCATTCACAATCAATACGTTCATAAATGACCTAATTTAAAGTAGCAATGCCAGCTACCTGTGTCTGGACCATTCCAATACGCTGTGACCTGAAGACAACTATGGTATTACCAAGATCCAAGGCAGACATATCACCAGCAAGGATTCTCTGAATTGTGTTGTGAATTGCACAGTATGTTCCAGTCCTGCCAATACCTGCACTGAAATCAGAGGTTTATCAGACAAATAAGCATGACTTATCATCATTATTGCAATAAATATAAGAGACGATCTAACCTGCAGTGCACCACTATTGGGCCAAGGTTTGGTGGCACATGGTACAATCTTTTCAAAATTTCACGCACAGCATACGTATCTTTGGGAACTCCATGATCAGGCCATTCAGGATACTGAATATGCAAAACAGACAAGGGTGGCTCTTCTTCCTGCAAGAAGAAAAGTTAATGAAAAAAGTTAACCACAATGCAATAATTATGTTTAAAAAGATAAACTCAAGTGAATAAGCAAGGTATGAACTACAAGGACAGTATCATTTATAGGAGAAAAATACAAGCCACTGAATACTCTTAGTTTGAATACTACTAGTTACAAAATAATATCCTATTAACACTACACAATCTAACCTACAAAACATGGAATAAGAGACATACCGAACATGCTAATACAAATTTGCAATGTTTATTGTTGGAATTGGCTGAGGCTAAGAATTCTTGCCGTCCATTGAATTTTATTCATGATTGTCTAGTGATTATATAGACATAATTGAGGCAACAAGCCTGCCTCTTAACAAGGATAATAATCTAGGTTAAACCTATCTGAATCCCTTAAAGGATAAAATAAAATAAGTCAATAAAACAAATTGGACTTGATAAAGAAAATATTAATAAACAGAATAATAAGTAAATAATAAATAAATAATAAGCTACTTGAGACACACCGTTCAACATTTACATTCCTATACATCTCACCTCTATATGCTTCACCTCCAAATGGCGCAGTACCAGTGATGTTTCAGTAGTTTTCATCCATTTGCTGATAATAGAGATATTACCTAACTCTCTAGATCCATCTTCAGCTTGAAAATAATCTCCACATTTTACCATCTTCAATTCAAAGATCACAAAGAGAGAAAAATAGCTTGAGAGAGGAAAACAGCTCATGAAAAGCAATTCTAATTTACAAGTAAAACTACAATACAATGATATTTAAAAAAAAAGGGTCAAAGACATGGATGTCTTTGTTCGTAATATCTTTAAGCTTGAGGAAGAAGCAAATGAAAAAATAGATGCAGCAGCTCTAACCAAAATGAGTATAATCTCAGCATGAGGATGGGTTTTATAAATACATCATTACAGCTCCCAACCAGAAAGAAAGAGAAGAAACTAACATTCTGCTGTTATGGAATCGAACAATAAACTTAATTCAGGCATAAATTACACTGTTTCTAATATCATAAATAACATTTTGATCTTGCAGTTTGGGGAAAATCCGACAAAGAAACCAGCAATAAAGGCGATCTCCTCACAGTAAATAACTAAGGTCACTAATTCTATATATGACAATGAAAAAATTCTTGGCAGACTCCTTCCTTGTAATATCAAAAAATTATGTAAGTTAGCTTGTCCATGTTGCATTTCACATTATACAGTGAAAGCAAATAGTTCAAGAAAATATGAATTTTGCCACTACAGGGGGAGGATAGGAAAGGCATCTCCTGCTTGAATTTTAACTATGCTTGGCTTGCAAAAAACACTTCATGTCAATCTTTACAGTCAGAAAATAAAAAGAATATAGAGACATGGAAAGCAAGAGAAATTAAATAGATCTAGATAACAATAGCCAAATTACAAGCACATTCGAAACCACCAAATCAGCAATTTAACATCACTGACATGCAACAAAAATTACCTAGAAGCCTAGACAGTCAAGTACCTTATAATTGTCAACAAGCCTAGTGAGCATCACAACAGCAGGGCAACGGTATTGGACCACCATTTCCCAGAAATCCTCATAAGTATGTGGTAGTGGACCTTGTGTAGCTATAAACTGAGAAACACTTCCAGAGGAAGAGGTCTGCATACGAGGAAGTCAGAAGTTTTTAAACTAAGAATAATACTGAGATCTCCTTGTAATGGTGTTTCCAAATAATAACAAATACTCATAATAATATTTATACCGAGATGAAGCTTGCATTTATATATCCCTTGGCTTCAGTTCTATAATCTGAACTTGATTCAAGAACAATTCTGTTCTTGTCAACTGAAATGAGGAAAAAATAAAAAACTAAGTCAATATATAACTCTTTTGTCATTCTACAGAAATATCAGATGCAGTGCATTTACTCTCAAATATATTATACGGACAACCTTCCTTAGGGAGAAATAAGAAAGTCATATTTACATGGTAGGACATCTGTATACCGATTTTTGCTCACATTTACGTCATTTAGACCTACAGTGCATCTTCTCCTCATCTCACTGGGTGCTATCCTATTGGCCTGAAATCAAACGTACAAAAATAAAAACAAAAGAGTAAGGGAGGCAAGCTTAGAGTTTAAAACAAATAACGGAAGTTAATTGTACGGAAGTTAATTGTATAACTTGTTCCAAAGTTTCAACGATAATTTCGTTTTGCCGATCATCCCATTCCCTTCATGTCATCGCACAACATGAGGATAGCTATAACCACCAGGAGTTGTTGCAACATGCAAGACTTCGCAAGTCATGACCTTTTAAGATGAATAATTTCTTTTATTTTTGCTATTACAAGATATGACAAAGGCAAACATCCAAATTAACACTGCAAGGATTGACAAACTACCAAAAATCATTACAAACCTGCAAGAGACGGGGAGAGTAAGCGTTCGAAGCTTTTAAGATGAATAATTTCTTTTCTTTTTTCTTTTAGGTATGAACGCGGAATATACGTCGTCGTAAGAGAGAAGAAACAAATTTTGATTCCTAACAGGTACGCCCATGGGCTTTTCGCCATTAAAAGAAATGAAAATACCAAATATCACAGAGCATTCCAGTAATTCTTAAACTGGAAAAAATTTCCCAAAATATAAGTCACATTTACCGTCCCCCAATCCACACGTAAGCAACTAAAGAAACCAGAAACACGGAGAGAACTATCAAAGTACCTGCAAGTGAGCAAACTCTTGACCGATCCTGTACGGCGTCTGAAGCTTCTCCCTGAGGATGGTTAGAGCTTCGGAGCAGTACTTGACCTGATCAGGGCTAAGGGAGATTCTCTGGGGGGAATCAGGGGAGAATTCCAACGGTTTGTGAGAGAATGTAGATGAAGAAGTAGTAGAAATCGAATTTCCGGATGAAGAAGCAGCCATGGCGGATCTCTTGTGGACGCGAGAGCGGGTTGAGCTGAGATTTCCCAGTTCAGTCGATCAGAGGCAGAGAGAGAAGAGAGAGGAGTGAGAAAGTGAATGGGATTGGTTGAGGATTTGAGATAGAGTTGGGGGTGGTGGGGGAGGAGGCGACCTTATGGTCGCTTTGGAACAGACTTCTTCGTTCAGCATTCGGCGCTTTGTGGCCATCTTTCCCTTTGGTTTTGTTGTCGTGGGCCCCGCCTTGGCGGGACTTTGTCTGCTGCTCATCGCAGCTTTTGTATTTTGTGTTATTAACTAAGGGCACTTGGATGCATGATTATAAAATTAATTTTTGACAAAATTTTAATTTAAAAAATTTTAAAATAAACAATTATTTTTATTTAAAATTAATTTTAACTAAAATTTTAGTTTGAAACCATATTTTTAAATAAGTTACTGAAAATAAATTTTAGAATAGTAAAAAAGTTTATAGATTATTAAATTACTATTTTACTCTTACTTTTTCTTATATCATATCTCCTCTCTCCTCTTTATTTTCTCTTCTCTCTTTTTCACCCTATCTCATTTTTCCTCTTTCTTCTCTACACTCTCTCATCTCTCCTATTTCTTCTCTTCCCTCTCTTCTCTCTCATACTTTAATCAAATCATACCTTTTCTGATAATTTATCAATGTAAAAAGTGATTCTACTACTAACCATCTAAACATCTCTATTTTCAAAATCTATTCTTCTCAAAATCTATTCTCTAGAATTTATTATTTCTAAAATATATTCTTCCCATAATTTATTCTTTCTAAAATCTATTCTCTAAAATCTATTCCTCCCAAAATATGTTCTCTAAAAGTTAATCCAAACACACCTTGGGAAAAATAGATTTTAGAAAATAGATTTTAAAAATAGAGATATTTAAATGATTAGTAGCAGAATCATTTTTTTATAAATAATTTACTAAAAATAATATAAACTATGATAATTATATAAGAAATAAATTTTATTTTTAATTTTTTTATTTAATTGATTAAAAATAATATATATATATACACTTGTGTTTGAGCAAATTATAAATTTATAATATTTATCTTAATTTTAATTTTTCCCTCACTTAAATAGTACTTTTTAATTAAATTTATATGGATAATTTAAAAATTTATATAATATATAAATTTATATATGTATACATAAATTAAAATATATGTTATACATATTACGGATAAGACTAGAAGCTATAGTTTGGGTAATTAATTATAAACCATAGTTTGAGTCCTCAAATTATAATTTGTGTTTTAGAATTGATTTTTTTAAAAAAAAAATTGTTGTTTGACAATCATTTCACATAACCATAATTTTACCTCATAATCTATTCTCAAATCTATATACTAAACACACACTTATTATTTTAGGCCAAAATCTCAGCCTTATTAAGAGTAAATAATTAATTAATGTACAAATTTTTGTCTGCGCCACCTTTTTTTTAATGTTACTCTATTTTTCTTTAAAAATTACTTATATCCATGTGTTATTTTAAAAGTTCAAGTCTTTAAACTAAAATTAATCAATAATCATTAGTATTTAATATATTTTTTTAATGTTAATTACAAAATAAGAGAGATAATTAGTAACATCAAAGTATGGGAACGGGAGGAGTCCAATAGTAAATAGTAGTAATAGGCTTTGTTAGTTATTTGGTGGAAGGAATATAGAAGGAAAAATTTATAAAAATAATAAATTTGTTATTATTTCAAAAAATCCTAATATTCTTATCCTATTTTTCTTCATTTTTTATCTAAAAATATTTTAAATATCAAATATATTATAAATAAGATTATAATATCAGATATAATTAATAAATAATATCATAAAACTTAAGGGTAATAATAAAAAAAAATTATATAATATCCAATATTTTTAATCTTATTTTTTATATACGTTTAATATTTTAATTTTACTTATAGTGCAATTTTACCTATAATTTTTTTTTAATTTAGTATAATTTTATTTATAATTTTTTTAATTTAGTATAATTCTTAGTATTTAAAAAATAAAATTATGTGTAAAATTATACTAAATTAAAAAAAATTATAGATAAAATTATATTATAAATAAAATTAAAATATTAAATATATATAAAATTAAATTATTATATAAAATAAAATATAGTAACATGAATTAGCAATGGAAACTTGAAAGATAGGATTTGTTACTTTAAATCAATCTACTTTTGAATTGACATGAGGAGAGAGGTACTGTATTACTGGTGATTGGTGAATAATTAGGGTGCTTGAGTTGTATATAATTATAATCATGAAAAGAATTATGTAGTGTCAACAAGGATCCTAAAAAATCCAAGGACCACAAAACCCTAAACCTAGGATCAAAACCTCTTCAGCCTGCAGCGAACTCTGTTGTTCCTTACTACTGTGTAAGCTGGAACTGAAAGTCACCATTTTTGCGTGCAATTGGTTCGTCTTTCTCTCCTCGCAGAACAGTTATATTCTGAGAGAAAACTCCTTATACTAAAATTGTCACCACCTGAATCAGCTAAGAAACTTTGTTGATGGCAGTGGTTCCACCATCAAATTGGTCCGAGATCGGGGTCTGGACCATGCCGTCGAGAAGGAGAAGAACCTTCAGTCATTGATCAATCTCAAGAACTTCATCAAGGGAGTGCCTTCCAAGTCTATTCCCATCTCGTTTATAGCTGACAACAGGGAGCGCCTCAAAATCCCTTATTGTCCCATCGATTTTATTCGACAATACCAGTCATTTTTTGAGGAATTTCTTCCCGGTGGAATTGGGATTCACCCTTATATCCGGATCACTCCCGAAGTTCTCAACATCGATCCTGAGAAGAAGTTAATGTATCAGAGTGATAGTTATAAGCAACAGGTTTAGGCTTTTGAAGCTGTTGATGATCTCAAGAATCCATAGAATCAATCCCATTAAAAATCATTGAACACTTGAAATGGGATCTGGGTCTTCCACAGGACTATATTCAGAGTATAATACCCTGAGTTTCCTGATTATTTTAGGTTGTAGGTAGAAAAGATCACGCATTTGGTTCGGTGGATAAGCAGGCTTTGGAGCTCGTTTGTTGGAGCAACGAACTAGCAACTTCGGTTATTGAGAAGAAGGTTATGAACGGGGAAATGAATAATGCAGAGAGAAAGCCAATAGTGTTCCCTCTGCAATTCTCTACTGACTTTGAGATGGATAAGAAGTATAAGAAATGGTTGGATGACTGGCAGAAGTTGCGTTATATATCTCTTTATGAAAATGTATCTCATCTTTTGCCTAAGAATGACGAATCAGATAAGTAGGCCGTCGCTGTTTTGCATCAAATTCTTCATATTTTAGTTCCAAAGAAGACGGAGAAAGAAAATTTACTGCTTCTTGGGGATTACCTGGGTCTCAGATCAAGATTTAAGAGAGAACTGCTTCAACACCCTGGTATATTCTATCTGTCACATAAAATTGGAACCTACACTGTGGTTTTGAGAGAGGGTTACAACAGGGGTTTTCTGATTGAGAGTCATCCTTTGATGACTATGAGAAGTGAGTATGTTCACCTTGTAAATACCACTGTGGAAGATAGCGATGCAGCTAAGGCGCAAGGCAAAAGCACCCAACAAGAATCGAAAGGCAAAAGGCTCGATGGGAAAGCAGAGCCTGTCTCAAACAGTGGGGAGGAGAACAAACGAGAGATATGTGAGCCCTCCAGTGCCAAAATTGAAGGGGCTAGTGACACTGATGATGTCAATGATGATGAAGAGCAGTCTCATAGGACCCGCCATAAAACATCCGCCAATTATAGAGCTGAAATAGTCCAGAAAGGGAACTTAGATGTCAAGAAACCTTGGAGGAATTCTTGAAGGGAAAATTTACTTGGACGGATTCAACTTAAAACCTTGAAAAGAACCCCTACAGAAGTTTCAAGAAAAACGCATTGTAGACATAAAGAAGTTAAGAGTTCGCAACAGAGATCAAAATCGCCTACTAGCAGAGCGAGGTTAACTAGCAAGAAAACACCCTCTTGATGAGTCTTGTTCTTTTTAATGTCCTCAATGTGGGCGTCAGCTATTGTGCTTTCTACGGGAATATCCCTTGCGAATCTTCAAATAGACTGTAGTTGACAAGTCTTGGTTTTTTCGTTTGTTTCTTATTTGGGTTGGGGAGGATATCTGGTCCTCTGTTTTTGTATTGTTTTACTCTATTCTCATCGATAAATTCTCTTTATTCATTAGAAAACAAGCTCAGTTAGAACAAGGATAGATTTATTTCCTGTAACCAGTTTTAGGAGATTAATTTTCAGTAAATTACTTCTTAATAATCGTGAATTCCTTCCAGATCAATCTGGAACATGTGTGGATACCTAAATGCACTAATAAACATGTAATAAGAGTAGAAGCTAGTTTGAAGCTAATCTGACCTATCGCAAGGAAAATTGAAGAATTAACCATTCGTTTGGAGGTGAGTCCACAATTCAACTGTGCATGGATTGGGCAGAGCAGTCCTTACTTAAAAGTTCTAACAATTTTGGACTGAGCATGAGCGGGCTGGGCATGGGTGGGCTAGGCATGCCCAAGTCGTGATGTCATGCTCATGTTATGAAAAAAATTTACAATTATAAACTTCTAAAATAATATCATATTTATGTATCTTCAAGAGTTAAATAATATCAATAATTTACTAATAATAAAGCAACAAAGATAATAATTAAAATATTGAGATCCATTATATATATAAAAAAATAAGTGTTAAAGTTTAAGTAGTTTGTAATTATAACTTTGTATCAATCTCCCAAATATTGACAAAGATAAAGTATCTAAAAAATACAATAAATAAATATAATTTGTAATGTAATCATATGATAATTAACAAAGTTAAAAAAAAGAGAAAATTAATATAATTATAAATATTAAAAGATATAACTTACCTATTTAACTACTCATATTTTTAAAATGACTTTCTAGTCACCAGTAGCTATCATATTCTCCCTTCTAAGATAGAGAAAAAAATAAAAATAATAAAAGAAATTGTGCTCATGGGCAGGGCAGGGCAGGGCAACCCCCATACCCAATGTTCAGCTCAAAAAATACATAGGATATATTTTATAACCCGATACCTAGCCCTACCTTATATTTATCAGGTTGGGCAGAGTATTTTTATTGCGAGCTCAGGTAGATATACTAGGCTATGAGCTTTGTGCACAACCAATGTGCTTATGAGATCTATTCGGGGTGACATAACTTGGTGCATTTTCTATTATCTGAGTGTATAGCTGATTGAGGTAACCAAATTATTGGTCGTTTATGTAGCCCTGGTATTTTAGCAACAACATTTTATTTTAAATTTACATATTTAGTTTCATTTGCCCAACTTCTTTTATGGGGAAAATATTAGACTTATTGCAAGGGACAGAGTTGTTTATTGTTCAGGGTTTTTGACCTATATAAAGGAAGGAGGAATGAAGCATAGGATAAAATCTATAGCACTCGAGAATTTTGGGAGAGAAAGGAATGGGCAAAAAAAGATACCGAACCAGAGAGTTTTCTTCTTGTCAAGTGAACTGGTAATTCGAGTAATTTATTCACTCACAATAGCGTATCCTCCATCGTTATTCGGTTCTTTATTTTTTTTTATTTATCTACTGGGATATGTTGCTGATGGTGTTGGTAGTTAAACCCAGGAAATGAGCATTGCAGAGATGAAAATTTTATAACACACACATGCATGTATCCTTTGAAGAATTGAAGGTACTTTTCCCAAGACAGGATTTTACTCGATTGGTACATTAGTTTCTAGCAAAATTTATCTCAAATATGGCTAGGACATCTGCAGTGTCATTGTTAGAAATTCCAGTGGCAGAATCTTAGAGGAATAGTGGGGAATACTACTGATGACATGTATGGAAGTTGAACAGATTCATGGAATGCAGTGAGAAGTAAGAAATGCACGATACATAGTACTCTAATATAATACTGTCAGGCTTTATGACACTCCTAACAGGGCCCTCTTGTTTTAAATCCAATTGCAATATTAGATTGCGATGATGGGGGAAAATTTTGGTATGAGGGTGTATATATATATATATATATATGAAAAGTATAGATATGCCTGAAGACTACTTAAATGTTTGATGAGTATGCATATTCCTTCTCAGAAGGGAATCTTGAGTTTCATTAAATTTATAGGTGCTTCCAGGTTACTTGTTTCTTCCATGATGGTTCTGCGACATTGCTTTTCTCTTTAGTAAGCTGAACATTTCTGTTTACCAGCAGTTAAAATAGTAAAATCATCCCAAAAAAAGAAAAATTGACGTGGAGTTACAATAAAACATGGAGAAACCCATCCAGAGCCGGCTACAAGTGGTCGGTTAATTAATTCCCAAGTTCATCATCAAGCATCCATCTGGGCTTTTTATTTTTTCCCTAATCATATGTTGGTGGAAACTCTGATTCCATGTTCCTGTAAGTAGAGAGCACCATTAGTTTTGCCAATAAAAGTTGGTTGAGTCGATAAAAATTTAGTTTATACTTATTATATCATGAGGTCAAATTTAACTATCAATATAAAGAACTTATCGGTGATTGATCCATTGCTACTTTCATAAAAACTTTTGAGCAATGTGCCCTACTCTAACCCTGATAAGCATCTAGGATTCAATTCATTTAAACTTCATATCTCACCTGGAGAGAGGGTAGGTTCTGGTCAGGTGGTGATGATCCATATGTGTATGGATCCTGCAGCACAATGAATTTGAGATCTTATCTACCCTGGGGTACTTTGAAGACGATTCTGTTGTGCATATCTTGTACCTGAACAATAGCAGCAGTGCTTAATGTTCTAGCAAGAAGATATTTTTCTCAAACCCCAAGAGTTTTATTACGTATATTTTTGCTGTCTCAGTTTCTTAAATATTGAAACCTTATGGCCTTTACCCTTTAAAAGCAATAAACTCTTTCCGTCTGTATTGATGCATATATAGTCAGTCCTGCATCTATATAATTTGCTCAAACAGTTTTGCTTTTGTGCATGCCTGAAACATTTGATTTTTTATAAAGTACAATAGTGTCATATAATTAATATAGTTAAGCCCATTAGTAAGATAGGACTTGTTTGTGTTGTTGTTGTTGTTGGGGCATGCCCAAACATCTATAGCGGCAAATGAAATCTCAGCCATGGCATAGGGAGCCCTACTCGAAAGCAAAATTCTTCTGGCACCAAAGTTTGGGGCAAAATTCCCCAAAACAGGCTGGTGGAAGAGTACATCAAAGACTTCCTGGCAAGGGATTATTGGAATATCATTCTGGATTAGATTTATAGAGAAGCTAACAAAAGCACAAATTGACTTGTTAGACCTGTTCAAGATAGTGATGTTCATTTCGTGACATATATGAATGGAGTAGAGACTTTGGGTTGACTAGTTGATTTGGATAGATGAATGCCACGTTAATAGTGCTTTCTTGTTCTATTTGTCTTCTATTTTGTATGGTGTTACCATAATCTTTTCTTGCAAAAGCCAAAAAAAATCAAGCAAAGTGGGTTTAATTTTTAAAGAGGATTTTATTAAAGCTAAAGAAGATACCTTTGAAAAAGGACTAGTCTCAAACAAAATCTGAAGACTGCATCACCATGATTTTATTTTATTTTATTTTTCAGGAAAAGAGGTTGAGGCAGAATCAACTAACTAGTGCCAACAAACGATTGCACTATGCTTTTTGAGAGCATGTTTGGGAAGATGGAAAATGACAATATAGCTTGTCTTGTATTCAGGCTTTCTTGCCTCCGTACGCGTTGGAGCCTCCCAGCAAATCTTCTTTTTCGGAGGTGGATTTTGATAATGACGACAAAAAAAAACAAACAGCCCACTACAAAATTTACAATGTTTCTATCATATTATATTTAATTAATTTAATTAAATTAATTAAATTAATATATTTTCTCCACGTATCTTCTTTACTTAATTATTGAGAGGAAAATATGATTAATTTAAAAAAATATTAATAAATATAGAGTATAAATTTTATATTTATGATTAATATTAACTCTAAAATTAAATTTTATATTAAAGATTGGACGAGTATTTCTTTTTTGGCTTAGCACAAATATTTTTCTATTAGAAAAAATCTTCTTTGAGATACTATTGTCATGTTGGGCACTAAATGCGAGCATCTCTTTAGGTCATGATTTAAATATTAGTTTGACATATAATAAGGAAATAATGTATTTTACTAGACCCAATCCACATCAGTTGCAATAATGTTAATTAATCGCTTCGATCCTAATTATAAGAGCTAGATGAGGAATCCAATTTGATCCTAAATATAAGACACAAATCTACATTGTCCCAAAATTATAATTCCCCCACCTAAAGTATTCCTATATAATTACTCATATTAAGGGGTTTTTATTAAGGGTGATTTAAATACATATAATTATAGAGATATTTTTTGAAAATCAATAAATCTTATATTAATAACTGGAGGTAATAACTAAATGGGATTATCAATAGGGTTTAGTCTAGTGAAATGGTTCAATCCTCATAAGACGGATTTTGAATCTAGAAAATATACCCATATTTAATGTTATAATTATTGATTTTTGTATTTTTTTTAATAAGGAAAAATGTTATAATAAGAGTTTTACAAAGTAGAAAAAGAAACAAGACAAGAATTCAATCTGGCAAGCTAAAGTAAGAGAGGATTCTAACCTAAACATAACAAGACACTTGAGAAGGCTTTAAGTATGGAAGAGATCTCCAACCAAACAACATTTCTGATAGAAGCTTTTGAGCTGCTTAGATTTAATAACTGCTTCTTAATACTCAAAAGTTCCACTGTCTCTCCTCCTTAATACTTATCAAATGATGTTGCAGCTTTGTTATTTTCATATTAGACTTGATAATATTTTCTTTTACCAACTTAACACGTACATGAAGGAGCAACAAATTCTTAAAAATTAAATAAGAAAGAGTAATACAAATTAAAGAAAGACCCACATATAAACTGAACAAAAAAAAGGGAGTTGAAAGTACTCTCGACTCTTAAATATAAAAATTAATATTTTAATTTATTTTTATTTTTTAAATTTATATTTATATATTAATTACACATATGATGAGATCTTTTTTTATTAAGGGAGTAATTTTCATAAGGAAATATTTTGGTAGGACGGTGAGGAAATACGGAGAAGGAACATCAAAGAATACAAAAAATGAAAGAAAGTGAAAGGTATTTGGAGAAAGGAAAGATTTGAAATCTTATAAAATGGTTCTTTCTCCCTCACACAAACCCCTTATTAGGCACTTTGTCTCGTTATCACCCAACCATTTCAACACTTTCATGGCTTGTGTGGACCCTCTCCTCTTCTCTCCCTCTCTTCATGCATTCCTTATGGGGCTTCCTATTTTTCATTTTCTTTATTAATAATTAATATGAGAGGTAATGTCTCAAAAGGTTTACACAAATTCCAAAAGACAAATCCTTTCAAATTTCTATACACTAACATGTGTTTGGGCTGTGCACAATACCCATGGCCCGCTATACCCTGCCCAGCCCAATTTTTACCGGGCAGGGCTGGGCATCGGGCTGCAAAATATAGCCCATGCATTTTTCGGGCTGAGCATCGGGCATAGGGGCTGCCCTGCCCTGCCCATGAGCACCCCTTCTTTTATTTTTTTTTATTTTTTCTCTATCTTAGAAGGGAGAATATGATAGCTACTGGTGACTATAAGGTAATTTTAGAAATATAAGTAGATAAGTTGTATCTTTTAATATTTATAAATATACTAATTTTTTTTTTAACTTTGTTAATTATCATATGATTACATTACAAATTATAATTATTTATTTTATTTTTTTAGATGCTTTATCTTTGTCAATATTATGGAGATTGATACAAAGTTATAATTACAAACTATTTAGATTTCAACGCTTATTTTTTATATGCAATGGATCTCAAGATTTTAATTATTATCTTTGTTCTCTTATTCTTAGTGAATTATAGATATTATTTAACTCTTAAAGACACATGAATATGATATTATTTTAGAAATTCATAATTACAGATTTTTTTCACAACATGAGCATGATATCACGACTTGGGTATGCCCAGCCCGCTCATACCCTGCCCAAAATTGTTAGGGCTTTTACCGGGCAGGGCCGGGCACCGGGCTGCAAAATATAGCCCATGCATTTTTTGGGCAGGGCACCGGGCAGGGGGGCTACCCTGCCCATGCACACCTGTATGTTTGGCATATAAAGCAGTTATTTGAAGACATGAAAAAAAAAAAAGACCTATTTTTATTATGTTTGATAGATAATAAAATGACTAACATTTTTAGTGAGATTCATTATAATATTGTATATAAAGAATTTAATAATTAAAAATTTTTAATAATATAAATTTATTATTAATTATTATATTAGAATTGGTTGTTGTTAGTTTCTCAGTTATTATTAAAAATTTTGAATAATTAACTCACTTGTTTAATACTTAATAATAATTTTCTTTTTTTAAATATAAAAAAAATAAATTTTAAAAATTTATTAAATTTAAAACATGCATCAGAATATTTATAAAAATATTTATAATTTATCCATTAACAAAATCTTTATATAAATAATAAAATTATAAGGAAGATAGAATTCATTCCCTTATAACAAATGGAATTCTACAAATCAAGAGAAGAAACTGGAACATAAACTATTTTTTTTTTTTGAGTAATTTTATAAGGAGAGAACGAAGCATATAATCAAAGCATGTGCTGTATAAACACAAAAGACAGTGTGGGCAATGAATGAAAAGGAAATGGCATTGGTTTAGGTCCAGTGACAGCCTTTGAAACACAAAGCAAGCATTGGTGAGATCTCTGAGACAACACTTATCTTAAAATTTTGATGAGACCCACGCTTTCCCCTCACACGTCCCAACAAGCAAAAGTCACTTTTTTAACAACCAAAATTTAGGACCATCTTCCCCAAACTATGTAATAACAAAGTTAAGATTCAATACTTTTTATACAGAATCCTCGCACTTTCCTACCAACCAAAAACACCCCCCTCCCTCCCTCCCATTCTCCATCAACTACACCATCAATCACACTAACTAGACAAACAGCCCCTCTCTCTCTCCCCCCTAACACATCTCTTCTTTATTCCCATTCCCTTTCACTAAATGTTGCTTCGTTTCTTCATCTTTCTCGTCATTTGAAACTTTAGCTTTAAGCTCTAGCCCTGGCTCAAGCCCATCGCAACTACTCATCTTGACCCGGGTGAGCTTCTCGGCTCTGAGTGCCTCGGCTTCCCAGTCTGTGCGGGATAGGACGACATACAGAATTGACACCGCGCATGCCACTTGGGCCGACAGGAGCCCGATCCAGAGCCCGCTGAACCCAATGTTGAACCAGAAGGCCAAGCCCACAGCCACTGGGGTACCCACGAAGTAGAATGAGCCGAGGTTGATGTGGGCCCCAATGACGGGGCGAGCAGTGCCACGAAGAATGCCACAGCCTGTTGTTTGTGGGCAATTTCCAAGCTCACAGACACCCATGATTGGCATCACCGAGGCTACCAGGGCTTTGACGAGCTCGTCCTTGGTGAAAAACCCTGCCCATATCTTCCTGAGAATCACCGTCCATGTCACGTTTATAAAGCCCATCACGAACGCACATCCCAATGCAACCATGGCTGCAAGCTTGGCCTTGTAGGGCTTACCAGCTCCAAGCTCATTCCCCACCTGCATAAATGCAAGATCAAACTTTAACCTACTTTCTATCATAGAAATGGGAAGATGATATTAAGTATATCAAACGGGCCCACAGGCCGCCCCACTGGGCTGCTTTACCAATATGATGAATAAAAGATTTGGAAAAATTAATGGACCCCTGGCAGGCATAGTGCTAAAGGGGATATCAATTTGTGGTACTTCTGTTGAGTCACATTACAAGTGTGACCCAACTGGGTCCCTATACTTGACGCAATCATATAACAAAATTCACACATAAGCAAGGACCAGTCTGATAAAAAACATTAGGTTTCCTGGCAAAAATAGAACTTGTAAATTTCCACACGTAACATTACAACCTCAAAATCAAAAACAATTACAAAGAGACATGTTCATTTATCCATCCAAGCAGTGAGATTTGTTAAAGCCACAATTAGCTTACCACACAAGTCAGTTTCAAGTTTCATCCTATCATCGTTTTAGTTCTGTGATTAACAAGAGTTTTCAAAAGTGTGTCACGGATCACAAAAAGGGTAAAAATTACATTTCAAGAGCCTATTCAAAAAAACTTTCAAAATACAAACTTCACTAAGCCAAGACAAAGCACTTCTCATATACTTGCCCCATAAAACATAATCACAGAAGATATAGTTTGTATTTATTTATTTTTATATATTTATTTCAAGTATAGAGATGATGTAATCTACAAGTACATAAGGCACAAGTTGCAACACGTACCACATTGAATAGTATCACAACTAAAGGCACATAAGCACATATACTATAAATGAAGGAACAAAAAGAGTAAGGCAGACCACAGTCTCTTAGATATGCATGAATGCTACCCCCATTTTGCTCAAATTGGTCATACTTATCCAATCATCCAATTGCATCGACAAACAAACATATTTCCTAACACGTTATCAAGTCAGATTCAATCAATTATTGGGTGTGATTTTATACATTTTCTGCATCAATGAACAAACATATTCCCTCATACGTCATCAAATCCAATTCGGGTTAGCATTGTTAGATGTCATTGACATAACTCTGCATATGAACGAACGAACGAACGAACGAACATATTTCCTAATGTATTATCATGTAAGATTCGAGTATTGTCAAGTATCCTATTTTCTAATATATTATTAGTCAGATTCAAATATTATCATATTCGATCCGAACATTGTCAGATATAATTAATTTCCTTGTATATTGTCGAGTTCTGTTTGAGCAAATTAACCCTAGGCAGGCATGATTGGACAACTATGTTTGTTAGTGTATTTTAGAGGATTGTCGGATGCAATTAATATAACGCTCCTAATATGATTTCTTTCTCGAACTTTGTTGTCCAGTCAGCTTCCATTTTACATGATTTATTCATTCATTGCTTGTTATGTTATATATGGAGGAGGAATAAATTTGGCACGGAAGGAAAAAGAGGGAATAAAGGAAAAAGGAAGAGAATGATACTATTGGGAAAGTAAGTGATTACTCTGGCAGAGACGCAGCCTGCGAGAGCCATGGGGACTGTGTACATCATGCTAGTGGTCTGAATCAGTATGCCGGTCGCCGCTACGGCCACCGTCGGATTCTCCAGATACCCCGCCAACACGGTCACGATCTCGTACCACCACCACTCCAAGCATATCCCCAGACAGCTCGGAACCGCCACCTTCATCAGCTCCCACCAACCTTCCTCCACCACTTCCCACCCCCACATCCACCGCATCCCTCTCTCCTTCTTCCGCCACAACAACACGTACGCCGCCATCAGAACCACCATGTTCAGATTCGTCACCACCGACGCCGTCGCAACCCCCGCCACCCCATGCCGCACCAGCCAGAAATTCAACGGCACGTGGAATATCACCGCGATCAGCGAACAGAACATCATCGGCTTCGCCACTTGTTGTGACCGGAGATACACTCTTAGTGGTTGCAACAAGGTGTTTGTTAAAAGGTCTGGCAGAGAATAAAAACAGTAAATCCCTGCCATTGCCGTGATTTCTCTGTCTTGTCCCATGAAATTCATGATGTTCTCGAGGTTTAACCAGAGCAGGCTTATGGGTATGCTCGCCATGAGGAGGATGAAGACCATACGTTGAAGAGAGAGAGAAAGTAGGTCCCATTTTTTGCCTCCATAGGCCTGTGAACATACTGGTTCGAGCCCTGAGGCTAGTCCGGCGAGAACAGAGTAGCCTGTGATGTTCGTGAAGCCTATCGACAGTGCGCCTCCTGCGAGCTCCAGCTTCCCCAGTCGACCCAGAAACAGAACCGACACGACGGCTCGAACGAACACTAGCATGTTCATGGCGGTAATTGGTAACACCATACTCCATAGCTCTTTCAGCTCTTCGACAATCTGATTAGAGCACATATCATAAAAAAAAAAACGATACGAGGAAGAAGAAGAAGAAGATGACTGTGTAGAGGAACAAAACAGAGCATACCTGAGACATGGATGGGAATTTGTGGGAAGAGAAATCTGGGTTTTCATCTTCCATGCTTGGGTTTGTTTCAATGAAGAAGGTAAGACCAGAGAGTATTCTGTGAGAGAAAGAGTACTGAATCAAACAGTGAAGATTATGAGGAAGAAGAACAAGAGGAAGAAGGAGCAAAAATAGTGTGACAAGGTTTCTTTGTTTTGTTTTTTTTTCCTTTTTTCTTTTTTGCCTTTTCACAAAGCCATGACAATGAACATACGGTGATGCTAAAAAACTGACCTTGGCTTCTTTTTCTGCTTCTCCGAGAACTCGCAAGGCAAAAGAAACTCTAAAAGGTGGATTTCCCCAGTTATTTCAAAAGGGAAATACACACTAAAGCAGGTACATACATATATATATATATAATAGATATAGATAAGAGGAAACTCAAAATATGTGGGGAGAAAGAAGATGAAAATGGCAGAGAAAAAGCAGAAAAAACAGAGAACTTGGGGCAGTGGCGGCGTGGGAAGAGGCTGGGGGGTTATGGCAGAGAGTAGAGAAAAAGGAAAGTGATGATGTGTGAAGAAGGATAGGGACAAGGGGAGAGAGAGGGAGGGAGGGAGGGGGAGAGGCTGATGGATTTAAAACTTTTTCATTATTGTCGCAGCAAAAGAGAAGGTTTTTGAGAAGATAAAAGGGAAAGGGCTAACACAGAGAGAAAGAAAAAAGCGGGGAGAGAGATAAGGGTCGGTTAGGGGGGGGGGGGGGGGAGATTGGTCTTTACAAGTGTTATAAAGGAGACGTTACTCTCTTTACATTTAGTTGTGTATGAACTGTGGTTTTGAACCCATTAGCCAGCTAATTTTTTTATTAGCTACTAGGGTGGATTGGTTTTGAAACGTTACTCCCTAGATTTGATAAATTTTATGTAGTGATAAATCTCTAAACTGGTTTTGAGGTTACTAGCACATCAATAAATAACATTGGATTGTATGAACCAATTAACCAGTTAATTTTTTATTAATTATTGATGTAATCCTCTAGAGGCAACTATAACTATCTATATTTGATAAACTTTAGATAATGATGAGAATCTAACCTAGTTTTAGAGTTTATAGTATATAAAAAAAATATCACATCACTAAACAATAAAATTATTAGTATATAATGTGTGTTTGATAAATTGTTAAATTTAAATTTAAAATTTAGGTTTGGTTTAAAATTTAAATTTAAAAAAAATTAAAATAAATAGTTATATTTTTTCAACTAAATTTTTAGACTAAATTATGGTTTAAAACTAAACTTTCAGATAAACTAATCAGAATAGTTTATAGAATAATAAAAAAATTTATGAACTAACTAATTACTATATTACACCTATATTTTTTTACACTATCTCTCATATTTTTTACACTATCTCTCATCTCTCCTACTTTTTTTTATACCCTCTCTATTTTCTTTCTTACATCCTCTCTCCTCTCATCTCTTATCTCTCTTCATTTAATATTCATACCCTTTTTTCGTAATTTATCAATAATAAAAGTACTTCTAAAAATAAATATCTAAACACTCATTTATTTAAAATTATTTTTTTTCATAAACTCTTATCCAAAAACTATTTTCTATAAGTTGTGTAAAAGTCTTTTTTTATAAGTTTATTTTTAAAATCCTAATCCAAATGGGCCCATAGATCAATTAACTAGCTAGTTTTTTATTAATTCTAGTATAATTCTTAAATAGATATTTTTTTTATAGTTTAGATCTCATGAGTTTTTAGTAGTAATAAATATTTAAATTGATTTTAAAATTATTAGCAAATAAAAAAGCCATTACATCAATCAATAACAGGATCATTGACATGTGAAATGTGATTTTTAACTTTATTCTCGAAGGAGGAGGTAAAATGGGTAAAAAAAGAGTTTGCAAAAATTCTAATTATTATAAAACAAAATGATGAGATAAAATATAATATAGACAAATATATTAAATATAGATGATAAAAAATAAATTCATATATTATAAAAATATTAATTTAATTTTTGTTATTATTATAAGTATTTTTTAATAAATAATCTTATAAATTTATTTTTAGACCTATGAAGTTATATCCTGACCTTTATAAAGAACTAGTATCAAATTTATCTAATAAAAAAATTAGAATAATATTATAAAAAACATTAGAATGAATCAGTTTAACAACCTTTTCATATCAAGTTCTTTAATTTAAAAGATTCAGAATGAATCAAATCTCTCTAAATAGAATTCAATCTTATGACCACTCTACTATTGAGCTACAAGTAAGTGTGAGCTTAAGGAATGGTCTCCAATAAAAAGTGTTTAGGTATTCAATTGTTTTGAAAGCCTATTTAATTGTAACTTTGAAAGTCTCTAATTACCCGTTTCATCGAAATTATGATGATTCCCACCTTGAAATCAAATATACATTCGCTCAGTTTAATTTGAATTGATTGAAATCTAGTAGTTTTTATGTATTTGCCATTGTGGTAAAATCTAAATTGCCCAAATTCATTTTAGAAGTTTACAATTTAAATTTTTTTAATTTAGAAAATTTTTTTAATGGATTTTTTTTTACAACCAACAATTTTAATAGGGTTATATAGTATCTACTATCTTGATCTTATTTCTCCTATATATCCAGTATCTTAATCTTATTTAAATATAATTTTACTTATAATTTTTTTAATTTAATACACTTTTACATATAATATTATTTATCAAGTATCAAAAATTGCTTTAAATTAAAAAAATTATGAGTAAAATTATATTAAATTAAAAAATTTATGAATAAAATTTTATTATAAATAAAATTAAGATATTAGACATAAAAAATAATTAAAATTAAAATATTACTAATAATTTTTGGTTCACTTGTATTCGCCTCCCCTTAAAGGGGTGAGTTCACAAGTTCAAACTTTGGCGGGTGAGTTTGTGTTTACTTGCTATAGCGGCGCTTTCATTTAACTTTTATTAAAGAAGATTATATATGTTATAAATATTATATATATATATAATTCGTAACTTTTAAAATTTCTCTTAATATTTCATTATCTCTTAATATCACAAATTTATAATATCTCCATAAATGATTTGAGAAAAAAATTTTATTGTTAATAACATTATATTTATCTTTATTTTTTTATAATTTTATATTTAATCTTTAATAGTTGGGGGCTATAAATAAGGGTCATATACAAAGCATTTATATAAATATAAATATATAAATAAATAAAGAATATTCTCTTGTCTTCTCTTTTAATCTCTTATTTTGTTATTCATTTTCTGTTTAACTTTTTCCTTTCTTTCTCATTTTTATAATAGGTTATTAGCATGAGCTCATTCTGAAAATTTGAGGTATGAATTTCTTACAAATTTATATATATTCTTATGTTGTGTACAATAGTACTCTATATTAACTTTCCTTTTCTCAATTGTAGAGTAAAATTTTAATTATATATATTTACTACCTATCATATTATTCTTTTATTATCATATTTTTTAGTTTTATTATTATATTTAATATCTATATTTTTTGCAAAGTATTATATATCTTTTTATTTCTTATATATTTAATGGCTCACATACCAATCATTATTATTTTATATTTTTATTTCTTTTATTATGTTTTTCATACCTTTATATATATACATATTGTTTCTTGTCTTTTCTTTATAATTATTGTAACAGTAATTATTGTACTCACATATATTATAATAATTGCATGCATATATGCATAGTAAATATTATGTTATATTGCTCTTAATATATAATTCACAAATACATATACATATATATTATTTATATTTATTTATATTGTAGTAACCCCATTATGTATTATGTTTTAATACATTTATTTATTTATTTTATATTTTTTCTATTTTTATATATGTTAATATTATAATTTTTTATTATTTAATGGTCAGTAGCCATAATATTTTTTGATTAAATAACCAGAAGCCATGTCACTTTTGATAATAGTTATCTAATAGAAGACTATATTGTAATTCTTATAGATTGTATGACGGATTAAAATATTATAATAATTTGATAATATAATAATTACAAACATCAAAGCCCATAAGGCTAGTAACTAAAATATTTAATTGCATAAAAGAGCTTGTAACTTTAAAAGATTTTTGTTATGGTCCTAAATATTAATATCTAGAAAAATTGATGATGTTATATTAAAAGCAATAGAACATAACTATAAGTCATATAAAAAAATAAATGTTATAATATAACTAAAAGATATATAGATAAAAAGTAAATGTTAAAATGTGACCCGAAGTCATATAGACAATTTTGCATATATTTATTGAAATTAAATGTCAAAATTAGTTATGACACCAAAAGGATTAAGAGATCTATAGACAATATCAAAAATAATTATATTTCCGATACAATAAGTTGTGGAGACTAGAGATGACTTCAGTGTTGAGTTTTAACTCATATATCTGGGCACAACCATCTAGTATGATGATCTTAATAAGTGGTAGACGTGAATCCAATGAAAATATATAGAGGTTGAGTTTGATAATATTTATAAATAAAGTTGAGGTTGTACTAAATGCTCAAAAGGATCATGGTTATAAACACTAATAATGATATTTATGAATAGTTTATGTGATTTATACCTCTCACTAAAGATACATGTTCTGATTTTAATACGCATCATTGCTACTGCAATGGAATGTTAAGGCTAAAAAGAAATAGTTGTGAAAAATTAAAAATCTTAAATTAAGAATTTTCAGCTATACTTATAATTCATATTTTGATGTGTTTATTAGTAAAGACATTATTTTAGTTTTCAAATTAACATTATTAATATATTTATTTATATTAAATAAATTAAAATTTATTATCTCAAACGTAAATTGGTAGTGAACCTATGAGTGCCAAGAGATATTTTAGAGTGCTTAGTAAATATTTTATTTTGTTAGAAATACTATTATATTTATGTTAGTAAATTTATTTTACACCCTTGGTGAATTTATTTTTGCTAGAAGATTTTCGGTTTATAAATTTAGCATCATTGTTAGGGGAAATAATGACGCATGAAGGGTTAATTTTATTAGTTAATTACTTTTATAAGCATGGCTATGTGATTATTTTCTTATACATCATATTTCTTATGTGAATTTTATTTGCAATTATTATGTTTTATTTGGTTATCATCATCCATATGGAATATTTTAATTTAATTAAAATGGGAAGGGATTGTATGATGAGATTCTAATTTAATTAGGATTAAGTGTGAAAATACTTTTCATATATAATTGAGGTATTTGAAATTATGTAGTGTCTAAAATATATGGATAATCTAAGAAAATTAATTATTAGAGGCTCTGTTATTTGTTAATTGAGAGCAAATTTTATGAATTATTAAAATTTCTATAGTGAGTGAACTAAGCATTATGAATTATCAAAATTTCTTTAATAATTTATTTAGATTAGAGATAAATTTATTTTAATTTTCATGATATTATTTGTAGATATATATTTATCTTAGTATAAATATGATTGATTAATATAAATACAGATAACAACTTGGTTTTGTTTTTATGTTTTGTTACTTTAAATTTAAGTTGAAAGCATAGGCAAATTAAATATAATTTTAGGTGTTAAAATCATGAACGTAATTTTTATTATTTTACTTATTTGGTTATTAAAGTGGTGATTGATACAAACATTTTTTTCTTAAAACAATGTGTGTATTAAGTGAGCTATTAGTTATTAATATACTTCTATGCAGATTTGTAATCTTTTAAATTAATTATATTAGTCACTCAATTATTAATATATAATAGTTAAATTTATGAATACTAAAATAGTTGGGACAATTTGAAAGAAAGCTATAAATATATATTGGTTCTTATTTTTTTTATTTCACTTTACCTTTTATATTACTTTGAATATATTGAAGTATGTTATTAATGAGTAATATATCTACACATTAATATAAAATTATATGATATTTATAATTATGTATGATAGTTCGTAGAGAACTTTATGTAATAAAATTGAAATAGTTTTTGAATAACTAATACATATTTTTCTTACGAGATGATTGATAATGGAAATTATAACTTATACATATATTAAAGCTTCTGTTCGTTAAAGGCATGAAAGTTTTTACCCAATTTGATTGAAATCAATGATTGTATTATTGTATGAGTTGGGAAGCATTTAGTTTTCAAGTGAAATACTTGAAAAAGGAAAACATATTTATATAAGTCACAGTTGAGGAAGAAATTATTGGAATACAAGTGTGAAAAAATATTAGATAAAATTCTCTCATATCTTCATATAAGTTCAATTAATCTCTAAAAATAGATGTCTATTGAGATTGTAAGTCAGTCATATATTATGAAGATTGAAAAATTTATTGTTAGCTATAGTAAACCAGAAGCTTACTGATCAAATAGATATATTATTGGTATAATTTGTTTGATCATCATAGATGATGTAATAAATTATTGAAGATTTTGTGTTGACATCCATTGAAGAACCAGAAGATTATTAATAAATAGTCAACATATTAGAAAGTTCAACAAATTATAGGTGTTGCTTATTCTCAAACAAAATTAATCATGAAAATATTACTAGTTATCATATAGAATATATTTCTACATTATAAAAATATATCAAAGTCATATTATGTAGTCTCATTCAGATAACATGTAAAACATACAAATATTTACTAAATTTGATAGATGCATCTATAAAATAAGTACATGTGAGATTATTATAATTTTGCAACAAAAAATTTGTAAGATTATTTGAATAAATATAATCTTTATGTTTGAGTGCACAATTTTCAGAATATGATAATTATTTATTAATGTCTCCATAAGTAACTGGATCAATGCTTTTAAGAACAAGATGTCTATTTTAGTGTTAGCATATTTGATTTGATATATTGCGGTACTTATATATATTAAGCCAATAAAATTCTTCCAATAAAATTAATTTTTAGTCAGAAGCCAGATATTTTTGAATGTGCGATGCTTATTTTTATTGATCAATTACAATATATATAGATGTCTATTAAAAGAAAGTTGAGATAAATGTTGGGTAAGAATATCCTTCTTCTTGTTTGTCTCTAAATAAAATAAAATGATATCTATAAATGAAATAAATAGATTTAGGAGATTTATATCACATGATTAGTTAATTGTCATTTGACAAAGTTATATTAACATGAAGGGGAGAAATTGAGTAGTTGGAAAGAAGAACATAAATAATGTATTATTACTATCAAATGCAAGATTTTTAAATATAGTAGTATGAACTATAAGTTTATAAAATATTGCATTCCATAAAATATTATAAAATATATGCTATATATGATTATTGATCTAAATGAAGGTTATCAAATCACATATTCAAGTTAAAAATGCTCCAATTAGTATAAATTAAAGTGAGACATGTTTAAAGCATAAAATGCTAATTGGTTACAAATATAGTATTAGAAATATTAGAACATGTAATTAAGATGATCATATTAAGAAGGCAGATACTTCGGAAGAGTGTCAAGACATAATTAATTGTAAAAACCTCAAAAGAGATTTAGATACCTAAATTGTAATAAAGATAGCTCAATAAATTATATTACAAAAAATAATAGAATTGAAAAGATAAAATTGTCGACAATAGTTTTGATCATAATATCATTAAATGAGGATCTTGTATGTAGAACTGTTATGTGAAGTAGACAGAAAAATATTTAGCTAAAAAAAATAAAAGGGCAAAAATGCAATAAAAATAGAATTATATTATTTTAATATTTAAAAATTATGGACCTGCAGTCTAAACATTCAAAATATAAAATATAGAAATATTTATGTGAAAATAAAAATTTTCACAAAAGTTAATGATAATTATGATAAAAAATATTATTTTGTAGTCGAGGCAATAATTTTTATATATATTACTAAATTGGCAGTATAAGAAAATAAAATATGTATATAATATATATTGTTATAACATATGCATATGTCTCACTAAATAGTAAAATTTACGTGATAATATTTTAAATATTTAAAATGCCTAAAGCGTATAAAAGAAATATCTAGATTTAAATATCTAATAATTTCATAATATTTATTGTCTATAAAAATATATTAAATTTAGTATACCAGAAGTCTTATATATTTATTATATTATATTTACATATTATATTGGTATTATATGTTATAATTTTGTTAGTAAAATTAAGTTCTTACAGGTATACAATAAATAATAAAATTGAGATTTGAGTAGATAACAAAGATAATAGTGTGTTGATAATTCAATATATTTAAAAGATATATTAAAAAAATATATGATGATAATGCATTATGCATGGTTCAACTAAAAAAAAGATATATTCAAAAAATATTGTAAATGATCCACTTGAGAAAATAATACACTCTATTGAGAAAGTTATATCGAAAAGTCGATTTTATTATTAGTGGATAAAAATGATGTGATAAGAAGGAGAAGTAAATGTGATATCATTTGGGGGAGTAAAGATTATACTATACTATTTTCCCCGTAACTAAGGTTTTATCTTACTGGGTCTTTTTGGTAAGGTTTTTAATGAGGTAGCTTCAATATGTATTGTATACTCGTTTTCTTTTACTAGATTTTTGTTTCATTTAATTTTTCTTATTAAGATTTTAATGAGATACAATATCTGTAATAGACATCCAATAGGGAGTGTAAATATTATATATATGTGGATTTCCATAACCCTTAATTCTTTGGATTCCTCTTAATATTCTATCTTCTCTTAATGTTACAAATTTATAACCTCCCCAATAAATGACTTGAGAGATATTTCTTATTGTTAATGTTGTTATATTCATCTTTATTCTTTCGTAAATTTATACTTATTCTTTAATAGTTGGGGTATATAAATGGAGGTTATATACAAGGTATTTGTATAAGTATGAATATACAAGTGAATGAAAAATATTCTTTTATCTTCTCTCTAGTTATCTTATTTTGCTATTCTTTTTCTCTCTAACTTTTTCATTTTTCGCTTATTTTTATAACAATATATCTTTAATTTAAGTATAGCTAAAATTAAAAATCTATTAAAAATATAAAATAATATTAAATCTAGAATATTTGATTTAAATTTAGACAATGTAAATTTAATGGGGAAAATTTAAAAATAAAAGAATAGTAGGAGGAAAAATTCTCAAAAACAATAAATTTATTTTTTTATTTTTTTAAAAAATCTTTTTTATATTTGATCTATTTTATTTCTATTTTTAATTTTCCTTCTATCCAAAGACAAAGCACCCAAACTCATTCTGATTTTTAGGCCGCGGGTAATTTGGTAAAAAAGAAGATAAAGGAATGCAAAGGTAATTAAATTATCATTAATTGTTTCTTTTTTTAAAAAAGAATATTATGAAATTTACAACAAAAGAATACAATAATAAAAAGATTTTAAAATAAAGTAATACTAAATTTTGATATAAAAATAATAATAAATTTGTATTATTTATTTTTGTTATGAAGATTTTTGGTAATTAATTTTTTTTCTTAGAATATTTTGTCTTGGGTTCAATGCATGAACGACAAGTCGACAATCATGATGCTATTGTAAGGAATGTACCTTGCATCAATCAGTAGCATTCCACGTGTTTGATTCAGATATCAAAACAATAATCCCACAATTCAAAATCCTTACTTCAAAAACTGTTTATTTTACCATCACTAATCCATGTGGCCACTGCATTATTCTAGCGCCCATTTGCTTCACACATACAATTTATATACTTTGTAGGCTATATATATATATATATACACATACACACACCATATGCGGTGAAAGACTATAGAAATATAAATAACAATAGAGAAAAATATATTTTTTATTATTTAATTTTACGTAAAGTTTCAATTTAATACCTTAAATTTATGAAGTAATAACTATGATTAAATTTAATTTTAAATATAAAATATCAATTCTCTTTATTTATTATATTTATTATTTTTTTAAATTAATTTATTTAACTTATAAATAGATATATAATACAATATTATATGAATATTTTAAAAAAATTAAATTATATTTATTATAATTTATTTATTTAATATATTTAAATTAATTAAAAATAATTTATGTTATGAGGAGACAGTCTTTTTAGTCCTCAAACCCTAATATTATTAATATCAAATGATTATTTTTTATGCCAAATATTACTACTGTACGAAATTAAGCTTAATGCTTAGTATTTATAAATGTTTTATAATAATTTAAAATTTTAATGTTGACATTTTTTGTTAATGAAATTAATGGTGTCATAATTAAATAATTAAAAAGATATTTTATAAAACTAAGGAAATGAAATATTTGTAATGGAAGAATAAATATAGTATATAGTTTATCTCTTAAATTATTTGTAATGTAACAATAAATATATTTAACTAATAAATAGTACCAAACTAAAAGATAGTTTGTGGTTTCATTGTTGGAAAATATTCAAATTTTTATTAATAAAGTTATATACTTTTTGCTTTTATTCACTATTATGCAGTACTATGGATTACCTTTTCTTCCCCCAAATCACTCTGCTAAGGGCTAACAAAGATTTATAAAGCAAAAGGAAATCAATACTTTTTTAATATAAGATTGAGGATTTAATCATCTAGCATTAATGTGTGTGTTTGAAAAAAAAATTTAAATAGGCTTATAAAAAAAATAGGCTTATAGACAACTTATGAAAAATAGCTTTTCTAAAAGAGTTTATAGAAAAAAAAATTTAAATAAATGAGTGTTTGAATAGTTATTTGTAAAAAGGGTTTTATGATTGGTAAATTATTAAAAAGGGTATAAAATAAAATGATAATTATATAAAGTAAAATATAATATTTTTATTTTATGGGTGATATTAAATTAGTAAATAATGTATATATATATATTTATTACAAATATAATATTTTTATTTTATGGGTGATATTGAATAAGTAATTTTAATAATAATTAAATATATTACAAATTTATTTATATTAAATCATGCCTGAGAATCATAAATCCATATACTTACTCCATATATCTATACGTACATTTTGGGTTTTTATAAAAATATGAAAAGAATAAATAAAATACATATATTTAGTTAATATAATAATTAATATTAAATATTTTACAACATGTTCAGGTCATATGCAATACACATCTCAACATAACTATTGACACAATAAATAATTATTAGACTTATCGATATTGAATAATTTTATCTCTAATTTGATTACGTAAATGTTCCATTGCGCGTGAAGCTCATACAGAAGAATGTTGTTGTGAAGCCTTATGTTTATCATTATCCCCATCATCGTCTTCTGAATCATGAAGGCGTTGTTCTTGTTCCGCAAAATCATGATCAAATATATGATTTCTTCTGATAAAATTATGTATTGCCATCGTTGCGCAAACAATCTGTACTTGAGTTGGGTACTCAAAACCACGTATTTCGCGTACTATTATGAACTTATTCTTCCACACCCCAAAAGTTCATTCAATTGTGCATTTTAAACTTGAATGAGCGAAGTTGAAGACTTTGTCGGCTGTATGTTGCTTGCTAGATGTCCGACGGAAATCACCCAGATGGTAACGAGCACGTCTATGTGGACCAAGATATCCTGCCATCGATGGATAGCTAGCATCGACTAAATAGTATTTTCTTGAATCATAGAAAATAGCACATTTTTTATTTATTTGTTAAAATATAAATGTAAATAATTTTACCAATGACGAGACATACCTTGAGGGGGATGGGGAAAGTTTATAGATGGCGTTGTCACAGCATGGTTGAATATGTGGGCATCATGAGCACTACCTTCCCAACCAACTAAGAAAAAGGTAAAGCACATGTCCTAATCACAAACTGCCATGACGTTTTGTGATGTGTACCCTTTCCTGCAAAAATATTTGGCTTGTTCTGTTATAGGGACAATGCAAGGAATGTGTGTGCCATCTATTGCTCCAATTGCGTTTTTAAAAAATGGCCAATATTGCCGATCTTGGCTAATTTTATTGTGAACATAGGTGAACTGAAGATCGATTGGTTTTATATTCTCTCTAGCAAGTCCATAGCACGCTCCTAATACCTCATGAAAGTATCTGCTTATCGTCTCACTGGAATGTTAAAATCTTTCTTGCAATTGCCTACTTGTCTCCGCATGTGCAACCGTCCATAAAAAACATCGTTAACTTCTCATGTTTTCCCGTGCGCTTCCCTTCCTTTAGGTCATGGCGTTCCAACGCATGACAAAGCTCTAGGAACACGCTGAGATACATTCAGAATTGTTCATAACATCAAATTCCTTCACCGGTTAAAACTTCATTCACCCATTGAGAACCGATTAAGTCACTTGTACGCACAGGCTCCTTAGTCATATTCAACCCAAGATAAGCTCCAACTAGAAAACAAACTTCTTCATCCGTGTCTTCACCTTCATCCCAATTTTGTTCTGTACTCGTTGATGGGTTCATTTCTATGAAAGAAAACATGCATGAATTAGATAATAGTCATTGGAGTAAATATTTCAAAGTTGAAACTGAATTTATGAACAACGAATTGTATGGACGGTTAAAACTAAATTTATAAATCCAAACAGACATAAAACATTTGTGCAACATTCAGTTACAATTACTACATTCCACTCCCGTAACATTGGTGGTGCAAAAATGGCAAAAGTAAGTTAACGTTATCCTTAATTGACCATTACAACTCTCGACTTTCAGGACTTCTCATGGCGCTCATGCTCCTGACAAAAAAGTCAATATTTTCCACAAGTTGGTCAACTGTCCGCATGTGAGCGATTACTGTTGATGCTGACGGAATGATTGTTGTAGGTGGTGGTGGTGATAGTGGTTGTGCAACTCGTATTGCATGTTTCATGGCTGACTTCCGTACACTGACCAAATCATGAAGTGCTTTCGCTATTAAATGGGTTGCAAGCCCTCTTCCCTTCTTTTTCCCCCCACCTGCCTTTTTAACACCTAATGAGCTGCCTGCAGAAACTGGTGCTTTACCCTTGACATTTGGAATATTCTCACTGCCACCTTGGGATGATCCAAACGTCACCCTGTGCAGATCGTCGCTACATCCAGTTGAATTTTCTGCAAGTTTATCGGAGTTACCAGAACTTTCTTCCAGATCGACACATGCATCAGCATTGCCATATACTTGTTCATACACTGGCTCAGGCGCGATCATCGAAGGTGCCCAATTATGCAACCCTGTAGCAGCAACATTACCAAATAAACGATCTAACTCAGTTGAGAACTGTAGCCCTTTGAATATGAATTTCTCGACAGACGGATTTTCCTAACCAAAACAACAAATTGCAATAGTAAGACATTACTTTTTTCATTTTTAAATTTTTTAAAAACTGTAATCAACAAACAAAAGATATTGTACCAATTTCATTCTCTCACACCATTCGTCGTTTGCCACTATTAGCCCTTTTTCATCATCACATCCTAAACCTGTCTCAGAATTTTTTAATTTATTCCATACTTGCCAGTCCTTTCGCAAAGCATCATACTTATTCTTTAGTTGTGCCTTTTCATATCCCCTATTTGTGCACAGATTGAATCTTTCCTCAATCAATTTCCAAGCAATCCTTGTCAGAATACTTCCTTTTCTTTCTCCTTCTTGAACTTGTTGTAGACATAGGTCAATGAATAATTTACTTATCTCATAATCCCACGAAGCTTTTGATATGCTCATAATGCTATAAAGCCACCATAGAAACTATCAAATACATTTTTCAATTGGGGAAGGATGAGCTGGTAATCAGTTAACTCCCACTTGATATGAAAACATTCAAATTGGACAAAGGTTCCTAATTTTCTTGTAAAATTATACTTTAAAATAAATGACCACAAAATTATGGATTCAGTTGGGTGCATCATGTATATTTGTTTTTTGGTGGAAATTTTTTTCCTTGCAGCTGTCACAAATGGAAGCACACAGCAACAGAGCAACAGCACAAACACAGATGTCACAGAGCAATAACACAGACACAGAGCAAACTACTCCAATGGAAAACAAGAAAAATGAACTAATTTCCACATACCAAACATCAGAACAAATTAATTTACTAAATATCTGAGAAATTTGATCCACAGGAACTCACCCACCACGCGAGACAGGGGTGTTGCCTGAAGGATGATATCTCCAACTGAACAGGTGGAGACGGCGACAGTGACGCAGGCAGTCAACGCGTTGTGAGATCTCCTAGTAACAAGAGGTGACGGTGACGATGACGCTAGGAAGAAATGGATGAGGAGTGAACGTTGCCACAGAGGAGCATAGCTTTGAGAGGTTATCACGACGCAGAGAATGAGGTAGAAGGAGAAGAGCAAACTGACCAAGGAGGTACAAGTGAATAGCCGTCGATGCCAACAGCTACGCGACACAAGTGACAATAACGCTCTAAGATGTAGGGTCACTGCGATCTGCGATAACCAGATGGCGATGAGAATGGCGAGGAGCGATGATATCTCCAACTAAACAGGTGGTGACGCCGACTCAGGCAGGCAACACGTGAGATCTCCTAGGAACAAGAGGTAACAGTGACGATGACACTAGGAAGAAAAGGATGAGCTGTGATTCGCGTGACAGAGGAGCATGGCAAAGAGCAGAGAATGAGCTGGAAGGCGAAGAGCAAGCGGAAGATCACAGAATGGGCTGGATGGCGAAGAGAATCTGCAGGCTTCACGGGAAAGAGAGAAAGCAAGTGAGGACAGGTGAAGCAGGTGAGAGTAATGAATGAGGGAGGAGACCTTGGGCAGTGAAAAGATAAAAAGTAAGGGTAAATTGGTATTTTTATTTCCAGAAGCATTTTTACTGTTCCATAAGCTACTCCTTTCAGCTTATTTGAAACTATAGTTTAAAACTATGATTTTTACCAGAAGCACTTATGGATAAATAGGAGTATTTGGTAAAAAAAAAATTCTAAACCACGGTTTGAGCCATAAGCCCTTTTAAAACCACGGTTTGAACTGTAACCAAACAGGCCCAATCAAGTTTGAATTAAAAAAAACCCAGAAGGAGCAGTTCTCGGTTCCTCTTCTTCCTCCAATATTTTATGCGAAACCACAGAGGAGGAATAGCGCTAACTAGCAATAATAAATGGCTAAATTATACTACACAACTATTAAATATATATAGCCCATTTTAGAAGTTTTTTTAGAAAATAGTTTATAAAAAATAATTTTAAATAAAATGAGTATTTAGATAGTTATTATTATAATGAGTTTTGTGATTGATAAATTACTAAAAAATATGAGGTGAAAAAAAATAACATTGTTCATCTCTTCCATCCCTTCTCCACTGTCTACATTTGAAGAAAAAGAAGACAGCAACAATGGCACACAGGGATATGAACTAACAGTTGATAGTGATATAAATAGAGAGAAATACTTGGCACACAAAGAGAGCAACAACCCAACGATAGAGCTAAAGAAGATAGAAGGGGGAAACGAAGTTTAACGATGACTAACAAGGATGATAAATCTAAAGCTAGTCATTGTCAATTATAGATCTGAAGCGAGGATGACATGACAAAGTTGGTCATTGTCGTTGAGAAAGAGAGGTGGATGGAGAGGATGGACGAAAGGGAGGATAGCGATACCGACATGACAGATGTCAATGCTAGCGATGACAGACCACTAGAGAAGATCAAAGACGAAAAGGAGGAGAGAGATAAAAGAGTAAAATAGTTATTGAATAGTCCATAAACTCTTTTTTCTACTCATAATCTATTCCTCTAAGCTTATATAGAATTATGGTATGAAATTATAGTTTATTTTATAAACTCTTTTAAACTTTTGAAAGCAATTTATTTAAGGTTTGGGTTAAAAATATTTTCTCAGTTTTAGTTTGGAACCTATTCAAATAGGCTGACCTTTTTGATGTAGAATAAATAAGACATTTGATAGAATAAGGAAGAGATGGGAAGAGGAGAGAATCTAGAAAAGTAAAGAGGTAACTATCAATAATCAATTAATATTTATGTCTGCTGTCAAAACGAAAGTATGAGCATATATAACCTCAACATATTAAAGTAATTAAAATAAGAAGTGGGGTAGATAACTGTCCACTATAATATGAACTAAAATAATACCAATTAAAATGAAATTAAAATAGAGCTAAATATTATATAGATATATCTGGATCACCTTTATTATCTTTAAAACTTTAGAATAAATCTTCTTAAACTCTTACATATATGTAGATAATTTCTCTATTATTAATTTTATTAATTACTTATCTATACATAGTTTAAAGTTTTGAGAAAATATTAAAATTATAAAAAAATTTATATCAAGTGAATAATATGTAATAATAAATTTTAATGTAAAAAATAATAAAAAATATACTACTAACTTATTATGAAATTTTTGCATGGTTAAATTCAGTTCTTATAAGTAATTTTCCCTAACTTAAAGTATGTGACGTTATTTAAACATAAAAATAAGGTTTAATAAAATATATAATTGATTATTGGATTTGGGGCTATCTACACAAACTTAAAAGTTTAGGGTGATTAATTTTAAATATTAACAAAAACTTATTTGTACAAGATTCACAATTTGAGAAAATTTTGCTTAATTTAACCATAATAAATGAGTCTTTTAATTTTCTCTTCAATAATATTATCTAGTATTTGGCCAAAAAAATAATTTTTCTCCAATTTTTAATATAAGAATTAGATAACTAATTTAAATATATTAAAATAATTAATTAAATTAATTATTTATAATAAATATGTGTTAGTTTTTATATAATACATTTCATAATTACATGTATTATAACCCCTTTACCATATGTGATCAATAGGGATTATTTAAAAAAATTATAAATATAAAAAAAAGTAGATTGAGGTATTATAATTATAATAAAAATAAATAATTTATCTAGCTTTTATATTTAAAATAGAAGATAATACTATATATTAGTTCAGCAGTTCACACATAATGAAATGCATATTGATTTTATTTTTAAAAAAATTGATTTGAATAGGGTGTTTTATAATTTCTTTCTCGCTTTAATGGCCAAATTTATATCACTTTGTTAGCATTTAATCTACTAATTCTTCAGAACAAAAATTCAGAGGATATAATTATAATTAGTTAAAATATATAAAAATGTCACAAATATTTTTTTAAAAAAAATATATTCATTTAATAGATTTTAATAACTCCTGAGAAGAATTGGGATAATAAATTATTGGGATGGGATATAGATTATGTCAAAATGGGCGGATCTTTATATGATCCTTAGGGCATTTGGTCCCGTCCTAAAAGAATTTTTTTTATTGATAAATTAAATGTTATTAACTTCTGTCAGGTTCTTTTCCTCAAGCTCACACTCCTAGACTTTGTATCGTGGAACTAGTAAGAAGTTTAATTTGAGCATATCGGCGTGTTTCCCCTTTGCCATTTGCTCTCTTGTAGTAGCATAACTTCATGGGGTGGTTGGAGATTCACGCGCCACCCATGGTTTCTCCATTGACACTTCTTATCTCGAACTCCCAATCCAATAGCAGCACCACCGGTCCCTAGTCTTAGCCTCCAATTGCTACGCCCACCTTTTGTTCCTTCATTGGACGCCTTTCCTCTTCTTTTTGCCAGGGGTTCTCCCAGAGCCGCCAGTGGTCAGAGCTCCTCGTTTGGATTGCAATGTCATAACAAGAATCTCTCTCCGAAGCATATTCTCGGATCTGCAAGAACTTCTCACCAACGTCAGATCTCTCTTGATTTTGGCTTTAATGGTTGGGTTGGTAATCGTCTGTGCTCACGGTGCATTTAGAATCCCTGAGGATCTATTTCTGGATGGTCAAGAACCTAAGAATTATGGTTTCCTATCATTCCTAAGTGGTGCTGGCTCTTCCACTGCCGCATCATCTATTTCTCATGTGTAAACAGATCGAGGCTCTTATGTGTGCTAGTTAGACTTTCACGCGGTTCATTCTGACCAATTTTCTTTTCCTGCCTTGCTAAGCTAGTTACCTTCTTGATAGGAGGACCTTTTTTCTTGCTCATTTGTATTATCCAAAGCAAATTGCTTAGGATACTTTTTCACGTAGGTATACTTAGTTAAACAACTTTGCATATTGAAAACTTATTTGTATAATTGGTTCGAGAATTTTCTGTCCCCGAGTAGGATCTAGACAAACTCGAGATAGGATAGACACAAGACAAAAAATATGTCCCATGGCAAACCCATCTCAACAAATCCTGTCTCAACCAATCCTACGAATACTTCTATTTTTTGTTCTCATTTTTTATGACCATATAAATAAATATGTTAATAAATGTCTATATAACAGATATTCATTGCACACACGCAAACTGTGTTTTGGGCCAAGCTAGCATTGTTGAAGGAAACATAAAGCATCTAGAGGTATTTTATTTTATATTACTATTATTTGAGTATGTCAAATTTAAATATTATTTGACTCAATTAAAAATAATTTTTATTATATTTATATATATTTAAATTTGATATATCATATTTAAATGATAAAAACTTCTACTAGGATTAACTTAAGTTGATAAAGCAACTAGATGGAAACATTAGAGCAATTTTATTAATTTTTTTTAAAAATGTTTAATATATAATTATTAAAACAGTACTTAATCCATGTGCATTTTGCTTAAGGAGTAGGAAAATATATTATAATTGATCAATTTTTTATAATTATTATAAATTATTATTATACTTAAAAATTTAAAATATTATATAATTAATTAATGAGATTGTTGATTATTTACTATCATAACCTAAAATCTTTTAAATATCAAAATAAATTATAATTATTATTAGAAATTTAAAATATCATATCATCAATTAATAGAATTATTAACTAATTACTGATTTACCAATTGAATTTTTGTAATAACTGTTTAACATATATAATTATTAAATATAAAAAAGCCAATTCACGAAAACACATTATTGTGATTGATGCCCTATAGCTGGCATTTGGCGAACGACACCCATTTTTTTTTTTTTTAAAATAAAATGATTCGACGTTTTGTCTAAAATTATAAGTTTCTGTAACAGAATATTTGCTTTTGCAAAAAGATTTTAAACACGATTAGTCGACGTGCCTAGATTAATCTCTGGGAGTGCATATTCCATATATTCTTTTTTCTCTTATTCTTTTTTCTAAATTTAGTATTTTTTCCCATTTTCACACACAATATGATAATTAAAAAAATACTCAATAAAAAAAACATGTCAGCATATATTGTAGCATTTCTGAATATTCAAACCCATAAATCATACTATAATATATTGATTCGTCTATAATTTTTATAAGAAAATCCCTAGCAATGGTCAAATAGACATAAGTTTTAAAAAAGAAAAAGAAAAGCATATTTGGTAAATCTTTGACTATCTGTAGACAAAAGGAAAAAAAGATATCTATATATTCCGAACAAAATTTTAAAAACATTAAAAAAATGGTACTTTTGTTTAATATAATTTTAATGAATTCTAATTAATTTCTTTATAAATTATAATTTTTAGTTTCATCCCTGCTACTAAAATTCAGTTATATTTTATTAAATTTTATTGAGGTAAACTAACCTAACTATATACATCTGATCTTAAATATAAGTTAATTCTAACTATATTACACGTTAAATAAAATTTGTTAAATATACTTAATCAATTCAAAAAAAATATAATTCTTTATAATTAAGTATGCCCTTATTTATTAAGACCAATTATTATTATAATTCATATTATATAAAAATAAGGAAAATTGTATCATGTTAAATATCTACTTTTATATAATTAATACATGTAAGGACCAAAGTATTAGTATTGATAATGAAACAAAATTATTTAAATATAATACTCTATTGAAAAAAATATAAAGATAGGGGCAGCATTGAAAATATTTAATCATAGATAAAAAAAATTGCTTTTAAACTTTAAAATATAAATTAAATTAAAAATTAAGGCCAAAACCATTGTTCCCCCACCCCCAATATGTATTTACTATTTGACTATTTAGCAATTTTGTCAATAAGTGTGCTATTTGTAATTTGTGAAAAAAAAGAATAATATAAATCAAATATATAATAATAATAATGATATTATATACATATGATTCGTTTATGTAGTCTTATAATATAATATATTTTTGGAGTTGAATTTATTCTTATTATAAATAATATATTAATATATTAAAAAAAGAATATATGGTTGACAAAGAGAGCAATGCAAATGTATATGCTACAACTAAGTGCTCTTTTTTTAATTGCTCCGCCCTAGCCACTAAGTGGTTAAGCCCCCCTATTTAAAAGCACATTGTATTTCTCTATAATAATTATTTTTATTAAAAAAATAAATTTTTTTATTGTTATAATTTTTATTCTGCTGTATAAGTTTAGTTCATAAATTTTAATTTAATATAACTCAATTAAAAATTAATCCTAAAGTTTATAAGACTTCACAAAAATTTAATTATTTTATAATATTTTTTTTACAATTTAATCTTTTCTATTGGACTTAGATGCAATTAGCTTAAAAAAAATAATATAAAAAGGGTATATACATCCATGCCTATGAGTTATTTAATTCACACATACAGAAAATGGCAAGTCCACTATTGAAAAAATATATAAATGATTTTTTTAATCTTACTAAAGTAAGAAAGATTCCAAAAGAGTTAAAATCTAAGAATAACTTTAAAAAATAATTAGGCTTAATTAATTATTATTACACAAAAAGATGACAGCTAGTTAGGTAGAGGAATAGAACTTATGCTTAGACAAATCCAAAAAATATTTTATAAAAAAAAAACAAAGTGGGGTTTTAAATTTAATGCATCAAAAGAGCTAAAAGCACAAAATCCCAAACATTAAGAATCAAAATCTTTTCATTACTATTATCAATAATATTATTAATTATTAATTATTCATATTCATGTAAAGATGAGACCAGACGGATGTGGTTGTCACACACACCCAAAATAAAAAAAAGTTGTTTTTATTTAATTTTTAGCTATTAATTAATTCAACTGTTGATGACCAACCTATTTTTTCCCCCTATGATTATATATATAAATATAATATTCCAAACGTGCCTCGAATTTTGAAAATCCCACTACTAGCTAGTCATTGTGTTACCCATATGCTGAAAGGCGGTTTTACACATTCTCGTTAGCGATTTAGGACTTTAATATGCGTTTCCGTCAATTTTATATTAATTTACTGGAATTTTAATTTAACTTGTTTTATTTTTTTTTATTTTTGTGAATGAAATAATATTTTTTAAATAAGTTTCTCCACAGACCAAAAAAAGAAATCATCCATCAATCTTTCTTCTAAAAGTAACAAAAATAAAACCAAGTGAGGTAGACATGATTTTTTGATACATAAAAGTTTTAATTTAAGTGGATTTATTATAGATCTGCTATTAAAATTAGAGTATAATTTTAAAATTTTAAAAATATTTATAAAAAATTTATAAAATTATCTATTAAAAATGACCTCATAATAACAGAAGTAATTAGATTTACGTCCTTGTGAGATGTAAATATATTTTTTATTATTTATATAAATTTTTATTATTAATATGTTATTTTTTTTATACAAGGTGACGTGTTATTATTATTTATTGTTTTGGAATAAATTAGACAGTATCTCTTAATAGATCATTTAGAGAATAATCTTTTTTAAGATATAAATATTATTTAAATAACTTTTATCTCTTATCACAATTTTTTTTCGCTATATTAAACCAGGACACGTTATTGTTTGGGTAAAATCTTGCCTCTTTTTTCAGGCGTAATAAAATGCTAAAACATAAGCCCAACAATTCGGCTTGTTAATACATTCAATGGCCCAACAGAAAAGAAATAAAAAAAAATGGCAAAGAAAAAAAAATAAAAAAGAAAAGTGAAAAACCCATCCGCCTAAAAACGAAGACCTGAGCCACTCCTGACGAATGCCCTGAGGCATCGGAGATACTCCTCTTTTATGCTTGAGCTGATGTTATCTTCCATTGCTGCAAGGTACTCCTTCACCAAATTTCCTCTCTTCTCTGCTTCGGCCTTCCTTTTCTCTTTACCTTCTTCCCTCAATCTCGAATGTTATTTTCATTCCCATTCCCCAAACCCCAACAGCCTATGCTCCACATGCGTCCTCCACCATCTAGGCTCCATATTAGTAAGATTTTAGGGTCTATAGTGAAGATGAAACATTATCCCCGTGTTATCTCACTCCTTGCTCAAGCCGAGTTCAAGGGTTTTACGCCTGATTTAGTTAACCTGAGCATGTTGATCAATTGTTACTGCCACCTTGGTCAGATGGATTTTGCTTTCTCTGTCTTGGGCAAAATTTTCAAGATGGGTTATCAGCCCAACGTGGTAAGTTTCAACACACTGTTAAACGGACTGTGCTTTAACCAAAATGTTGGCAAGGCTCTAGATTTCTACGACGACATAATGGCAAAAGGTTTCAAGTTGAATGAAGTCACTTATGGAACATTAATAAATGGGCTATGTAAAATGGGGAAAACAAGATCTTCCATTAAATTACTCCGAAGGATGGAAAATAAGTTAGTGAAGCCTGATGTAGTTGTTTACAGCACAATAATTGACGCCCTTTGCAAAGAAGGACTTGTCAATGATGCACACAACTTGTATTTTGAAATGATTGATCATGGGGTGTCTCCAGATGTTGTTACTTATACTAGTCTAGTCCACGGATATTGCTGCACGGATCAGTGGCAAGAAGTAAATAAAGTACTCAGTGAAATGATATCGAAAGGCATCCACCCACATGTTTATACTTTCAACATCCTAGTTGATGTCTTACGTAAAGATGGAAAGATTGTAGAAGCTCAAGCTGTATTTGGTAGGATGGCAAAGAGTGACGAGAGACCTAATGTTTTTACCTATAATTGTTTAATGGATGGCCATTTTTTGTAAGGATGTTTTCAATAGGATGATAAAAAATGGTCTGGAACCTCACCTTGTTAGTTACAATATCTTGATCAATGCATACTTTAAGATGAAAATGGTGGATGAAGCCATGGATCTCTTTAAGGAATTGCATTCAAGAAATTTGGTTCCCAATGTTGTAACTTATAGTTGTGTTATTGATGGCTTGCTCAAATCAGAAAGAATCTCATGGGCGCAAGATATTATTTATGAGATGCATGATAGGGGTCTTCACCCTGACATCGTCACTTACAGCATCTTGTTAGATGCATTTTTGCAAATGGGGGCATCTTGACAAGGCAATTATATTATTTACGCAAATTGTCAATCAAGGATTTCAGCCTAACGTGAAGACCTACACTGTACTTCTTGATGGTTTGTGCAAAGGTGGTAGATTAAATGATGCATGGGAGATTTTTCAGTATCTGTTGGCCAGAGGTTATGAACTACATGTACATACATATACTGCCATGATTCGTGGTTTTTGTAAAGAGGGTTTGCTTGATGAAGCAATCTCCCTGCTTGATCAAATGGAAGAGAATGGTTGTGTCCCTAATTCTGTAACTTTCCAAGTAGTTCTGCGTGGATTTCTCGTTGGAAAGAATGAGCATGCTAAGGCTGAGAAGCTTCTTCATGAATGATTGCTACAGGCTTGTCGAAGGAGTAAAATAAAGTGAGATACTTAAAGCTCAAGTTCAAAATTCATGTATTGACTGTTGGCTCAGATGACTGTTTTTACAGCCATGGAAATTGCGAGTGGATCAGATTTCTTGATTAGAAGGTGAGAATTTCATGTGATGAAACAAAATAATGCAGAGGAGGGAGGGGAATAAAATACATCAGCTCTTGGTAGACTGATGAGGAATTTCTTTATAGTTTTCTTCAACAATGTTAGTCATATGTGAGACGGGGACAACGATTAAAGTAAAGAGAAACTTATCTGAGATGGTATGACTGCTAATGGCAGAGTGGAGAAGGAAAAAAATACAAGAACACTTGAGATTGACTATGGTGCTGTAGTTATGGAAAATTACAAGTATATTTAAATTTTTAATTAGACTAATAATCATAATTAATTAATTATAATTTATTTTTACTACTCCGGGAGAAATCTCTAGTTTAATTAAATATCTAAATATATATATATATATATATATATAAAGTATATATACATCCACCCCATAAGTTATTTAATTCACAGACAGAAAATGGTAAGTTTACTATTGAACAAATATATAAATAATTTTTTAATCTTACTAAAGTAAGAAAGATTCGAAAAGAGTTAAAATCTAAGCATAACTTTAAAAAATAATTAGGCTTAATTAATTATTATTACACATAAAGATGACAGCTAGTTAGGTAGAGGAATGGAACTTATGCTTAGACAACTCCAAAAAATATTTTACAAAAAAAAAACAAAAAAACAAAGTGGGGTTTCAAATTTAATGCATCAAAAGAGGCCAGAGCACAAAATCTTAAACATTAAGAATCAAAATCTTTTCATTACTATTATCAATATATTATTTATTATTAATTATTCATATCCATGTAAAGATGTGACCAGACAGATGTGATTGTCACACACACCCAAAATAAAAAAAAGGTTGTTTTTATTTAATTTTTAGCTATTAGTTAATTCATTCAACTGTTGATGACCAACCTTTTTTTTTTGCTATGATGATGGGTCGTTTGGATAGGATTTTAAAAATGGACTTATGAAAAAAAAGGATTTTGAATAGCTTATAGAAAAGAGTTTTTGGAGAAGAGATTATGAAAAAAAAGTGATTTTAAATAAATGAGTGTTTGGATAGTTATTTCCAAAAGTACTTTTGTTATTGGTAAATTACGAAAAAGGGTATGAGTATTCAATGAGGAGAGATGAGAGATGAGAGGAGAAATGAGAGATGAGAGATGGTGTAAGAAAGAAAAAAGAGAAAAAGTAGGAGAGAGGAGAGAGAGTGTAAGAAAAAGTAGTGGTAATATAGTAATTAGTTAGTTCATAAGTGGTTTATTATTCCATAAGCTACTCTGACTAATTTATCTAAAATCTTGGTTTTAAACCATAGTTTATTTCAAAAGTCCGTTTGAACAAATATGACTGTTTATTTTAAAATTTTCCTAAACTAAAATTTTATCCCAGAAGATTTTTAAAACTTTGGTTTTATAAAAACTAAACAGTCACTATATATATAAATATAATATTCCAAACGTGCCTTGAATTTTGAAAGTCCCATGCGCTCAGCTGGTCATTGTGTTAGTGTGTGTTTGAAAAAAAAATTTTAAACTAGTTTATAAAAAAAATGGGCTTATAGACAGTTTATAGAAAATGGCCTTTTTAAAAGAACTTATGAAAAAAAGTGATTTTGAATAAATGAGTGTTTAGATAGTTATTTATAGAAGAGATTTTATGATTGATAAATGACCAAAAAGGATATGAATATTAAATGATGAGAGATAAGAGATGAGATGAGAGATAAGTGAGAGTGTAAGAAAGAAAATAGAGAAAAAGTAGGAGAGAGGAAAGAGGGTGTAAGAAAAAGTAGGAGAGAGGGTATAAGAAAAAGTAGAGGTAATATAGTAATTGATTAGTTCATAAGCTCTTTTACTGTTCTATAAGCTGCTCTGACCAGCTTATCTGAAATTTTAATTTTAAACCATGATTTAGTTCAAAAGCTCGTTTGAATAAATATGACTGTTTGTTTTAAAATTTTCCCAAACTAAAATTTAAAGTCAAAAGCTATTGGAAACCACGTTTGTAATAGTTTTCAAACAGGCCTTAACCATATGCTGATAGGCACTTTCACACAATGTCGTTAGTGATTTAGGACTTTAATTTGTGTTTCCTCAATTTTATATTAATTTACTGGAATTTTAATTTAGTTAGTTTTAGTTTTTTAATTTTTGTAAATGAAATAATATTTTTTAAATTAGTTTTTCCACATACAAAAAAAAAAAATCATCCCTCAATCTTTCTTCTAAAAGTTAAAAAAGAAAAACTGAGTGATGCTGAGATGATTTCTACAAAACTAGGAGTGGATTAGATTTCCTATGTTGGCTTGTGTTACTATTATCTTCTATACCTTGTACTGTCCAAAAAAAAACTTTAACCTATATTATACAAAAAAAATTAAACTTTGGGTTATATGTAAATAAAATGGCTGACTATCCAATTAATTGACATTTTATGTGACAATTGACCCAATTAATTGTTTAATTCCAAAAACTAAAATTAAGGGAACAAATGGACTTAAGATAGCATTTATGGAAATTGAGTTTAATTTGGGGATAGTATGGATGGTAGATAGATTGAAGGTTTACATTACAACTAAATAACATTCACCTCAGCATGCATAAGTCCTATAGTAAAAAACTTTCATAATACCCTACTAATTGCTCTCCATCCTCAATTTTTTAAAATATTATCTCTATACTTAATATAGAAATTAATTAAAGAGTTAAATATAGATAATCTAAATCTATTTTATATTTAATATTTATCATATTTTATCAAAATTTAAAAACTTATAAAATTATATATAATCTAATATTATATATGAATACTTTAAAAAAATTATGTCATATTTATTATAATTAATTAATTAATTTTATTTTTTTAATATAACTAAATTAGTAAATTAAATATGTTTTTTAGATGACGATAAGTTTAAAAAATGTGTAAATAATCATTTTAATTAATATATAGTCAACGTAGGATCTCCTAACAATTGAATATTATTTTTTTTGTTATAAATTTTTTTAGTAAAGGGTTCAATTCGCCTACGATCTAATAGTAGGGTAAAGTTTCACTTATTCTTAAACGATATTAATATTAAGTAGAGTAAGTTATCAATTACCTTTAGATATAAATTTAGACACATAAAAATTAAAATATTTCTCTAAATATCGCGACTAGAATCATATTAAAATGATACTCTATATAAATTAAATATATTTTAAATATTTATATATCTTATTTTTTTGTGAGCTGACTTATGGAGGAGGATGTGTACCTGAATATTATTTTTCTATTCATGTCATGGAACAAGAATGACAACATTGTTGTGTTCACCACATTTTGCTAAGCCCAAAATCAAATAATTGATTTACTAATGCACCTCATCGTCACGTGCCTCCCTCTTTCTTGTGCTCTTCAATTTTTGAAACATGCACCCATATATTATATAAAATACTATATATTTTATCTATATATGTTCGTGGATGAGTGTGCATAAGATATTTCGTTTATTTATATTTAATATAAAAACTAATCAATTAATTTAAATATATTAAAAATATATAATATAATTTTTTTGAGAAATTGATTTAGTTATAATTAATTAATTTATTTATTTTTTAATCTATAAAAAAAATAAACTAATTTTTATATTAATAAACGAGGAGTATCTTTTTAGTATTTCTCCACGCATGGTGTCTAAGTATTGACCAAACTCAAATTGATATAGATGGTATATTATATAAATAAGCGTAATTTATGGGTCATATCATACAATATACTCTTTTAATTTAAAAATAAAATTAAATGTGATATTTTGATAAGAGAAAAATGTGTAGTCAATTATCATTCTATCTTTGGTCAAAAAAAATTCATTAGATCGAATAACATATTATTTTCTCCTTTCAAATCTTCTCCCATTTCTCTTCCTTCAGTGCATTTATTGTGTTAAGTAAATCGAGTTCAAATTGTGGTTTAATTTTTCATGGGTAATTTAATCACTCTATTTTTTTTGTATATAAAAGTTTAGGTAGGTTTAACACCAGTCTCTCACATAAGTTATGATATAGTTCCAAAACTTAAAGAGTACTTATAAAAAATTTATAAAATCGTCTACTAAAAAAGTTATCATGATAGTAACTGAAATCAAACTTGTGTCCATTTGATTCGCATATAAAGTAAAAAGTTAAAACCTTCAATACCAACTCTATTGGGCTTGTTAATGGATTCAATTGCCCAACAGAAAAGAAGTAAAAGAAAATTGACAAAATAAAATAAAATAAAATATTATAAAACTAGCCAATCAATTAATAAAATTAAGAGAAGAGACAAGATAAAGACAAGAAAATAAGAGAAGTATATTATATATCTTCTACTTACTCTACAACACAAATGACATGCACTATTTATAGGCAATAATGACTTAGTGGAAGTTGAAGAGGAAGATAGAGACTGAAGATGAAAAGGATAATGAAGATGGAAGATGGACATCCACATTATAATATTTATAATACTTTCCCTTGGACGTCCATTATTTAATAATGTACCTCATTAAAAATTTTAACTAGAAAAAATCCTATGGGATAAAAATCTAGTGAAAGTAAAAGAGTACACATGTAATTGATACACTCATAGTGCTGCCGTATTAAAAACCTTACTAGGAAAATCCAGTGGGACAAAACCTCAGTCAAAAGAAAAAGAGTACAGCGTGTATAAACTCCCCATTTTTGCAACGTCAATTGATATCTCTGAATCTGCGAAGTCCGATATCATGTAGGAGCTTCTCAAATATTTTTGCTGGAAGTGACTTGATGATCAAATCTGCTAGATTTTTATTAGAACGGATTTGCTGGATATTAATCTCCCTATTCTTTTGAAGATCATGTGTGAAAAAGAATTTTAGATAAATATGTTTTGTCCTATTACCTTTGATATATCCTTCTTTTAGTTAGGTAATACATGCAGTATTATCTTCATATATAACTATTGGGATCATTTTACTAGATGACAATCCACAAATAGTACGTATATGATGTATTATCAATCTTAACCATACACATTCTCGACTTGCTTCATGGATCGCTAGTATTTCTGCATGATTAGATGATGTGGCTTATATTGTTTGTTTCATTGATCATATGAAATAACTGTACTATTACATGTGAACAAATAGTTTGTTTGTGATATACCAACATATGGATCATACTGAAATCTAGTTCAACATAGCCAACAAAGTCAGTCTTGTGTTCATTTGAATAAAATAATCCTATATCCATAGTACCCTTTAAGTAACAAAGAATGTGCTTAACCCCATTCTAATGTCTTCGTGTTGGTGAAGAACTATATCTTGCTAGTAAGTTAACAACATATGATATATGTTGTCGTGTGTGATTAGCAA